>CM076575.1:552972021-553168607 GCA_034641835.2 Pinus albicaulis | reverse complement strand
AGCCTTCACCTGCTTCCCTGATTATTTCTCCACCAGCGCCTTGAACTCACAGAACTTTGAGTATGTCTTGCTCTTCTTCTGCATGAAGAAGATCCAACACTTACGAGAAAAATAATCAACAAATATCACATAATACCTGTGCTTTGCTGTTGAAGCTACTGAGAAAGGTCCACACACATCTGTGTGAATTCTCTCAAGGATCGTCGTGGCATGACTATCCTTCTCGTGAAAGGGGTGAAGGTGGCCCAATCTCCGATGCCACAACTCGCCATCATCCCGGCTCACCACTCCTTCTGCCTTGCCTACCATTGCTGCACAGCCATCTACCTGCAATTGATAAAGGTTCTTAATTCGAACCCCTATCCTCCAGGTCTCACCAGTTGCCTTACTGCGCAGGAAAGCCTTTCCCTTGCTAAAGACAACATCATATCCCTTGTCTTCTAACATAACCACAGAGATAAGATTCTTCTTCAATCCTGGAACATGAATCACTTCCTTCAATATGAAGGGTTTACCAGACTCCCTCTCAAAGGAAATGGTACCGATACCGGTCGCACTGTATCTACCATCATCACCCATCTCGATGTGCACTCCAAGATCTTTCTCATCCAGATCAGTAAACAAATCTTGATCTCCTCTCATGTGAAAAGATGCACCAATGTCAAGAAACCACACTGAACCCATCACACTTGAGACCAAGCATGCGATCAGTGAAAAATCCAGCTCAAACTGCGAGGCTAAGGCCTCTCCAGCTGCAGTTCCAGTAGCCTGCTTATTTTTCTTCTTCTGTGGACAATTTGTGGCGTAATGTCCGTGTTGGTGACAATGAAAGCACTTCACCTTGGACATGTCTTGCTTCTTGCCTTTCACACCGGATTGAGAAGCTTTCTTTCTCTTCCCCTTATTTGCTTTGGCAGCCAAAGCGCAATTCTCTTCATTAGATTTATTTGATGAAGATCCGTCCCTGGTACTTAGCATTATCTCCTCTTGCACAAGATCCGACCAAAGTCGCTCCCATCCTGGCAATTTCTCCCGACCATTGACAGAGTCCTGATAGGAATGCCAACTCTTTAGAAGCCCAAGGAGAGCCAAGATCACCAAGTCCTCATCATCAACAGTCACCCCCACACTTCCCAGCTCATCCCTACATTGGAGGAACTTCGTGAGGTACTTGGGCATATTTTCGCCTTTCTCCATTTTTATGTTTCTGAGTTTATCCTTGAGCGCCAACTTCCTCTGGTCGCTCTTGCTTTGGAATAAATCTATCAAGGATTTCCACATCAAGAATGGAGAAGCCTTACCATGAAGGATGGATACTATGTGTTCCTTCACGCCCTCCAACAGAATCCTTCGACACTTTGCTTTCTTCTTTTGCCATGTGTCAAGTGCGGCAACATCGCTAGAAGCAGGTTTTGGAATTTCTGCATCTATGAACTCCTTCAACCCATTGTCATCTAGCACCGCCTCCATCCTGTCCTTCCATGCAATATAATTTGAGCTGCCCTCAAGGGCATACTCCAATCGCAATCCATTGAAATACATCTCAACTTCGACACCAAGAAAACACTGCTGCAAATTTGAATTCCACCAGCACAAAACTCAACTGCTTCAATGTTTTGCAATTGCTCCAATGATCAATATCGATTTGATACCATGAAGGAAATTTGAATAGATGATATATTATTCACCGATATTCTCTTGATCACACACTATTTTAGCTTCATGCATAATACATAATCTCTTCTACCATTGATCATTAATTGCGGAAATAAAATCAATTGCATTCACACATTAAAACCACAAACAATCACACATATGAACACAATATTTAATGGGAAAGCTTAAAGCTGAAAACCCCAACTATCTGTATATTATATGTCATGGAGATCATGTAACAATCATTGTACAAATATCCTCACAAGCTCTCAGCACAACCTCTCATTGCTACACACTATCAAGCTAGATCTATCAAAACACATGCTCCAATATTTTGCCACTTGATAGCCAGCCTCTATTGCATAATCAATGTTATGGGATGGCTCATTAAATAACATAAACCACCTGGATTGTACTGCACAATCCTCATGGGCTTCACCAATCACTGGTTGTTGCAAATATGCAACATTATAGTCACAACTGATAGTTAACCTGCTCTTTCACCTATTTCTGCACTGGTCTCCACTGAAATTGTCCATGCACTGAAGTTAACTGATGCATTCTTTAGTTGATTAATGAGTTTATAATTAGTGAATTAATTAATAATTAATTCACACCACTCTTCACTAATTGTATAAATTATTTTAACTGGATACAAATAGCTCAACTATTTTTAGATTAGTTAAAATGAACACAACTCCATTAACTTCCTCAATCAACTCCACCAAACTCTGTCACATGAGTTCTAACTGAAGTATCCATGCAATAGCTCCACATAACCCTTAGGAATAGCGTAATTCCTTCTGTCAGCTCCTGTGCCACATCCGTGCACTTAACTGAAGTGCTCCAAGAGAATAAGATAATGTTTATAGTCCAAATATTATTAAGAGCTAATAATATTCGACATATCTATTTTTAGACTGGCAATCTAAAAATAGATTCCGCCCAGTATGTCTAAAAATAGAATTCCATCTATTTTTCCCGACTTGACCAACCATCCACAAATAGCATCCTGCAACTCATAGAACATGATCCATATGTCTAAAAATAGACATAGTCTAAAAATAGACTTTGCGCCAAAAATAGCTTGCGGACCCACTTTGTGAAGGCGACTTCTTTCCACTAAGCTCATCATCTTGTTGCAATCTCAACAGTTAAGAGCTGCCTCATGTGAGTGCCACCATATGCGTGGATCTAGGCTCACAGGAGGGGGAGCCGTGGGGATTCGAGAGGGAAGTTAATGTGTCTGGGTCAACCACATCTGGGTTTTTTTAAAGTTATCTTGAAATTCACATTCTTATCTTTTTATTTTTTGGATTTTATTTGTTTTTGGATTTCCTTTTATTTTTGTTTATTTATAAACATTTGATGTTACTTATTTTTGGATTTGATTTATTTTATTTTACTTTATATGCATTTGGACTTGAACTCATCCGAGTCAAATTTTAATGGAAATTTCACATTTCTCAGATTTTGGATTTTATTGTTTAATTTTTCTAGGATTTCGGATTTTATGCCTTTTCTAATTTTCATGAATGTTGGATTTTATATTCTCCTAGATAGTATATCATGAATTTTCTAGTTTTTTCAAATTCCATATTTTTAAATTTTTGGGATTCCTAATTTTAGGAATTTTATAGTCTCATTCATTTTATTTTATTTTATTTTTTATTTTTTATTTGTTTTTTAATAGATATTTGAACATCTAGAGATGTCACATTCATGATTTTTTAAAATTTCTAAATTTTAAAATCTCACATTTGCATATATAATAGACATGTACAAAACATTAATGTGTCAATCTTCTATACCACTCATAAATTCACATATTAATTACTTTGGGAAGCAAAAATAACATACAAATTACTTTGAGAAGCAAAAATAATATGCATAGTTTAACTATTCTACTTTTTGATCTTTTTCAAAGCAACTTTTCTAGTCAATTTTGTCTCAAATATGTTAGGGAATTTTTAAAATCATAAGTTTGAATCGTGTAATATGTAAAATCCAAGTGCCCTTTTTCAAGGTGTTGAGTCATTTATATATTCAAATTTTTTTTTTAAACAACAAAATATTACAATATTCCTGTTGGCTTAAGGGGTCTTGACCTAGGTTCAAAGTTAAGCGTAACCAACAAAACCCTCTTACTACTGGCCCTTTTGGCAGTGACCTACTTGAGCAGGTCAAAGTCTCACCTGAAGCAGAATGGGGGGGGTGCTGAAACCATGTTTCCACACCTTGAGAGAGAATTAAATGATGTGGGTGTCCACATATCTATAATAATAACATACTGTCTTACGCACCGAAAACCCTAACTAGAAACAAATCTAGGTCAACTTACACAGACTACCCTACGCACATATAGACAGTGGATTCAAAATCCCTTCAACAGTCTTAATAAAGTGATATTCAGGTCTTATAGTAACATATCTATGCATATATCATTCATATTAAGCAGTAAAATAGGTACGCAATCAATCCAATCACAGATAACATAAATCATAAGCAAAAATATCAAAAAAACATATCACATATGCATGTCATACTCAAAATTATCCCAAAACTCTTCTTTATTCATCAACAATCGTAAGAAACTTTACAATCCTTCAGATTCACCCACGCACACAACCAGTGGGGTTCGCACATAGCCGGACTAAGGTCTCCGCGCACATAATTAGCAGGAGTCCTTCACACACACACACTTACATATTCACTTCAAAGTTCAGAACATGTATCAAAACTTATCCATAAAATTGTTCTATTTGACTCGATCTATACTTCTATTTATATCTTAGCCTACACTCATCTAAGATCTGCAAACTATGGTTTGTGACTCCTAGTTTTACCCTTTAGCCCATTACAACTCATGAAGGGACTTCGACTTGCCCCAAAGGCCCTTGACCTATGCATTGCTTATAGTGCATGACTCAAGGCTACAAAAATACTTATTAATTACTCAAACATGTGGTCCTAAGGGACCCTGCTCCAATAGTCCCCCAACACAATCTTGTGACTCATCCCTAGTCATAGAAATACTGGGGTCTTCATCTTTGTCTTCAGCTCTTTGATGGCATCAATGAAGGGTGAAAGGATGCCCGCACTCTGATCATTTGAACTCTACAATGTATCCACCAATTCCTAAGAAGTGAGCCCCTTGGTGGTGAGATTGAAACTCTGGTTTGTTTGGTTCAGATTATTCACAGCAGCATCCAAATCCTGCGACAGCTTCATTGCTTCATCCACCCATGGCTTCATATGATCAGTCACGATGTGATTCTTCCTCCTTAGATCTTCAACTTCATCACATAATCTCTGACTTGTCTGCAACCGAGCCATTTGCTGAGCAAGAAAAAATGTTGGCAGCGTCTCCTGAAGGTCATCAAGTGCCTGCTCCTTGGCGCGCAGTTCTTGCAAAATTTTTCTAACAAGGGGATCCGTTTGCATGGATGTACATAGGCCCATAGCTGTTTCCAGAAGTTCAGTACCCTTGACGACTTTCACAACAATAATTTCTGAAGCTTCTTTAACTAAAGCAGCATGCTGTGCTCGCACTTCTGGTAGAGTTTCGGGTTGAATCTTGGCTTGCAAATCCATGATCTGTTGCTCAAAACCTGCCTTAGCTGCCTGCAATTTGGATCTGGAAGCCTTCAAAGCTACTACAAGACCTTCGACTTGGGCTTGTAGTGAGACTGAAGCAGGGATGACAACCTCAAGTAGGTCACCACAAATTAAGTCAATTAGGTTCTCTAATTCCGTGAGTTGTGCCATCACTGCCTGCTGCACTGTCTGAGCCTGGAGAGACTATTCTGTCTGTGCTACGATCTTCTGCTCGGCATCAGTAAGTTGTTGGTGCACGCACACCTCCCTGTAATGCAACTTGTCCATGATGATCATTTGGATGGCATGAAACTTAAAATTGGGCAACATCGATAAATAAATTCCAATTTTTGAGCAATTTTGCACCTGTGCGCGCAATGCAGGTTGTTATACTGTAACTGCTGCTCCTGGGAAGGGGCATATCTTGCTATCTGATGTGCTGAGGATCATACTGGTGCTCTCACTCACTTGAATTAACGTCTCTTGATTCACACTCAATTAAATGTTATCTATCTTTAGCCAAAACACATGTAATCCATTCTACAATGATTCTATGACAACCTTGTACTGCTCTTCCAGCGCAATCCACCAATCCTCGGAGGCAGATGCAACTATATTTGCTATCTTATCAAGGTCTTCCTCAGTGAGTGTAACGTCCTCTGTTCCTCCAAATTTCGAACCTTTCTTCTTCTTGTGGGGGCCCTTGGGGGTTTATGCACTGCGCTTAGTTCCTCTACGAGACTCAACTCCAGTACCATCTAGGCCATCTGTACCTCTGAGATCCACCTCAGGCTCCTCCTTCGACTCTTTTTCTGCCTCCTTTTCTGTGTCCTTCTCAACTTTTTTTTCAACGCCTTTCCCGGTGCACGTTCCGGCTTCTATGTCCTTTTCAACTGTTTTTGTCTCCTTACCGTATGTTGAGGCCATAACAGGTTGGGTGGAGCCAAGCCCACCCTTCCATGCTTCTGGCCAGGTCGCATTGACCTAGTCAATTTCTGCCTCTGTCACCATATATGGATGGTTGTACCATACTAGGTCGTGGTGTAGAAATTATACAACAGGCATGTATATATTGGATTCACTCGATCTAACAATGTGCTAAAGTTAAATACTGAATCGCTTCTACAAATATTTTGCGGAATTAAAAACACAATCGCTAATCACATGAACATGAAGAATGATCAATCACAAACAACACAAATAATTTCCCAGGGAAAGCTTACAGTTAAAAATCCCGCTATCTTCTATTGTATGTTATATCATGGATCATGAAACAATTACATACAAAACTATTCTCACAAGAGCCCTCATTACATCAGCTAATTGTCTCACACTGTCATATGCAAAACTAACGAACACATAGCCAATTCTTAGCCTCCAGACATCCTGCCTTGCTTGTGCAATCCCTGATGGTAAATATCCCTAAAATATAGGAATTCTTGCCTACCTTGAATGCGTAAGTATCATGGACACTCCAATGGGTGTTTGCCTGCATGTGTGCAAGAAGATAATGCCACAACTGATAGTCAACCTCCCTTTAACCTAGAACTCAACTGGGTCTCCACTAGATCTGACATGCATGCAACTAATAATAGTAAATTCTCAGTTGCATGTGAGATCAATGATTGTGAATTAATTAATATTTAATTCACTAGATCTCTCACGAGTGTATCTTTAGTTACAACTAGCGCAACTGAGTTTAACTCACATAATTGAGTTAAACTGATTTACAACTTGCACCAACTCATGCACCACTGCACTTCGAACTTTGTTACAACTAGAATTACTCTACATGTCCCACCAAACAGCCTCTAACTCAAAATCCACTAGCTAACTGAATTTTCGACTTCAGTTAACTATTTCAAGTCCACATTGAGAATAGATTACAGTTTAATTTCCATCTAAATTAAGGGATAATAAAAATAGACATGCACCCAAAAATAGCACTTTGGGCCCCACCCTAGTGTAGGTGCTTAGTGCAGCCAGGTACCAAATGAAACCAAGTGCTTAATGTACTAGGTGTGGGTGCTGAATCTTCTTGTTGAATATAAACACTCCCTCTCAACAAGAAAGGGATTATCCTTCACCCCGATCCCGTCTCTATGGTATTTGAATTTTCTCCTGGTGAGCGTCCTCGTCAGAATATCTGCATCCTGATCTTCCATGGGAATGTACTGAAGAAACATGATCCTCCTCTGCACACAATCTCTAAGACGATATTACCAGATATATATATGCTTGGACCTATCATGAAACACACTATTAATAGATATTTTAATCCAACTCTGATTATCACAATGAATCACTATCGGATCCATATGAGAACCAAATAAACCAACCAAGATCTTTCTCATATAGATAGCCTCACATGCAGCTTAACTTGCTGCCATGTATTCCGCTTTCGTTGAAATGAGTTCCAAGGATCGTTATTTCCCGTTGTACCAGGAAATTGTTGTTGATCTAATGCTAAAGATCCCTCCTGATGTGCTCTTTCTGTTCGATGGACTGCCAACCCAATCTGCATCCGTGAATCCATGCAACTTCACTCCATCCATCCTTATGTACCATAGACCATACTATGATGTGCCCCTCAGGTATCTCAGGACATTATTCCCTGCCTTCCAAAAGATCTTGGTAGGCTTAACCATAGCTTGAATCAACTAGTTAACTGCATAGCAAATGTCCGGTCTCGTGTTCAATAGATACATTAGCAAACCCACTAACTGTTGATAGACAGTAGCATCCACTACCTCTCCAGAAGTAGCATCCTCTTTCCTCTAGTTTCCTGGAAGAGGAGTATCTATGGGTTTGCAACTCTCCATTTTAAACTTACCTAGTATCTCCTTTGCTTACTTGCATTGAGACATAAAAATTTCACCATCCCACTGCCATATTTCCAATCCAAGGAAATAATAAAGGAGGCCCATATCCTTCATTTCAAACTCCCTTGCAAGATCCTCCTTGCATGAGTGTATCAACTACTCATCACCAGTCAAAATTAGATCATCAACATAAAGAAGAATGATAAATAACTTACCCTCAACCACGATATGGTACAGGTTTGCATCTGCTTCACTTTTGGTGAAGCCCAGTTCGGTGAAATAGTTGTTTATCCGAGTGTACCAAGCATGAGGTACTTGCTTAAGCCCATACGATGCTATTTTGAGTATGCACACATGCGACTCACTATTGAAGATCTCAAAACCTTTAGGCTTATCTACATACACGTCTTCCTCAATGATCCCATTGAGAAATGAATTTTTCACATCCATTTGATGAATGCGCCAGCCCATTTGTGTTGAGAGTGCAAGGATGGATCTTATGGAAGAGTACCTTGCGACAGGCACAAAAGTCTCTTCATAATATATCCCCTCGATCTGTGAGAAGCCCCGAGCCACAAATATTTCCTTGTATTTCTCCACACTCCCATAAACAACTTGCTTTACCTTGTAGATCCATCTCGAACCTACCATTGATTTGTCGACTGGTCTTGGGACTATCTCCCATGCACTGTTTTTGATGGAGTCATACTCCTCCACCATTTCATCAACCCAAGTAGGCTGCTGCATTGATTCCTGAAAGGAAGATGGTTCAGTCATAATACATTTTCTCATAAGAGCTATGTAGCCAGTAAATCGATCAGGAGACTATCTTTGTTTGCGCTCTGAAGTAGGGGCTCCTACATTCTATGCAGCATCAAGTCTCAGCCTATTAGCTTCTGTGGTGCGCCTTCTGCCATTTCTGATGGATGGCTCTGCATGAGTGATTTCCTCCACTCCATGAACCTCCTCATGTGGTTGATCCACATCTTGAGACTCATTCTTGGGAACCAGCAGTTCCTCCTCTGCATGCAAGTTCATCTCCCTCTCAAGGGACAACCACATGGCTTTCCCCTCATCAAATTTTATATCCCGTCAGACAACAATCATTCTGCTGTTTGGAAAATACACACGATAATTATGGGGTGTTTCTATGCACCCCATAAAAATCCCAACTTCAGCAGTCGGTTCTAGCTTCTTCCTGGCGCCCTTGGTCACATGCACATAAACATATGAGCCAAAAATGTTAAAGTGTGAAACATCAGGTTTCTTACCAATGAAATCCTCTTCAGGTGTACTCATGCCAAGTACTCTATGAGGACAATGGTTTTGCACATAAACCGTAGTGTTGCATGCTTCCACCCATAAATGAATTGGTAGGCCCTGATCATGCAACATCGTTCGTGCTACACTCACGATCATTCTGTTCTTCCTCTCCGTGATGCCATTCTGATATGGGTTATGAGGCGCTATGAGTTCTCTTCAAATTCCTTCTTTGCTGTAGAATTTCTTGAATTCATCAGAGATGTATTCTCCACCATTATCGCTCATAAGAGCCTTCACTTGCTTCCCCGGCTCTTTCTCCACCAATGCCTTAAACTCACAGAACTTAGAGAATGTTGGATATTTCTTCTGCATGAATAAGATCCAACATTTACGAGAAAAGTCATCAACAAATATTACATAATACTTATGTTTTGCTGTTGAAGCAACCGAGAATGGTCCACACACGTATGTATGAACTCTCTCAAGGATCCCCGAAGCTCTTTTCTCCTTCTCATGAAAGGTGGAATTTACATACTTCCCCATGGTGCAACCCTTGCACTGATCTAACTGAGCAAGTGTTCCCATTGGAAGTCTAGTAGAAATTTTCTGCATGAATTTCAAGGCTCCATGATGAAAATGGCCCAATCACCTGTGCCATAATTCACACTCATCTTGTATCACCACTTTCTCTGCCTTGCCCATTATGGGAGCGCAACCATATACCTCTAGATTGTAGATATTCTTAACTAAAATCCCTATTCTCTTGGCTTGAACCATTTTTTTGTGTTGCAGGAAAGCTTTTCCATTACTAAAAACAATGTCATAGCCTCTGTCCTCCAACATTGCGGCTGAAACCAAATTTTTCTTTAGACCTTGTACATGCATTACATATTTTAATTGAAATGGTTTACCTAAATCCATCTGATAGGTAATGGTACCAATCCCGGTAGCATTGTACCATCTTTCGTTTCCCATCTCAATATGCATATGGAGATATTTCTCCTCCAAGTCACTGAAAAGTTCCTTATCTCCCGTCATGTGAAAGGAAGCGCCACTATCCAAATACCACACATATCCCAATGCACTGAACACCATGCATTTATACAAGGATAATTTAAGCTCAAATTGCGAGGCAAGGGCCTCACCAGCCACAGATCCAACAACCTTCTTGTTCTTCTTCTTTTGTGGACAGTTAGTAGGAAAATGGCCATGTTCGTGACAGTGAAAACACTTCGCCTTTGACATGTCCTACTTCTTGCCTTTGGACTCAGATTTTAAATGAAATTTCTCCCCTTTCCCCTTCCTTACCTTGGAAGCCAAAGCACAATCTTCCTCATCCTCATTCTTAGATGAAGGTCCATCTCCGGTGTTCCGTTTGAACTCCTCCTGCACCAGATCTGACCACAATCGTTCCCAATCTGGAAAATTTTCCCTTTCATTGACAAAGTCTTGATAACTGTGCCAACTCTTAGGAAGTCCTAGGAGAGCCAGTCTCACCAAATCATCATCAGAAAATATTATTCCCACACTACCCAGTTCATCCTGACATTGGACAAACTTTGTGAGATATTTTGGAATGGTGTCGTCCTTTTCCATCTTGATCTTCCCGAGTTTATCTTTGAGCTCAAATTTCCTATGGCACTGCTGCTTTGGAATAGATCCATAAAAGTATTCTACATAGCATATGGTGTGGCTTTCCCATGGAGGCTTGAGACAATGTGGTCTCGTACTCCCTCCAACAGGAACCTCCTCACCTTTGCCACTTTCTTTTGCCATGCACCAAGATTGGTAGCATCTACAACATCTGGCTTAGGAAAATCTTTGTCAATGAATTCCTTCAAGCCATTATCTTTGAGTACTGCCTCCATCATCTTCTTCCAAGAAATGTAGTTTGAGCTGCCCTTGAGTGCATACTCTAACCTCAAGCCATTGAAAGCCATTTCGATCGTGAATTCGCTATAGCACAAAGAAAGTCTTTCTGCAAATTCAAATTCTATCCAGTCAAAAAATCAGCTCTTGCTTCACTTCTGCAATTTCCTGTGCTCTGATACCATGCAAAAATTATACAACAAGCATATATATCTTGGATTCACCCGATCTAACAATGTGCTAAAGTTAAATACTGAATCACTTCTACAAATATTTTTCAGAATTAAAAACACAATTTCTAATCACAAGAACATGAAGAAAGATCAATCACACACAACACAGATAATTTCCCAGGGAAATCTTATAGCTAAAAACCCCACTATGTTCTATTGTATGTTATATCATGGATAATGAAACAATTACATACAAAAATATTCTCACAAGATCCCTCAGTACATCAGCTAATTGTCTCACACTGTCATATGAAAATTGACCAACACATAGTCAATTCTCAGCCTCCAGACAGCCTGCCTTGCTTGCACAATCCCTGATGGTAAAGATCCCTAAAAGATAGGAATTATTTCCTGCCTTGACTGTGTGAGTATCATGGGCACTCCAATGGGTGTTTTCCCTGCATGTGTGCAAGCAGATAATGTCACAACTAATAGTCAACCTCCGTTTCACCTAGAAATCAACTAGGTCTCCACTAGATCTAACATGCATGCATCTAATAATAGTAAATTCTTAGTTGCATGTAAGATCAATGATTGTGAATTAATTAATATTTAATTCACTAGATCTCTCACTAGTGTATCTTCAGTTACAACTATCAAAACTGAGTTTAACTCACTTAACTGAGTTAAACTGATTTACAACTTGCACCACTACACTTCGAACTCTGTTACAACTAGAATTACTATGCATGTCCCACTGTAATATCCCATGTGCGGGTAGGGCCCGCATCCACGTGTCCGGGTCTGTGTAATTAGGGGTGTTGTGTAAGGGTCCCCGCCCTTAGATGCTTCGGTGGGGTTAGGCCCACCCTTAACACCCTGGGATCCCGCCCTCACTAACAGTTCGAGCTTTTGGTGTAGTGGTTGGATCTACGTGGTATCAAAGCCGAGGTCTCAAGGTCGAGACTCGCGAAGTGTGGTGGGTTGTAATATCCCGTGTGCGGGTAGGGCCCGCAGCCACGTGTCCGTGTCTGTGTAATGAGGGGTGCTGCGCAAGGGTCCCCGCCCTTAGATGCTTCGGTGGGGTTAGGCCCACCCTTAACACCCTGGGATGCTTCCCTCATTAGCAGTTCGAGATTTTGGTGTAGTGGTTGGATCTACGTGTCTATAATATCCCAAAAATGGAGAATACAGTAATAATTCACACAATATAAGAACTTACAACAAGACAAAAAATAAATCTAAGTACAAATCAGAATATGCAGAAAGATCTGAGCCATTTTATTATATTGGAGATGATTCAGTTACACAAGTACAAAATGTAGGTAGATCTAGTAAAAAAGATGAGCTAGGATCACGCTAAAAACATGCATCCAACAGGTACAGCGTAACTGGAGAGGCTCTGCAGTAAATACCACACTGTCCCTTCAGTAGAATATAAACATAGAGTTACAGGCCGAAAAAGGAAATGAAGATATACTCAAAACTGGAGCTCTGATGATGCCAAGATTCAAGATCTGGCCAATGCGATGGATTCCCAAGATAACCTAGAAAGGATTTTCCAGATCTGCAACTTTGGAAAAATCACCTACCTAGGGTTTGATCCTTGATTTGCTGGGAAATACAGATATGAAGCTAGATCTAAAGAATATATGGCTGAAGTGTGTGCTCAGATCAGATCTATGCTTGAAGGTCTGATCCCTTCCTCAGATCTATGAGCTAGAAGCTCTAGATCTAGCTTCTCAATCCTCCAAAAGATGATTGCAGCTGCTGCAACACAACTGCCTCCAAAAACTGCGCTATGAGGGAAAGAGAGGCCTTCTGCCTGTTGAAAAATGATGCAATAAGCTCCAGGATTATGGTGAGACTTATGGAAATGTGAAGGAATGATCCTCCACTGGATTGCTAGCTGAAGCACTAGCAACTTCCTTCCTCCTTTCAGATCTGCAAAATGGACATCATTATTCCTGAAGGGAATACTGCTGCTAGGAGGTTAAAAAAATTTGGCTTGATGCCAAATCTGAAATGTGGCTCTGGGAGTGCTGATCTATAAGCCCAAGTGATGGGAATAATCCCTCACCTTGTTCTCCAGCTAAATTACTGAAGACAACTTCCACCTTCCAAACTGATCTTCAGAAATCTGCAGATTTTTGAGTATGAATGTTCTGCAGAAAGTAGAAAAAGGAAATGGCACTTAAAGCTTGATGTATAATGAAGTACAAACCTCTTCCTTAGATATCACTCAAAGAAAGAGGAGGGATTCCCGCCTGGGAACACCCTGTGCTAAACAACACCTGCAATCTCTGCTAAACAACCCAAAAATGTAGTGGAATGTCACTTGACAATTCCAGATCTAAAAGATCATACATAAAATAATCCAAGATGCCTTTCACCTTTGCCTTCACCTCCTTTATAATTATTGAGCCATCCCAAGCCTTGGCCCTAATCTCAACTGCGCAGTTTCATGTGGACAAGATCCTCCAAGTGGGACTGTGCTATTTGACCAAATCAACCAAACAGTCTAGGTGCAATGTACACCTCCTCCATCATGTGTGTTTAATTTGCACATGATCCTCCACCACTTGATCATTAATGCTCAATGACCCGTTGTTTGACATCTAAAAGATCTTAGTTGACTGAATCAACCCTCCATGATCTCTCTCATTAAATGAGACATGATCTCCAATCTCATTCACATTAGTAGTTTCTCAACTACCTCTTTTTGCAGATCTAGTCTAAATTAATCCACATTCACACAAAAAAGTGGATATTTTATTCTTATTGAGGATTGTGGGTCCCTCAACCCTTTTATTTACTTAATTCATGAAGAAAATCAAGGACTCTAATATTCCAAATGTGATGTGAAAATTTGGGAATATTACAGTCCCCCTCGGCAAAATGTTGCTTGTCCTCAAGCAACTCCAAAAGTAGATGCAAGGCCCTCTATTCCCCTCCATATGGCATCCACATAAGGAAGGCTTCCTCCATTTTCTGCAATAGGTCATGTATGTTTGGTTCCAAAGTTGTCTTTTTTTAAAAACATAAAGAATGACCTCCAACTGTTGGGTTAGATGTCCTCCTCCCATCATGAGGTACCAACTGACAACCATATGATGTCCAACACCATCAAAAAAACATGAGAGACATGAAATAAAGTAGCTCTTTTCATAAAGGAAAAGATTCATCATACAATACACTTCTTCATCCCATGTTTCATGAACTAGATTGAGCATTGATATAATCCCATACTTAGCCCTGTTGGCCTTGTAGGATCCAAACTCCATAATTTCAAGGTTATGCAAAAGAAGAAGGGAAGAAGTAATATGGGTAGACAAATATGTCAAACCATATTCTCCTAACAATAACCATCGGAGTAAGGCCCTTTTCTGGCATCCTCCATCTCCTCCATGTAAGATGGTCAAGCCAAACTCCCCCATAAGCAACCAAAGCAACAAGAGATCTTGCTGCCTTCTCTCCTCCTCATGTGCATCATGAAGCAAAAGCATACTAATGGACATGTGAGATGTCACATCAGCCCAATACAAAGAAACATCATCAATGCACATCATGAGATCATTATGCCAAATATTACACAATACAAAACACCTAGACATAGGAGATGTCATGTGGTGGCCAAACTTCCTTAAGTGAAACAAAATTGAACATGCCTTCTTTTGCTGCATACTATCATTGATACACAAGGCATGAATCAGAAAATAATGAGCTACTAAGTGGTATCCATACTCACCCAAGAGTAGCCAGCGCAACCATGCCTCATTCATTTCATACATGTTTTTCAAGGCATAGATCAAAAAAATAGGTGCCTCTGGAGAGTGACAGGAATCTCCCAATGGAAACTAGCATAATCAAGCATGCTGGCCCATACAAATTTGCAAGTGGTTTTTCAACCCCTTGCCTATCATCCTCACCCATTCACTCTCATGTGGATGATGAATGAGGTACTGCATAATCATGGCATCCTCCCTTTGTAGAATGCCATCCTCCCCAAAATTTTTAAGAACTTTGCATTTCCTGAAATGTCGAAATGCATCTCTGATGAGATCTCTTAATGAGATTCTCTCTCTATCAAAGGCCCTCCAAAACCAAAGAAGTTTTGGATTTACTATAAGTAGAATTTTATCTTTGAGTAGTGAGAGGCTCATTGAGAAAGGGTCATCTAGAAAGGAGAAAAGGTTTCTCATTTCAAGATGTCTACCATTTATCATATTTGCTTCCATTGCTTCATGAGTGAAGCTACCTCTAGAATGCTCCAAGAATGATGAAGCCCTTTCTATGTCACCGCTACTAAGTGGCAACGCTGTAGATCTGTAGGGTAATACATGCACTGTCTCAAAGCAAGTTACAACACTGATCTCACAATCAGTCATCGTACATAGGATAATGCTAATACCATTTTTTGAAACTCTACATATGAACTCAAAGGGTTGAATGTAGCTCAACAATGATGAACAGGGATAGTTTTCAGTCTCCTTGATTAGATCAAGGGTCCTCTACGCTGTGAAATGTCTCTACTTCAAATCAACATTTTGTTCTAACCCTTGGTTATGCATTGATCTTGAAACCATATGTGCTGAAATTTTATGCATACCTTGGATCAACTGATATGTGGAAACCTCTTGATAGGACACAATATTTCCTCCAATCAGAATAATAATGTCTTCAACTGCTGGTAAGAGTGGTGGCCTCTTTTCTTCAAGTGTACCAGCGCTGGTATCTTCCTCCTCCTCATTTATCTCCTGATCTATGCATGGGACTCCGTATGTCAAGAGCTCAAGACTATCTTGCAAATATGTAAGTGCCTCTTCTCTAGATACAAGTACTTCTACAACAGGTGGTAAAAGTAGTGACCTCTTGTCCAGAGTGAAAAGATTGACATTCTCCTTGGTTTTCTTGGGAGATGCCCCTTTGTAGCACAACTCTGTCTTCTCCACATCAAACTTCTTCCTCAAGTTTTGAAAGAAATCTGAATACTTGGTCACCTTTGCATGCTCTAGGTGCCCAAACCACAAATATTCTACTTCATCTAAGCGATGAAGTGTTGCAATTTGATTAGCCTCCTCTTTAGCCATAGGATGTAGCTTGAAAAATGAATCTAACTCCCTCCTCCAAACCTTGAAATTGCTTGAGGAAGATCCATCAAATGTAGGCAAATAGAATCTATTATGCCTCTTCCTTCTATTACTGCTATAGGATCCTCTTTCTTCTCTAATATGGAAGAATTGTTGAAGAGTTAGCTTCTTCTTGAAAGCTCTAGACTGTGCTTTGTACTCTTCAAGATATAGACTGAGAGTCTCATGACTCTCAGGTTCATTCCTTTCTTCACTTCTATACCTCTCACCTCCTTCAAAGAAAGTGGGCATAGTGGATCTATGAGGATATCTAGGATTCTCCGGTCTTTTTTGCAGCTGATAGGAAGTGCTTTCCTCATCAGATCTACTTCTTGGATCTTCTTTATATTCTTTCTCTTTCATTTGATAGACCTCTTTGGAGAGATCTTGCATGGATATAAAGAAAGGAGTGACAAATTTTTCATCCTCCATGATATATCTCATCTATCTGTTCTTCTTTCAATGTGAAAAGATGAAGTGTCCACAAGCTGAGCCAAATATCATGCTCTAATACCACTGTAATATCCCAAAAAGGGAGAATGCAGCAATACTTCACACAATATAAGAACTTACAGCAAGATAAACAATAAAACTAAGTACAAATTAGAATATGCAGAAAGTGTTGAGCCATTTTATTATATTGGAGATGATTCAGTTACAAAAGTACAAAATGTAGGTAGATCTAGTAAAAAAGATGAGCTAGGATCACCCTAAAACCATGCATCCAACATGTACAACGTAACTGGAGAGGCTCTGCAGTAAATACTGCGCTGTCCCTTCAACAGAATATAAACATAGAGTTGTAGGCTGAAAAAGGAAATGCATATCTACTCAAAACTAGAGCTCTGATGATGCTAAGATTCAAGATCTGGCCAATGTGATGGATTCCCAAGATAACCCAGAAAGGATTTTCCAGATCTGCAACTTTGGAAAAATCACCTCCCCAGGGTTTGATCCTTGATCTATTGAGAAATACAGATATGAAGCTATATCTGAAGAATAGATGGCTGAAATGTGTGCTCAGATCAGATCTATGCTTGAAGGGCTGATCCCTTCCTCAGATCTATGAGCTAGAAGCTCTAGATCTAGCTTCTCAATCCTCCAAAAGATGATTGCAGCTGCTGCAACACAACTGCCTCCAAAAAATGCACTGTGAGGGAAAGTGAGGCCTTATTCCAACTGGAAAATGATGCAATAAGCTCCAAGATGATGGTGAGACTGATGGCAATGTGAAGGAATGATCCTCCACTAGATTGCTAGCTGAAGTACTAGCAACTTCCTTCCTCCTTTCAGATCTGCAAAATGGACAACGTTATTCCTAAAGGGAATACTGCTGCTAGGAGGTCAATAACATTTGGATTGATGCCAGATCTGAAATGTGGCTCTGGAAGTGCTGATATATAAGCCCAAGTGATGGTAATAATCCCTCACCTTGTTCTCCAGCTGAAGTACTGAAGACAACTTCCACATTCCAAACTGATCTTCAGAAATCTACAGATTTCTGAGTATGAATGTTCTGCAGAAAGTAGAAAAAGGAAATGGAACTTAAAGCTTGATTTATAATGAAGTACAAACCTCTTCCTTAGATATCACTCAAAGAAAGAGGAGGGATTCTCGCCCGAGAACACCCTGTGCTAAACAACACCTGCAATCTCTGCTAAACAGCCCAAGAATGCAGTGGAATGTCACTTGATAATTCCAGATCTAAAAGATCATACATCAAATAATCCAAGATGCCTTTCACCTTTGCCTTCATCTTCTTTATAATGATTTAGCCATCCCAAGCCTTGGCCCTAATCTCAACTGCTGAGTTTCATGTGGACAAGATCCTCCAAGTGGGACTGCGTTGTTTGACCAAATCAACCAAATAGTCTAGGTGCAATGTACACCTCCTCCATCATGTGTGCTTAATTTGCACATGATCCTCCACCACTTGATCATTAATGCTCAATGACCCTTTGTTTGACATCTTCAAGATCTTAGTTGATTGAATCAACCCTCCATGATCTCTCTCATTAAATGAGACATGATCTCCAATCTCATTCACATTAGTAGTTGCTCAACTACCTCTTTTTGCAGATCTAGTCTAAATTAATCCACATTCACACACACAAAGTGGATATTTTATTCTTATTGAGGATTGTGTGTCCCTCCACCCTTTTATTTACTTAATTCATGAATAAAATCAAGGACTCTAATATTCCAAATATGATGTGAAAATTTGGGAATATTACACCCACCAACCAACCTTTAACTCAAAATCCACTAGCTAACTGAATTTGCCACTTCAGTTAACTATTTCAAGTCCACATTGAGAATAGATTACAGTTTAATGTCCATCTAAATTAAGGGATAATAAAAATAGACATACACCCAAAAATAATAATCTGGGCCCCACCCTAGTGTAGGTACTTAATGAACCAGGTGCTAAATCACTAGGTGTGGGTGCTGAATCTTCTTGTTGAATCTCAACACGTTGCGTGCCTGTATCTGCACATGGTGTATGGTCACCTGGAAGTCTGTAATAGCTCTGTACTTCTCACATGTGGTTGGGGAGAACTGAGGCCGTGAGTGTATAGCTACTACCAAAGCTCCCTTGAATAAGACCCAAAAGATCTTATTATCCTTTACTCTTTTCGGGTCTGGTGAATCCAATAGATTGGTGTAGCACGCCCCTTTGCACACACTAGGTTATACCTTTGGGAGGACTGCGCCCTATAGCGTCTCCCATGCAACCAAAGAAATTAACAACAACAACCATGAATAAAAAAACTTCTTCCCTTCATCCTGCGCCTCGCGCACGTTCTCCAGGAACTCCTGGCAGAGGTACTGGGACCAATTGTTGCTCACCCCATTCTTAGATTGTCCTGTTAGCGCAATGACATGCACAGGGACTACCTTAGGGCGGCACTTGCGCATCAGCTTACATCTTAGGACTAAGTTTCCTAGGCATACTGCCGAGTCTTCGAGCTGCTGCACCAGGAATCCCCTGGAGTCCCGTCCTACCTTGTAGTCTTTCTTGACCCTGGAAGTTACCTTTAGCTCCTGGCTTTTTCCATACTAGGCCATGGGATGGGGCCCCTTCTTAGGCAGGCTAGTGATTTGGTGGATCAGCGCAACATCAATTCGAGTTCGAATTTGGATCCATAGGCACCCATTGTGAACTAATGCTAGCATCTGGCACACACATACAATTGTTATGGGGTACCTCCCGAAGTGAGGAATCCTCAGCAAATTGAGAATCTCAGCATTTCTCAACCCATGCACCCATGGCATGGGCTCTAATTTCACAACGTCATCATATAGCACTCACTCTAGGTAATATTCAAGCGCTAACTCGAGGAATGTATCCTCGTTCACCAGGTCATAATCATCAAACTTCACCACAGGGATTTTTACAAATAGATCCCCTTCAAAAGGGACGACCTGTGCGATCAACGACATATGCAGATAGTCGCGCACCACATCTACATCCTTCGGGGCACAAATATAGGGTCTGTGTGACTTGACATACTTCGGGCGCCATGAGATGGGGTCAACGAGTGCGACCTCCTCAGTTGCGCTCATGGGCTCTTGGTTGGGTCACCAATAGGAGACCTATCCTTCATTGCTTGGTGTGGGGACATCATGTGTATGGGGGATGTCCTCGGCTTTCGGGTTGAGCCCTTAGTCACCTTGCCCTTTCCTTTGACAAGTTTCGACACTACTTCTTGCACTTCAGGGATAACTTCATGAACATCATCAGAGCCAGGCTCAATAGACATTGTGAGCGGCACCGAGTGCTCCTTAGAAGGCATGCTCTTAGGTTTAGTGTCCGTCATTCTTAGTTTAAAAATGAACTCGGGGTTACTTATATAAGATGCGGGGGGGTCTGATGGCCAAACATACAATACTCACAGATAAATTCAAAGCGCAACATACTTAGACAACAAAGGAACAGAATATGACTCACACCCCTCCTTTTATAGGTGATCCATGGTAAAAACGGTCATAAATTCATTAATTGCACCTTATCCCCATAAAAAATGTCAAAAATCCCATAAGATCTCCTCATTAAATGCAAAAATATCACTCCATTCAATGGTAAAATCGTTTTTTCACCCATATTTACTGTTCCAATGGCTAGTTTCTCCTGCCGCGCACTACCTCTGCGCTACTATTGCACCTATCTATGTATTTCCTCTACGCAACGCGCAAACAAGTGGATTCCCATTCTCTTGTCATATAGTCATTTGGTAAGCACAAGGTTATCCCTATACGACTTCAGTTGGATTCCGTATATCTACCCGAGAAGAATTTTGCTTCGAAATGTGGCCAAGTGCACCGCTCCTCCATTAGTGATCTCTTTCACAATGTATGGCCCTAGCCAGTGCTTCTTGAACTTTCCTGGGTGTCGCAAAAACTGACTATCATATAACAAAACCAAATCTTCTTCTTTGAATTCCTTCTATCAAATGTGTCTATCATGCCAGGAATTTTCACACGTCTTCTGTACTTGCTAATGAAAGTTAGCAATGAACCGATCCTCCTCTAAGGCAACCAATTGAGCTAGACGTTCCTCCATGATGTCTGGCTCAACCATATTAGTGAATGTTGCGATGCGCAAGCTTGGGACAATATATTCCATTGGCATAATTGATTCTTGTCCATAAACCATCCTGAAAGGTGTCTTACCAATCAAATTCTTGCATGTAGTGCTATAAGCCCATAACACAGAAGGGATGTGCATGTCCCAATCATTCCTATTTGCATTACAGATATTTGTGAGAATATTATCCAAGATTTTGTTGAAAGATTCTACTGTACTATTTTCCTGAGGGTGATAAGGATTACTCTTTTGGTGATGCATCTGAAATTCCTCTGTCAAAGCTTTAATAGTAGTTTCATTAACAAAGTGCGTACCCCTATCACTCATCAATATCTTTAGGCACTGAAATCTAGTCAGGATATTTTCGAAAATGAAATGTGTAGCAGTATCTGTGGTAAAATCCTTGACTGTATTAAATTTTTCCCATCTGGTTAGATAATTTATGGTAGTGATGATGTAGCACATGCTAGTCTTCTTCCCAGGAGGATTGATAGGTACAACAACATCTATAGCCCATTTATCAAAATCCTGCAAGGCCATCTGTGGCTGCAGTGGAATTTCATCTCTGTGCGACGGCTTCCCTGTTCTTTGGCATGCATCACAAGCTTGAAAATAGGCATGTGCATCACTGTGTAGTGTGGTCCACCATAACCCAGCATGCAACACCTTCTGCGCAGTAACTTTTCCTGCACAGTGGCCTCCTGCCACTCCTCCGTGAGTTTCAGCCAAGATGTCCTGTCTTTTATGTTCCAAAACATAACTTCTTAAAACTTCATCCACTCCCAGATTATACATTTGACCAACAATTAATGTGAAATCAGATGTGCGCGAAACCAACTCCAGTATTCAACAAGCGCACTTCCAGTAGTTAGGAAGTGAATAATATCGACAAAGTGTTCATCAACCACCTTAATATCAAAGAGTTGTGCATCAGGTAGTCCCTCCTCTAGACTGATTGGTTCCTCCCCACTCTCAATGCGTGATAGATGATTAGGTCCAACATTCAATCTACCGGGCTACACAATGATTTCAAAATCATATTCCTGAAATAGTAACAACCATCTACAAATATTCCCCCCAAACACAAGCTTATTGACTAGGTATTTCAAAGTAGAGTGGCCAGTGAACATCTTGAAGTGCCCTCCTAGCAGATAATGCCTATATTTTTGCAAAGCATAGACCATAGGAAATCCTTCCCTTTTTGTAGTTGAGTAGTTGCACTCTGCACTAGAGAGCTTCCTACTGGCGAAGGCAACGAGGTGATCAATGTCTCATTCTCCTGGCTGTGCTAAAACAACTCCAAATGCAATGCCGGATGCATCAACATGTACATGGAAGACCTTGGATAATTTGGGAATATTAGAATAGGTGCAGTAACCATAGTTTCCTTCAGTAGCTCAAATCTCTTTTGGCATTCCTCGTCCTAGAAAAAGCACACATCCTTCTTCATCAATTTCTCCATGGGTGCAGTGATCAGAGCATAGTCCTGAATGAATTTTCTGTAATATCCGGTGTGTCCTAGAATAGAGCACAACTTTTTTTCATTAGTAGGGACCTCCAAATTGATAATAAATGTAATCTTGGCTGGATATACCATCAATCCTTGTTGACAAAAAATATCTCCCAACAATATTCCAAAAGGAATACAGAATATACACTTCTTCAAATTAAGAGATATTTGATGCTTCCTGCAAGTGTCAAGCATCATGCGCAGGTTGGACACATGCTTCTTTACTAGCCCAAACACATTCCAATCATCAAAATACACCTCCAAAAACTTGTTCATGAATTCCTTGAATACAAATACGACTACGTGCGAGAAGATAGCAGGTGAATTCTTCAATATGAAAGGCACAACTGTGTATTGGAAGGACCCCCACTCTGTTGCAAAAGTGGTCTTGCTTCGGTCTTCTGGCTCAATCCTGATCTGATGGTACCCTGAAAATCCATCAGTGAAAGAGTAAGCCTATTTTCCTCCCACATTGTCCAATATTTCATTTGAAAATGGGGTAGGGAAGGGGTCATGTAAACATGCATCATTTAGTTTGCGCAGATCCACACAAATCCTTATTTCTTCCTTAGTCTTCTTTTCTTGAACAACCATTGGGCTTACCCAATCAGATTGCTCTACAAGCTCAATGATTCCTGCAAAAACCATCTTCTCTAATTCCTCTTTTATTTTTTTCTTATACTTGGGATTTAACCGGTATGGTCGCTGCTTGACAGGGCACGCATCTGGTTTCAAATTGATCTTCATAACTCCCAAATCTCCTACAATTCCCTTTAGCTCAGAAAACTTAGTGGGAAACAGGTCCTAATATTATGTTAACAGCTCTGTAATCTTTCCCAGTGTGTCATCATCCAAATAATATCCTATTTTGGCCAACTTGGGTTGTTCCTCCATCCCAATGTTGAATTATTTTAGCTTCAGAGGCTTAGTTACATCCATAATTCCTAATAAGGGCCCTGCAACTGCGCGTTCCCCCTCAGACTCAAGGATGTTGATATTTCTTGGATCCTCTTTGTTATCTTCTACTGATAGGTTCCTGTAGTTGACAATATCTTGCATCTGCGCTTCCCATGATGGTGCAACACATTCTATCAAAGGCTGGGAATCATAAAAAATAATTGCTTCAATATCTTGCAGGGCTTCGTCCAATCCCTCTGATCCACCAGTCATGTCGAAGGTTAACAAGAAAATTTCACTCATTGTAACCCAATTAAGGGTCCCTCGGCACAACTCCGTCTCCAAATACCATGCATTAGGGATTGGTCCCAATGTATGGACAAACATGTGAACCCATTATGGCCTTGGCTTCTTATCCCAAGCCTCCATCCATGTAGCCAGGTGTTTGCGCGGATCACCTTGGCCACCAAAAATCTCAACTGGTGGGGAAGTGGGCTGCCCAAAGCACAACTGCATCATTCTGTTACATTCTTTCCAATCTACAAAGCTCCCCTTATGCGTGCCCCACCAACATGGTGGAGTTGCTTGCATAACAAGATCGAGTGCCCAAAACCTTGGCTCTTCCAGGAAAACCTTTTCCAACTTTTCCAAAAATAATAAAACACTACCAGAACCATCAAAATAGGGTAATTATCTTACCTTTGAGGAGATGCATCCAAAATTTTTAGTGATTTTGAGGCACCGTAGCATAGACACATCATGTAGATGATTCTGCGAGTTAATCTGAGAAACATGAGCTATCCTTTTCCCAATTCAACATCCCATTGGTAGTAGGGTTGATCCAATCCTCATCTCACGCAGTCAACTTGTAGATATGGTCGACATCATCTCCTTCGCGCACTGGTTCTGTACACCTCTCTCCTTCTGTTGGATGCAGAGGTACTATAACCCGAGTACCATTTTTTTCAAAGATCATACTTCTGCGCTTCAAATTGATGATACCTCCCATATCGATGGCCCAATCTAGCCCTAAAAGTGTAGGGTAAGGGTCTGCATCATCCACAATTTGTGTTACTTCAAAATATGCGCGTACCTTTACTCCAGCGATATCTACTAGAACATGTAGGAGTATTCCAAGCGAAATGATATTCTGCTGATTAGCCATGCGTAGCTAAATGGTGGACCACTCCAGCTTAGGTTCGCCCATATTCTACCAGGTCTGATTAGGTAGAACATTTGCATCGGACCCCAAGTCCAAGATGACCTGATCCATCTCATACTCTCCAATTTGCATAGTCATGCGCATTTCCTGACCAGTTCTCTTTTTGTTCTTATAGATCTTGTTCACAACCTTACTCTCGGTTCGAGGCAAATCCTTGTATGCATAACTATCTATGAAATCTTGAAGGTTGTTTACTACTTTATGGTTACGCAGTATCTTAATGCAGGATTGCAGGAAAGGTTTGAATTCATCATCAATATTTGCTTCCATGATTGACTTGGATGTGGACGCTCCTGCAATAGCAAAATCCTTCATGGCTTCTACAAAATTCTCCTTTTCTTTCTGCAGGTTGAATCCCTCCTCCTTTTCAGAGGCCTTCCTAATCAATGGCTATGCATCATCCTTATTTCCCTTGTCTTCTCTGGTGGCAGCACCACTGTGTGTAATTATGTTTACACTTGGATCATCATCTCACGGCTCAACTTTAACCATTTTTATGTTCTGCATAGGCGTCTGCTGTTGCTTCTCTTGCATTTTAGCAATAAAAATAGGACAATCTTCAATGACATGATCAAAATGTCTACAATACCTACAAGATTGTCACGCAGATTTTGGACAGTCGCGAGCATAATGTACAATGTCTCCACAGTTGTAACAAATTAGTTGTCCTCTTCCACGAACTACACCTCCACCTCTCCCTCCTCCCCTTCCTCTGGCTGGATACCCACCCCGCCCAGAGGGGGATGCTAGTAAATATGGGTCAGCTTGCACCCTATAAAGGTTGGCATTGTCTATCATTAAATCAAAGGTACGACAATGATGCTCATCATGGCCAACCGAATAGCAGAACCTACACCATTGCTGCTTCAATTCGGGTACATAAATGCCTAATCAAGGGAAATGGTTTGTATCATGCCTTCCTGCCACTTGACAGTCAACGCACTACAATGTAGGAGTACCACTTGGTCCTGTAGCATCCTTGTGTCATAATGGATTTGGTCCTCCTGCTTGTGTGTAATCTTGAATTATGGTAAACTGGTCCTTTGTGTGACCGGAACCCTTACAACATATACAACATACACCTCTGCCAACTTCTTTTCCTCTACCTCTGCGTAGGTTCTGAATCTCCAAGTGCATCACTTCCATTTTGGATTTGCAGAGTTTTGAATTGTTCATCAGCTCCGGGCGTGGCTTCCAGTTTCATAGAAACTTCAAGAGCTTCAGCCTGAGAGTCAATATTCTGTTGATTCATAGGCCCACAAAGATGTGGCAAGAACATGAAAATAAGCCATTCCTTAATCTGCTTATCATTGTAGATAAATCCTCCCTCGTTGATAGTGCACTTCAGCCGCTGATCCGCCTCCCAAACAGATTCATTTGGCTCTTGTTTGATTTCTTTCAACTCTGTTACACACTGTGAGTAGGACTTTGGTTTTCTGAATTGCTACTACAAATCATCCTTGATCTAATCAACAATAGGATTATCGTGCTGATTCAGATATCCCATAAACCAATCTAGCACACGACCTTCAAATGCCATAGCTAGCCGCGCTCTCTTGACAACATCAGTGTTAACATTTTGCGCAGTCCATACTGCATTTGCAACAAACCAAAACCTATCCATGTCCTAATCTCTCGCACCCTTGAAGGTGGGTAGCTTCATATGCGCAGCCATATCTCCTCCTAGTGGTGGTGGAGGTGGGGTAGGAGATGTATTACCCTTGAGATAGTTTAACTGCGGAGTAGCAGCAGGGCTACCTCCAGCGCGTGTAGCCTCACCGCTCTCTGTATCACTATTAGGCGAGTTTCTCAAATGGATGTATACAAATTTGTCTCCTCTCTGGTTAACCCAAAAGTACTTTTTGCTGGGCGTAGTGCTTTCAACTTCGTTTGGGGCCATTTAATCGGTGTGGTTGCACAGAACACCCTTTTCACACAATAACATCTTAATCATCAAAGGCAGCGAGCGTATGAACTTACCTCTCAGTCCTTTGAATAACCTCATTTTAGCTTCATAATATGACACAAAATGGTCTACAGCAAACTCAGTTACAAACCCACCCAGAATGTTATCAACGCAATGATCTACAGTGCGGGTGATGGAATTATCAGTCCTTTCTAACTGTTGGATCAACTTAGCTGTCCACTGAGTGATCTTATCGTCCTTCCAGCAAGTCTAAAACTCAGCTAACCTTAACAACCACTCCTGCAATTCATGTGAAAAGGTCAGAAAGAATATTTTGTGAACCTATGTGAAAATATACTTATTTTCCCACCCTTCAAGATACAACTTCTTACTTCTTTTCTCCTTGATGGAGAATACACGTATATTTTTTTCAAACAAGTCTTCTAATTCAATCTTCGATGGATGCGACATCACCTAGATTCTCTCAAAATAATCCCGGTCCCAACAAATGAACCATTTGTTGGCTTGAGGGGTCCTGACCTAGGGTCAAAGTTAAGCGTAACCAAAAAAACCCTCTTTACTAGCCCTTTAAGAAGTGACCTACTTGTGCAGGTCAAAGTCTAACTCGAAGCAGTATGGGGGGGCACTGGAACCAGGTTTCCACACCCTAAGAGAGAATTAAATGATGTGGGTGTCCACATATCTATAATAATAGTGGATTGTATTATGCACCAAAAACCATAACCAGAAATAGATCTAGGTCAACTTACGCAGACTACCCTGCATGCGTACAGTCAGTGGCTTCACAATCCCTGCAACAATCTTAATAAAGTGATATTCAGGTCTTACAGTAATAGATCTATGCATCTAACATTCATATTAAGCAGTAAAATGAGTATGAAACCAATCCAATCAAAGATAACATAAATCACAAGAAAAAAGATCACATAAACATATCTCAGATGCATGTTGTACTCAGAATGATCCGAAAACACTTCTTTATTCATCAACAGTCATAAAACCCTTACAATCTGTTGGTGTCCTGTGTTTTTATAGTTTGGCAAATCAAAAGACAAGGCAACATCAGAACCAATATTTAGAGTCCCAGGATCTAGTCCTCCTATTCTCAAAGAGGGATCTCTCGAATGTTTGTTTTCAAAGGTTTATCTTGTGTGCTTAGAATATGGAATTTAGATTAGTTATTAAGTGCAGGTGTTTGTTTGTTTGGTTGGGTTGATACAACAGAATATGAAAGGCCTAGGAAAGATATATAGAATGGAGAAAAATCTGGTTCATTGGGAAATGGAGTCAAAAAGAGGTCATGACAAACTTATCAATGGATATGGGATATCAGAGGGAAAATATAACTTGGCCACAGGATCCTTTGGTTTTTGAAATGAGATGGACATCAAAGATTTGGAAAGAGAAGTTTAATTCTCAACAAAGGGAATTTGAAAACATAGGTTGAACAATAAAGAGCTTTTTGATAGACAGGGCTAACAATGAATTCTACAAATCACACCTTTAAGCAAACAATGATTTCCAAACAAATTTTAAAATGAAACCTAAGATTCGGGGAACACCCTATTTCCTCAAATATTTTATTTCAAATGACTTAGAAAAGATAAAATATTCACTGATAATTGCAGTCATAGAAGAGGGAACACCTAACACATCTATGATTACAACTATAAAGACCTTTAAGACAACTGTCTAAGCAAGGAAAAAGGGCAAGATCAGAACAAACCTCCTTGACTCACTGTAAACAGAAACTTCAAAGGGAGACTTCAATAACAATTTTTAAGTAGCAGCAGACAAGCAAGGAGAACCATAAATCATGCTGAAAGCAACTATTTGAACTATTAAGGAAATAAACAAGCATGAAGACTAAAGACAGAGATTAAAGACTCTGAAATAATTCAGCAGAAGAAAACATGAAACAATGAAGGATGAACAGGTCTAAGGTGCTTCCAGGAGTCATTTCTTAGCCTAAAACTTTCAACTTACTGTAGTAAGAAATTATGGAACAAAATGAAAACAAGAGAAAACATTAAACAGTTCAGAATACTTCACCAACAACCAAGCTCATGGATCCAATGATAGAGCCTTCTCAGTAACAAGTATGCAACAACATCATCAGGGCTTCCAAGACTTCAATTTCTTCTTCAACTTCAACTGACTATGTATTATTTCAGAGAGTTTCAATATTACAACTAGTGATCAACCAACACCAACTCTTCTTCTCCAGTAGTATTTATAGAAGAAAAAGGAGGTGGACTCTGATAAAAGATCTCTAAAGATAATTAATACATACTTAAATGGCTTCTCGGCCTTTGGGGGCTCAATGAAGAAGCTTACATAGGTGTCCTTTGTATTAAATCATTTATATTAACTATTAGGTTTGCTAGAAAGAATTTGTTGACTTCAAGGCTCCTCGTTATCCTTGTAATAACTTCTGCTGACAGCTTTCAATAAGTTCCTTTGGTTGAAATAATTGTTCAGCTGTATTGATGCAAAATACCTCCTGGTCTGGTAATAACTTCGACCTTATTTTTGATTGCTTTGAGGCTGTAGGTGGCTCTGTGGTGGCTGGGGGATTTAATTAGCCCCTGATGTGGCAGCATATGCTTTCTGTCTGATAAAACACTCATGATTTTCTTTAAATTGTGTTTTAGGCTTCTGGTAATCCATCTTAGCCGTAATCCCCATAGATTTGTCTTCAATTTTCTGTCCTGATATATTTTGTCTTCGGCACTGATACTCTCTAACCACGCTTGATTTATTGTGTTTTGCTGGTATGCAGGGCTGCACAGGGGTGATATGGCATCAATGCTTCATGAAACATTGATGAAACGTGGATTTTTAAACCCTGCGAAGGATTTTATTTGATGAATCGAAGGCGGGAGGATCGCTACCCTCTGCCTTCAAATTTTCTTCAGACATAGCGGAAAAACCATTAAACCCTGCAAAATACAAACAATTATTATAAAATCCTGCATGTATAGGCTAATTGCTTTAGAGGGCACGTGGAGGGAGCGTGGCCGTTGGATGGCATCATCCAACGGTCGAGATTGATTAGAGGGGTCAAAGGGAAGTGGAGGAGAAAATTAAATCAGAGCCGTTGATCGCGTAGAGATCGAGGGTGACTGTATGGAAAACACATGGAGATCCGCCCCAATTAAAATCTGGTGCGTGGATGTTGATGTGGCACTGGGGACAGGGGTGATGGAGTATGGGCCGTCGATTTGCAAATGAGATCGACGACGAAAATTCTTTTATGACTGCACCATACCTGTGGTTATCGCACGGGTTTCTTCAGAGCGCGACCACCGTCTGATGAGCAGCCTCAGATCGGACGATGGACGTCAATATCGCGCCCACTCCATCGCCGATATTTAACGCGCGATGAACGACGATTTTGTGAACAATGCTCAAGGCCACGTGTCGGGTGGTGAATGGAATCGCTGCCGATCGGGGAAAAACCATCTTCCTCTTGAAAGCGGTGCGATGAATCCCGCGTGGTTTTACAATGGTAAGTGGCTGGCAGGGACCACCGGGGTGATGGATTGCGCACCGTCGATCTGCAGATCAGATCGACGGTGGAGAGTGATTAGATTTAAAACCAACGGAAAACCTTAGGACATAATAAAAACCGAAAGTTTCAATATAATACAAAGTTTTTAAATATTTTCGGGGGTGGGATATATATATAATATGGTTAGGCACCCGTCTGCGGGGCCATGGGTTATATGGGAAACCATATGACCGGGGTTTATGGAGGAAGGGATAATCGCATTCGGGCAACGCGATAAGCACTTTAGAAGGCTAGCGCTCGGTTCCAGCGCCAGGGCGTATGGAGGGGAAGGGTTAAAAACTTAGCCCAAAGGGGCTTAAGTCTATAATATATAGAAAATATGATTTTTATACATTTTCAATGGCTTTCAATGGTTGTTGGAGGTTTCGATAAGGCAAGAAGGAGTCTTTAAACCTTATCAAAGGGATTTTTTATGAAGTGGAAAAGGGGAGAAACATGAAAATGAGGGATTTTCATGGGAAATGGAGGGATAAAAATGAGGTTAGTTTTGGAGGTGGAAGGGAGGGGAAAATGGTTTTTGCAGCAGTAGTTTGGCTTTGAAATCAACAGAATTTCTGAGTGTAAAATGAGCACAACAGTGAAGATTTGGACAGAAGCATGAGGCCTTTCAAAAGTCTTCAAGAGCCAACACTTTTTAGCAATAAAATTTGTTCCTTGAAGGCTCCAAAAAAGTTTTAGCCACCTTTTGGTATAAAAAATTTCACAGGTGGCTAACACAATCCTTGAGATTCACCCGCACACACAGCTAGCGAGGTCTACACATAGCTAGACTAAGGTCTCCGCGCACACATCCAACAGGAGCCTTTCAGACATAGACACTTACAGATTTGCTTCAAAGTTCAGAATATGTATCAAAACTTATCCATAAATTTGTTTTATCCGACTCTATCTATACTTCTATTTATATCTTAGCCTATGCTCATCTAAGATCCACAAACTATGGTTTGCGACTCCTAGTTTTACCCTTTGGCCCATTATAACTCATGAAGGGACTTTGACCCACCCCAAATCCCATTGACATGTGCATTTCTTAGCATGCACGACTCAAAACTACAAAAATACTTATTAATTACTCAAAAATGTGGTCCTAAGGGACCCTGCTCCAACACTTCCCCAAAATTTTATCATTGTATTTCGATTACAAAAACAAAAATGTCCAAGTAATTATACTACACCAAAAATAATATAAATGCATTGTAATCCATTTCCACAATGTATGTAAGCACGTATATCGACAATCAATAATTACTCAAAGGAGATCAATGACTATTGGATGCTCATTTCCACAAGTTATATCTTGAAGTTCAAGTGGCCAAACTTAGCAAGAAATATATAATTGTAAAGTTGTGAGTCCAAAAAACATTTTCATTAAATTAATTTTGTCAGATTGATAGTAGAAATTCTCTAAAAAAAATGGCTAAATAAATATCCACAAATTTTATGAGAAAAAGGAGGCATGAGATCACAAAAAGGAAAGGAAGAATTATTAAACTTAATAGCACATATTTAATATTTAATAATTCATATTGTGTGATTATATAAAGTTTATTTACAAATTGATTTGGCATTAATTTTTTTTATCTATCTAGATTTATTATCAATAATTTCATTTAAGTTTTAATTATTATGTCATTATTAAAAACTTTGTAAATTATATCATTTTTTAGGTTACAAAAAGGAAATAATAATAACAAGAAATTTAAAAATAAATAATATAAACAAAATTAGATAAGAAAGATTTATTTCAAATATTAGGATTTTGTTAATCATAATGAAATCAAGATTTTGCTAATGTTTAATTTCAATTTTAGTAGGGGTGGCAAGATGGGAGGGGTTATTTATAATCCCGATGGAATTTTAGCAATCAAGTATTCCGGGGGTTGGAGAAGAGGACTAATAATGAAAAAAAATGCATGGCCTCCTGCTTAAATTAAGCTTGGAAAAATATATAGATATATAAAAAATTAAAATTAGAAGAAATTCTCTCCTCATTATTCAACATTTGTGCAAAGTATGGTTCGCTAAAGAAAATAATCTAAAACTACTCCTACATAGAATTACATGTGCTATGGACCACTTCTCTATCCAGTCCTTTTTTCACATTAGGAGGCATAAAACTTAAAATCTGGTAGACAAGCTAACCTAGTTTGTCTTCTTAAAGTGGGCCACACAAACGTAAGTGGATCCCAAGGCTAGAGAAACATTCCATGATTCTTCTCTCCTCTTAGCACTAATAATCATGACCTGGACTCTTATGTTTAAGGAAAAGATTATTTCCAGTCTATCCACCCATAAATGCATGGGGCAGTAAATGCTCACAGCCCCTTTTATGTTTAGGGCAAATATTATTTTCCAAGTCTATCCACCCATAACTGCATATTGGCAGTAAATTCCCACCTCCCCTCTCACGCTTTCTAAAATTGTACAATAAAAATTGTGATACAATAAGTGCCAATTAATGGATCTTGGTGATGCTGCAATCCATGCCAAGGTTTTCCTCCCAATGCCCTCACATGCCTTAGTTACCGAGACAGGATAAAAGCACAAGATGTAAACTTGCTCATTGACCATTGATTGTTTCAAGGAAGGGTTCCATAATGAAGTTTAATGACCACTGGATTGGTGTAGTGTGTGGATTCTAAGGTTTATAGATTGAATTCATTTCCCTCAACCTCTCCCTTCTCAACATATCCTCATTGTCAGATCAATGCGAGCTATTGCTCCGTAACCCTCAATTGTGCCCAACTCTGGCTCATCTGATCTAAGTAGCTTTCTCAGGGATTATTTATGACAACTAGTTCAACAACTTCGGAGGCAACTTTATGACAACTAGTTCAACAACTTCGGAGGCAACAATCTTAGAACCACGGTAAATTTGTTGAGTTCCAACTGGTTCAAATTAGTAACTTATTGCAGTGGGAACTCCGACAATCTTGTCCTATCGTGGGTGCATCCAGATCCCCAGACTGAGCGTGTGGGCTCAATTAAAATCGCCGTAGTCTAACTAGCCAGAGAAATCGCCCTGAAAATCATGAAAATTCCGATAAGATTTTCAGAAAATCCGGCAGGAATTTTTCTAAATCCATGTTATAACTATCAAAGTTTAATATTTTGGGTGTCCTACAGGTTTTTGATGGTGCTGAATCCATTTCCAATGTCAAAATCAGGATTCAAACACTGTTTCTGCAAGATTTTTTAAATTTTTTTGGCCCGGATTCAAGCCAATTTTGACCGTCCGGGCAATTCCTCCGGCTCGTTAGACAACTCCATTAAAATCAGTTTGGTCCACTGCAAGCTTGTCCCTGCTAGTCAATGTTCTTTTATCCAAGAGAACCTCCTTATGCTCAGGTATTCCCTTCCCTTTTTCTCGGTTCCCTTTATCAATTTGGTTTTTTGTCATTATTTGTTGGCCTGCTTATTTGATTGGAAATCAACCCTGATCTTTATCCCTTTGGTTTGGGTGCTCTCGGTTCTACGAATTATTGTTCTGGGCCCATTTCTCTCAGTGGGAAGTGTCTGCCTTCCTTTGGCTCTCTCTATGTAGCTAAGCTTAGAGTGGAAATTGCTAGTCTTTGGAACACAATTTACCCTAGTCTTTGGAACACAATTTACCCTATCTCTTTTATAGGTCACCCTCCCACTGGTCCTCTAAATTTTCTAAGCTTTTCCCAAGCTGACACCATGTCCTCTCCCTCCTGTAACCCAAGAATGTGGACCAATACAGAGAAATCTGCAGCAACAGGTGGCAATAACAATTGTCTCCTAGCAAATATAATCTCTCTAGCTAGAACACAAATATTAACTGGAAACTCCATCAACAAGTGTCAGCTACCATTTCCCTTATAGAAAAGCTTCAGTCTCTAAAAAGATAAATTAATAACTTGCTGAGAGGATGAAATTGACACTCTTTGTCCGTAACTAGAAGACCTAAAGATGCAGCTCACGATCAATGAAAACTAGAACTCAACCAGTTGTGCCTTTAGTCGACCCACACGCAGGTTGCCACCAGATTTAAATCAACCTCTTAAAGAAGCTTACTCTCATCCTTTCTCATGTTCTTGTATTGTAAATGTGTCCTAATTCTTGGGAAATTTTGCAGAGTCTATGCATGTAGTCTGTATACGATATAGTCTTTTTGTAACATGAGCCAAACCCTTCTTTGAGTATCTTTACAGGAAGGATTAGTTTATCTGATTTTATGCTTGGGGAAGATTTTAATAAAAAAATCTACTTTAGTTACTTGTTAGTTTACTTGGTCCAGTTTCTATATCATTGTTATTGAGAGATCATAAGTTCAATTCTCTTGACACTCTTCACATTTGAGTTGACATAAATGAAGTGATCATTTTGAATAAAACTTCATAGTACAATTATTTATTAATTTATTTTTCTCTTTATTTTTCATTTTAATAATAATAATAATGAATAAAATTCATTTAATATTGATACTAATAATTATATTAATTAAAGTTATTTTGGCAAGAGATAGATTGACAAATTAAGAGAAAGTATTAGAGATCTAGAATGAATCAAAGTCACATGTATAAAAAAATGAAATATGTAGCAAAGCAATTTTCTTTTAGAGGATATTGTATTTGTTTTGGTACAATTCTTCTTAGAAAAGACAATCACAACATGAGTTTGAAAATGGAGGTTGTTGTTAACAAAAATAAATAACTAAAATAAAATAGAGAAATGAAGAGCCAACGAGGATTGATTATAAAAGAAGACTTTAATTTCAAGAAGAGGAACTGAATAGTTGATAATTCTATTTTTATATTGTTATCTACTTGAGTTAAGCATGGGAATGTTTGTGATCAGAAGGTGTTCTTAGTCCCATGATAAGATTCATTTTTTTTCTTGTCTATCAATGTTTATGATATCCTTTTTTGTATTTAAAATCATTTTCATTACTTAAATTGAGTTATCATATATATTTTCATTGATTACAATTAGATGCAAAAGTGTATGTAGTTATTTTTTTTATAACTTATATTATACATCTGTGTTTGACAATTATTAAGGTAGTGAATTATTTCCTCTCTTAGTAATTTATTATTTGTTTATGTATCTAACAATTTAAGTTTTTCTTTCAGTTGAGTAACCTAGATTTGGGGTGGACAAAAGATAAAAACGAACCATTATTACATCATGTAGGACATTTAGTGATTTCAGAAAAATTCATTGATGTCCTTAGAGGTTATGCTAGCAACATCTTTTGAATTGATGCTAGTATAATTTTTGGGACCTTGGATGTTTTTGAGTTTGACCCTCGATATTGAAGGATTAGTAGAATGCCATAGTCTTGACATACATGTTTGGAGGTTTTTATTGAAAATTTATTTTGTATACTTTTATTTATATGAAATAACAAGTATATGATTTCCGTGGACCAAAAAAACCTAGATTTGAGGCTTGTGTATTTTTATTAAGTTTTAATGAAAATTGGAAAGTCTGCATTTCTTGAAGTAACTTTATTTGGTGGAATAAGGAATTGTGTTCTTAGGTTTTGTAAATCATATATTTTTGTTCATCAATATTTTTTCATATAAAATTCTTTTTCTTGGAATATTAACTTTTAAATTATATATGTGTGTGTGTATTTTGGAATAACTGATTGTTCGAAATATAATAGTATATGTATCGATGCTATATGTGTCACTTAGTGACTTCATATTCTGTAATAAATTATTAGATCTTATGCCTTATTGTGAATATTACATGCTCATAACTAGGATAGTTAGATTTAGTATTTTAGCTCAAGAAACATAATTAATTGGATTTTTAAATATTTTAGTACAAATGAGGTTGATTTGATCAATAATAAATTGATTTCATTCCTTAAGTGGAAATGAGCCCATATACCAGTGGAAATTTCTATCCCAAACAAGAGGAGATGTAATTGGGATCTATCATTAGCTGATTTTATCTTCTTGTTGGCGGCATATTTTTTTCAACCATAACATCGTGGATGAATTTTGCGTTTTCATCACCAAAATCTAACTATAACATTATAATTTCTAGGTATGCTCCTTTTATTATCATTCAATAAATTTCTTCTTTTTATTTTCCAGTTAAAGAGCCCCTCTTTTTTCACATATGAAAGAAGTCGAAATCCTTATGAAGAGAGTTTGGAGGAGATGGTTTCCTCTACCTCCCAAAGGAGATTTTCATCTTTTTCGCATTTGTCTTCATACCATTTGATATCCAATTGTTTATCCATACATAGGTTCAAAAAAAATTGAATGGATGTGGATTCCTAAAGTGATTTGTTGAAAGGGACCCATGCATTCTTGAGAATTTGGATAAAATCCTCATTTTAGAGCCATTCTAGGTTTAATTTAAATGGGACAAGATGCTTTCCTATTGCATGGGATACCTCCAAAAAATTGGATTGTGGTCAAAATCCCCTCTTGATGACACCCATTGCTTGATTATAAGTGAGTCATCTAGAATATCTTTTGAAACTAGGAATCTATTGAGCCATTTGGCTATCCAAACCTCTTTGTCCTTTTCTCAATCCACGTGGGGGTAAGCTTAGCTAACTCAATTTCAAGAAAAAAAATTTACTCCAAAATTTTAATAAATAAATATGAGAGAGTATCTATCTATACTAATAGCCCCCATATTTCAGAGGTGCGTAGAGTAAAATCAAAAGCCTCTCCTACAAAATTTTTATCCCTTGCCAAAACCATGACTTTGAAAAAAATTGTTCCGAATACTCTTGTTGGCTTGCATAGGACCCATAGGTGTTCAAGAAATTGAAAAATTTCCCCTGATTTACATAAGCAAGGGAGATAACCAACCTTGATTCAAAATACCATGAATTAGAGAGAGAAAAATCAATTTTCGTCCACCTTGTAACTAGCTCCCCTAAACAACTTATAACATTGAAAAAGTTCAACCCATCCTTTAAATATCTTAAATAGGTATTGAACAATTTTTCCTCCTATCATGATCTCTTACAAGAGTATGAAATATATATTGTAAGTGTTGATTAACCTCAACACCAAGTTTTTTAAGGTATTAGCTAGCCCTCTGTAGTTTAGGGTGAGGAAGATCATTTTGAACCTAACTTAGAGGTAATTTCTCTAATGGACCCCAGTAAATATTATTTTCTTTCGTATTTCACTTCTAAATTTTCCTACTTTTGAGCTATTGATAAATTAGATTTCCCACTTCTTTGTCTAGGTTTGTGCTTTTTGTCTTCCAAATGTTCTAGTCCATGTTCAAAATATCCATCATAAATCCTTGAATCCTTGTTGTGAGGTCTCATGTTGTATTTTTACCCCTTATAAGAGGTAGAGTCTTTCATGGATTGTTTTAGTATGAGGGTATGTCAAAGGCATGGATATGAGATCACGTGATTTTAAAATGGCGTCAAGGGGTTCACTTAGCTCAACTAGAGGGAGTGGAGAAGAAGGGGACTCTGAGAAAATTTATATGTTGGATACAAAATCCTCATGAAAAACTTTGGCTCATACCTCTATATTATCTTACCAAGAGCCAAATTTTAATATTCTAAAGGAATCTATAGGAGAATTGGGGAGAAGAGAGTCTTACCTAATAAAAAATAGCTCTTCTTTTTGAGCTAATGGTCCTAAGAGATGCTTGTTGTTCCACTACTATCATTTTTTTTAGAGAGTCCATGACTAGGGTAGTTGCTACACATGGAGATATGAAGTGAAGTAGATATGAAGTGAAGGTGAAAGAGCCTTTGCTAATGCCAAGGTAGCTAGTTTGTTGATAGTCAAAGAATATTTTTGAACCCATTATTTTCTAGAGTAACAAAGGGAAAATTCATTTACTAGCAGGCGATACTTGTAGCATCTCCAACACTTAAATGGTACTATTTCATAATCTAGGGCTTGGTTAAAAACACATGTCCTTTTTAAATAATGATGGAATTTGATAGGCATTTTTATGGCTCAAGGGCCACTAGTATCCTCATCAACCCCATATGCCCAGATTCCTAAATGGAGTTATTATCTTCAATGTGAAGTCCCAAAGTATTTACAATTTCTCTAAAAATACCCTTATCAATTTAAAACCTAACATTCTAATCTAAACAAGGGCATAGTCTATCTATATCGAATGTGCATCAAAATCCAATTTCCATTTTTCTAGGAATAAGGCTTAAGGGCCCCATTTCCAAAACCTCTAAAGGATTTTTTCTACATCTTCCATGATCCTTAAGGACCGAAAATCCAACCTTTACTAGGACATTTCTTTCGAAAATGTAGCCCAATAACATGTTAAAATTCTCCTCTATCTAAATTTTTAGGGAGGCCACTCCCATTTTATAATGATGGAACCATCCAACCAACAAGGATTTTTCAAAATCCATGATTTTGTTTAATACTATACTTTCACCTATGAATTTGAGGCATTGATTCTCTTGAGAACCAAATTTAGAGGAACTAAATCCAAAACTTACCCATCATCATATCAAGGAGGAATTCACTTTCCATGAGAGAACTTATGGGATTGATCCTAGGTGGAAGGATTAATTTATTTTCTTTTTCTAAGGGTTGTGTATGATAAACTTTATCTAGGTGGTGTCCCATTATAACATGAATAGGGATTTCCTTGTGTTAGTAAAGGTATCTAGATTAAGCCATATCGATTAGGCCCATTGGTACAAATTATTGAAAATGCAAGCCAATGATCATATAATGACCTCTCCTTGAAGTATTTGATGTTATCCTATGCTATAAATTTTGACTTAGGAAGAGTGGATGAGAAGGGATTTGGGGTGACCTAGAAGCCTTGAATGTACACCCTAATCTACTTCTCACCTAACAATTCCTCTGTGTAATCCACAAGGTCCTCCTCCATGAGAGCTAGAGGAGGGGAGGGCTACTAAGGAATCTTATATAAATTTGTGGCTTTTGAATTTAGGTTTGTGAGCACCTTAACCTAGAGGTGAGGTGACATCATTTTTGTGGGAACCCTAATTGTTGAGGGATGAGTTCATTTGTAGATCCGTAAAGATGAGAATAAGGAGGTCTTGATTCATAGAAGCTTTAGAGATTCCACTTGTAATCCGAGATACCTTTTGTTTAGTCACTCGACCTATATGGATAATAAGGAGAGATATAAATTATAGATTTCCTTCATATCTAAGATAGTCTCTACTTTCTAAGAGGGTAAAATCTAGTAGATACAATAGTGTTTTTCCTTGATGGTGGAAACAACGTTATAACCTTTAATAAGCTTGTCCTTGCATAAATACACCAATGGATCGTAATTAACCCTTGGCCTTATACCATATAAAACCATCACAAGCATATTTTCCATTACCACAAATCTCTTCTCGAGTATTGAAGTCATCCCCTACAACGTAAGCTTCCTTGATGTCCACTACAGTGAAGCAAATTATTCCAAGGACTAATGTTATAGCTCAACCTTGCATCTCATTTTTCCAACAAAAGAGAAGGTAAAACTCCTCAAGGTCACACTCACCCTAATATTGAAGTTCAATAGGCACTATAGAGTTGAGGAAATTTTATGTCTATATAAACCCTAATCACCCTAGTTCACTCTTCTTGAATTGTTTCAAGGTTGATGCATCAACAACACCATTTCCTCAATATCTTATTTGTCATTTCATTCATTTTTCCCTCTAGGAAACCCTCTGGAACAATGTCATAAATGTATAAATTATGATGTAGGTTTGAAACTTCTCATGAAGTTTTAATTAAAATCACAAGACACAAACCGACTCTACTGCTCTACCGACATTAATTCACAATTTTGAACAAAAATCTCAGATATGCAGCAACACACATTTTTATTCGGGGAAATAAATATGCTAAAAACCCCAATGCCTGATTGCATTAATATGATGAATAGAGATGTATTGCAATTTATTTTCTCAATTGAGCACAATGTGCAAGTTCATAACCTATCTCTTTTCTCACTAAGAAGAGCTGACCCGAACTTAGTCAATTTTTTCCTCCCCTTGAGCCCCTATTTCCTTGCGCAATTCCTTGAGAAATTGGGCCCCTATTATTTAGGAAATTCATCAAATTGATTGTGGAATTCCCAAGGGTTGATCATCTAAATGCGTGCAACACATAAACACTCAAGACTATATTGGAAACTAGATCACTACTGAGAGGGGGAGGGGTGAATCAGTATTGTGAGCACTTATAAAAATTTTCTCCAATTATTTAATATTTAAACATGCATAAACTAAAACACATAATTAGAGATTAGTGCATCAAATATAAACTAGAAACCATGAAAGTAATCACACAATGGACACAAATATTTATGGTGGAAAACCCTTCCCCGAGCAAAAAAGCAACCTGCTGTTGTTGTTGTGCTACTCAATTATTTTATTAATTTGTTGAACAAATTTTACATGGATCAACTTACTCCCATAAGTTGGAAGACTCAACTTCCTTCAAAATATGCTGACACCTATCAGACAAGACTGTTTCTCTCATGGATCTACAGAATACCATTTGCTAAAGGCCACCACGATCAACAATCTTCGCTCAACTTCCATTGGACTATCCAACTCCTATTAGATGGAGAAACCTCTTCCTTCTACTAAATCCACCAAGTCACTATATACTTTGAAGCCTCTGTGCCTTCATTCCCTCCATGTGAGCCTCATTTCACATATTTTCATACTAGGATCCTAATAAGCTCAACATGATCACTGCAACAACATAACGTTAAAACACAATCAAATAACAAATATGCAACACTAGCTGCAATCAAAACATCCACACAAAATCTCCATACAAGTTTCAAAACAATATCCTCAAAAATATACTCGAATCCACACACCAACACCTCATTCACTGCATAAATATAATGAATGAAATAAAATTTAACTTGCTATTGCTACAATTGCAAACTTCCTAGAAAATTCTGCACTATACAACTCACACAGCTTGCACATTCTTCTCCAAGATCACTCTCTACTCACAAACACAAATCATCCAACAAAAATATCATCAAGATATCTCTAATATAAATATGAAATCATGTCCTCAATTCAATAATTACACAGAACTACTGGGATTCACAACTCTATTCATATGATAGATTTCATACGGATTAAACTCATTGACTCTATCAACCACTATATCCACTTTCCTTTTGATATCTTTAACTTTAATAAACTTCTAGAGGTCCCACAAAATTTTCTGACCATAAACCAAAAAGTTTTGAAGAAGAATGTCGCTAAAACAAAAAATTAGCTGAAAAACGCGAGAAATTTGGAGAAAAAATCGTGCAAATGCTCGGTTGCACGAATGACACTGGATCCATGCGACTAGAACATTACAGTTGCTCCCATAGGCATGTATTCTAGTTACTGGTGCTTTTCAGTCGCTCCTACAGGATTGGTTCCATGCGACTGAGGCTAAAGATGAAGAAAAACTATGGATCTTCAGTCCAGAACCTCTGCTAGCTGACGAAACACCTTCTTCAACATATAATCACTCCTCCAATCCTATGTGTCAAGTCTGAAACTAATGAAATAGGCTAAGAACAAGTCAATGACATGCAAGACCTAATTTTCCAACCTTAGTACCAATACCAACACCACCATCTCCTCAAGTAGCAACCACAAACTATCAAAACATCTCCAACACCTGTAGAAGCAACTCTAACTCCTGTAGCAACATCTCCAAGCTCCTGTAATAGCAACATCATGTCATCAGCTGCCTCCAACACTAGTAGAAGCACCTCAATTGTATCCACAACTTAACACATGTAGCATCATATCCAATGCCTCAAACACATGTAGAGACATATGCCACACCTAGAGAAATACTCCAACCACATGCAACAAAAACATCTCCAATCAACATAGCATGCCAACCTCAAACCAACATCACATGTGCAATCCATCTCCAAGTCACCTCCACTAGGTCTAGTCATAATTATGTTGACATAAATGAAAACTAACAAGACCATCAAGCCAAACAAACTTGAACATGACAAGTAACATCATGACCATGTTGACATCAATGCTAACACTAAAATGCCAACAAAATTCCCATTTGGAATTGATTTTAACTCAAAAACATGTGAGGCTGATCTCCATAAATTCTCCAAAACTGAAGCTGAACTTATTTATCCATCCAAATTATCTCTGCCTTTGAAATATAGGAAAGGGACCGTACCAACACTGAAGAAAATGCCAATAATCTGTCGGATGAGTACTCCCCCTGTCATACAGAACATCATATCGAGGAAGGATGATGTAGAACAAGAATCTCAACTGCCAATCATGTCTCTACCAATCCCATGCCATATTTGAAAACTGAACATGCTCTCCCTAAGCATGTTATGGAACTGCAATCATACACTTTGTCTACTACAATAATCCTCCTTGCCAAGTGCAAGAGACTACTCCTCAAGACCATGACTCCAACTGGATTTGGAAAATGATGAAGTACAATACATACAATGCTTCATGAAGCAAATACATAGTTGTGAAAAGTACATAGGAATGCCATATGGCTCCTCTATACTTATCACTGACCATGATTCTATGGACCCAAGTTTACATCATGCACCCAAATTTAGTGGGGCTACATCAAATATATACAACATAGAACATGACTTGGACTTCCATTGACCCATATATAGCTAATGAAAAAACAGGCTAGGCACCATGGGCCTCTCCATGAGAAATATGCCAAAAGATGAAACAATAAAGATACATGGCTTTTACATATGCACATAAATGCGCTCTTATCTACACATTCCCAAATCATAAAATATCATGAGTACATTGCAATAATGAGCTTCAACATATGCTCCATATGGAAGCAATAATGAAATTTAATTCATGGCATGTGCAACAAAACATAAGGCATCGATGAAGAGTAATATAAGCTCTAAATGTGTAGCAACAAAAATAGAAGTACTCACAACATCATATGCTAGTACATGGCCACTCAACACCTTGGCCATCACCATCCCATCAAAGAATCTCCTGCAACAAGATCACCATGCTCCACATAGGTACAATAATAAGATCATCTAATAGAAACAATATGAAAATATATCATAGAGGAAACAAGTACATGTCCTCATCATCATGAAGCTCATTAACCACCAACATGACATATCATCAACTAAAACATGAGAAACACATAAGTAGGCAGCAACAACAACAATATCATAAGATATGTCAGTATAGCACTATTTGCAGCACTACACTCATCCATCAACATGCATCGAAATATAATGAACAACAACAATCATCCTTCTCATGTCTCATCCATCCAATCAACACATGAGCAACAACATGATGCATCTAGAATAAAATTATGAGCCATAAAGTGCACAAGTTAGATGAGCCAGATCTAACACACTATCTGATCTTCGATAAAAACTACACATGCATGAAAACACATGACATAAATATCATCTACCAATATGATCATCATCAAAATACCAGATATGTCATGCAAAACATATGGAAGTAGTAACAAAACTCCTTTCCTATGACACACTCATGGCAAGTAAGCACAATAAAAGTCCTCCAAAGTGAGCATGATTCCAACGACCGCAAGTCCATTTGGAAGCACAAACGCTCCCCCTAAATGTATGACCCCCATCACACCTACAAAATGCACACAAGATTAACGATATGGATGCCATATCAACTAAAACATCATGCAACTGCTCCAAAAACTATTAATAATAATATAACTGGTCCAATTGGTAAATAAAATGGAAGAAAATATATCAGAAATAAAAATATACTTCAAACCTCATGAAATTCCCCTGAACTCATGCATATCCTTATTAACACATTCCGATATGACTACATAACTAAATATTTTCTTGCAACCCATTATGAAACCATATTCTCCCCCTAAGACCAAGCATACCTTAGTTTTTGGTGGAAGTTATTTGCTGCTCTTTTCTCCTCCAAAATTTCACCTTCTGATCCTTCTTCTTCTTATGTGGTTGGCCATGTATATTATCCTCTCTCTAGTTGGATCTCCTAAAACACATGGGAAATTTTCAATCCTTGGCCTTATAGCCAATATTTTCACACACAAAACATCTAATATGACCAAGGAATTGAGGAATAGCTCGATATATTCTGCGGATCTATTTTTTATTCCTTGCATGTGCCTTGCAATAAATAACCCTATGCCAAAAATCATTGCATGAGAAAGAATAACCATAAAACATAATATTATACATGACATATGGAGATCTTCTTTTCATGCATGCTTGATGTGGCTTCTCCTTTTGTTGAGAGGATTTGACCTCTCTATTTTTGTAGCTTGTTGTTATGTGTCCACAAACTCCACACTTGTAACATTTCCCAATTCTATTCTTCTTCTTTGGTCTTATTTGCTTGTTATGTTGCTTATTGCATGGCTCATGAATCTTATTATTTTTGTTGCAATTAGGTGCTCCAACAATTTTTTATTTTCTTGTAGATGATTGAGCACTATTTTTGAACCTCTCCTATTCTTCTCTTGTAGAAATTGCTTAACCCTTCAATTTCTGAATCTCATCCTCCAACTCATTGTATTTCTTCCTTATTTAAATTTCAATCTTCATTCCCTTTTCCACTTGAGTTTTCAAATCTAAAATTTCTCCTTTAAATGCACACTCATTTTCATCAAACATTTGCAACACCCTTTGAATTTTAGCTTCTAGTTCCATTATCTTTGATTTCTCTTCAAATTTTCTATCGCTAGAAATTTCATCTTCTTATTGAGAGGAGAATTGATTTGTTACTGCAATAAAATTATAATCCTTTTCATTTTTCTCCATTTATGAAAAATGTAATTTTCCTCCAAGATACAAATTATGCAACTTGTCCAACATCTCTTTGGTAGTCTCACAATGCTTCACATGCATGCTATCATATTTTGAAATACTGTTCAAAATAATATTTTTAGGAAAAAAATTAGATTAATATTTAACTCCATATTCAACTGATAAAAAAATATATTCATCAACGGATAAAAAATACAAATCCAAATTCACTCTCCAAGTTGCAAATTTACATTCATGAAGTACTGGAATACCTTGCTGATCCATTTCAGAAAATTTACAAAAAATTCTTCCAAAATCTCCAAGATCCACTCTCCAACGATCATGCTGCACCCGAGACCTTGGCTCTGATACCAGTTGTTGGAAACTAGATCACTATTGATAGGGGGGTGAATCAATAGTGTGAGCACTTATAATTTTTTTCTCCAATTATTTAATCTTTAAACATGCATACAACGAAACACATAATTAGAGATTAGTGCATCAAATATAAACCAAAAAAATGAAAGAAATCACACAATGGACACAAATATTTCTGGTGGAAAACCCTTCCCCGGGAAAAAAAACCATCCTGCTGCTGTGGTACTCAATTATTTTATTTATTTGTTGAACAAATTTTACATGGATCAACTTACTCCCTTAAGCTGGAAAACTCAACTTCCTTCACATTTGTTTGCACCTATCAAATATGAAATTGTTTCTCTCACGTATCTACAGACTACCATCCATGTAAGGCCACCACGATCAACAATCCTCGCCCAACTGCCATTACACTATCCAACTCCTATGGGATGGAGAAATATCTTCCTTATATTGAATCCACTAAGTCACTGTATACTCTGAAGCCTCTGTGCCTTCACTTCCTCCATGTGAGCCTTGTTTCATATAATTTTAGATTGGACCCCTAATTCACTCAACATCTGCATTGAAACAACATAGCATAAAATCAAAATCAAATAACAAATATGCAACACTAGCTACAATCAAAGACTCCACACAAGCTGCAAAACAATGTACTCAAAAATATACTCCAATCCACACATCCACTCACTGCATAAATATAATGGCTGAAATAAACTTCAACTCACTGCTGCTACAACTGCAAACTGCTTCAGAAAATTCTACACTAGACAACTCACACAAATTGCAAACTCTTCTCCAAGCTCATTCTCTACTCACACACAACTCATCTACCAAAACTATCATTGAGCTATCTCCAATATAAATATGAACTCAAGTGCTCAACTCAATAATTACACAGAACTATTGGGCTTCACAACTCTATTCATATGCTAGATTTCATCTGAATTTAGCTCATTAACTCTATCAAACCACTAAATCCACTTTCCTTTTGATATATTCAACTTTAATAATATTTTTTAGGTCCCATGAAATTTTCTGACCATAAAATGAAAATTTCCGAACAATAATGTCGCCAAAACACAAAAATTAGCTGACCAACGCGAGAAATCTAGAGAAAAAATCATGCAAATGCTCAACCGCACGGATGACACTGGGTCTATGTGATTGAAACATTACAGTCACTCCCGTAGGCATATATTCTACCGACTGGAGCTTTTCAGTCGCTCCCACAGGCTTGGATCCATGCGACTGAGGCTAAATATGAAGAAAACCAATGGATATTCAGTCCAGAACCTTTGCTAGTTGATGGAACAAATTCTTTAACATATGATTACTCCTCCAAACCTTTGTGTCAAGTATGAAACTGATGAAATCGGATAATAAAAAGTCAATAACATGAAATAACTATTCTTCCAACCTTAGTACCAATACCAACACTACCATCTTCTCAAGCAACAACCACAACTTGTCAAAACATCTCCAACACCTGTAGCAACAACTCTAACTCCTATAGTAACATCTCCAAGCTCCTACAAAAAAAATATCATGTCATCAACTGCCTCCAACATTGGTAGAATCACCTCAACACATGTGGCAGCATGTCCAATGCCTCCAAAACATGTAGATACATATGCCACACTTATAGAAACACTCCAACCACCTGCAGTAGAAGCATCTCCAATGAACATAGCATGCCAACCTCAAACCAACATCACATGTGGAATCCATCTAAAAATCACCCCCACTAGGTTTAGTCATAAGTATGTTGACATCAATGCCAACTAAGAAGACCATCAAGCCAAATACACATGCACATGACAAGCAACATCATGACCATGTTGACATCAATGCAAACACTATAATTCTGATAGGCTAGTATACAACTGATGTTACACTGCCTTGGAATCTCCACCAAGCCTAGGGAACTCGAATTATCTGCATGAACTAGCTATTTTGGGATGATTGATCAGTTAACTAGATGATCACTAAGTTTGACTGAAGTCTCACTAAACAACTGACCATCCACTAATTCCTTCAATAGTTAGAACTAGCTAGTTTAACTGAAAACAACCTTAGATAACTGACCTTGATTGCTACAAATTAACAATCACACATTATTAATTGAACTCTAACTCATCCAACTAGAATTTACTGAGTAAAGTGGGTGAAAAAATACATGTCACACAAGTTAGCTACATCCAAGTTGTTAGCTGATGTGGAAATTTCTTTTTTCTCAATTAAATCAAGGCAAAATAAAATTGAGAATTTATTTCTGCATTTTTCAACACTCCCTTTCAATAAGAAATGTATTATCAACCACTCCTATCTCGCACTTGTGGAACTTGAACTTCCCTCTTGATAAGGCCTTGGTAAAAATGTCAACATCTGATGTAATGTAAATCAGAACAATGACCATCCGCCTATACACAATCCCATAGTCGAAGAAAACAATATATATATATATATATATATATATATATATATATATATATATATATATATATATATATGCTTGGATCGATCATAAAAAAATGATTCTTAGAGAGCTTGATGCAACTCTGATTATCATAGTAGATCACATTTGGATCCATCATTTGACCAAACAATCCAACAAGTTTCTTTCTCATCCATATTTCCTCACATGTTTCTTTACTTGCAACCATGCACTATGTTTCTACCGAGTTGAATGCCACTTGTCTTTTCTTCCTATTGTACCAGGAAACAACTACAAAACCAACACTGAAAATTCCACCTGATGTACTCTTTCAGTCTAATGGACTCCCTGCCCAATCTGCATCTATGAAACCACTCAACCTCATTCCCTCTATTTGTATGTACAATATTCCAAACTAGGTAGTGCCTCTGAGGTACCGTAGAGCATGCTTAGATACCCTCCAAAATAATTTGGTTGGCCTAACCATAACTTGGCTTAGCTGGTTGACTACATAGCACATATCTGGTTGTGTTTTCACAAGGTACATAAGTGAACCCACAAGCTGCTGATAAATAATAGTATCCACTTCCTCACATGAAGTGGCATCCTCCTTCCTCCATTTGGTCGCTAGGGGTGTCTCCACGGGTTTAAAAATTTCCATGCGGAACCTATGTAGTATCTAATTTGCATACTTTCCTTGAGAGACAAACAATTCTCCATCTCCCTACCATACTTCTAATCTGAGGAAGTAGTGCATGAGACCCACGCAAATTTCGTCCCTTGCAAGGTATGTCAAATTTTCAATACCCGCTTGCACCATCAACATATAAGACAATAATAAAAAATTACCTTCTACCAAGATTTGATAGAGGTTTCCATCCGCTCCACTTTGGTGAAGCCCAAATTGGTGAGATAGCTATCGATCCTCGTGTACCAAGCACTAAGTGCTTTCTTGATACCGTACAACGCTCACTTGAGTTTGCACACATGTGACTTTCGATAAAAATTCTCAAATACTTCTGGTTGCTCGATGTACACCTCCTCTTTAATAACTCCATTGAGGAATTATGTTTTTACATCCATCTGGTGGATCTTCCACCCCATCTATGCAGCCAAAGAAAGAATTGATCTAATGGAGGAGTACCTTGTTATAGGAGAAAAGGTTCTCTTGTTGATTTTTTTAGCATCAAATGTGCTCTAGCCTCAATAATTTGCAGAGAGGCTAGGACATATGCATTCTCCAAGACCCAGAAACCGTTTTGGGAAATTCAACCCGGAGACAGTTTAATTAAACTAATTAATTATTTTTAATGGATGCCTAAGTCTAAAATTAAGAAATTAAAATAATTAAAGGATATTAATTAAAAAGGGTGTGAATATTCTAGAAAAAGATGAAGATTGAGTCAAGATGATATGAGCCATTGATTAAGATCTAATCTGGGCCGCTGAAAGCATAACGAGAAGATTATAAGAAGGAACTCAATGGGAACTTGGAGAACACATGAGGTAGATACTCAATTGCCCAAGCTGATCAATTTTCTCCCTAGCTGAAGTTTGGTAAGAGAAAATAGAATCAGAGGGTGACTTGCATGTGAGAGAGAGAGGGTATCAGAAATAATTGAGAGTGCAGGAAAATTCTGGAGGAGGCAGCGCAATAGAGGCACGTATTTCATCAACACATGTGCAGGACGGCACACTGATATGTGGCAACAGCGTAACTATAAATCTGCATTCAGACAACATTATTGTATCATGTACATGATATTTTTCTCCGGGTTTCACAGCCTGAGATCACTCGCATTGGTTTTTCAGACATACACCGTGTCAATGTGTTTATTGTTGTGCTAGTATTTTCCTTACATTTATTTTCAGCAATAATTGATTTATGAAGACTACAATGTATGTATTTCGACATTTTCCCTAGATAACTGCAAATAATTTGTTTCAGTAATTTAACAAATATAACAAATATTATCGGTTGTTGCGGTAGGATTTAGAGTTTCTAAATTCTCACATGGTATTAGAGCACAAACCAGAGGAAGGAGAGATCTAGTGCAAAAGGAAAAGGGAGCACCATAGCACTGCGTGAGCAGTTGCTCGAAGTCCCTAGAAGGCTGCACAGTCCTTTGGGCTAGGCAGGCAAGATTTCGAGGAAGTGTTAATTCTCTAAGTGAGTTGAAAGAGAATCAATCTCAAGATCGAAGGTTTGTCAGAGATAGAGGGAGCAGCTATGTTCCTATTGCAGAGAAGATATGAAACTAAAATGTAGTATTTTTCCGCTGCAAAATCAGTGTTGGGAAGGAGGATAACACAAAACAAAATGGATAGTCAAGATGATTCAGAATTATCTTCCATATTGGAAGAAAAATTGGTTAATGATTAAGACTTCATGACTAGAGTACTACTCTTCAGTCAAGAAGAGCATATGGACTTCCAAATCACTATGGGAAACATAATTAAGTGTAATCCAGTAGGGAGAGGCACCATAGCATTTCAGACGGAATCAAGAACCAGCATCAACACCACTAATGTGCTGCATGCACTGAGATTAGGAATGAATATGATTTTAGTTTCCTAGTTACAGGACAAGGGGTTCAATGTATACTTCATCGGAAGGAAGGTATATGTCAAACATCCCAGCTGGAAGAAGATGAGACAGATTAGAGCTCGAAGCAACAAATTGTATAGATTGCAGCTCGAGTCTCCAATGGCACTGATAGGTAGTAGTCATAATAGTGAAAAGGAACTGAATGAAGTAGGGAATAGGAGAATGTGACACTTGCACCATGGAGCACTTAGGATGCTTAGAGAGACTATGACATGAGTTCCAGTCCTCAATACAAAAAATGATGATATTTGCAGAGGATGCATACCAGGGAAGTATTCTAAGGAAAATTTTCCTAGAAGTTACAACAAAGCAAGAGGTGTATTGGGATTGATACACTCATATATTTGTGGCCCAATGTCCACCAGATATCTTAGCGGTGGTGAGTACTTTTTCACCATTATCGATGATCACTCTAGAAAAACCCGGATCTATTTCTAAGGATGAGGTCTTTAATCGGGCCAGAGAGTTAAAAGCTCTCGTAGAAAATATGACAGGGAAAAATATAAAGGCACGTTGTTTAGATAATTGTGGAGAATATACGGATAAAGACTTCACATATTTATGCGTAAAGGAGGGCATCAAAAGAGAGTGGAAAACTCCATATAATCCACAATAGAATGGAGTAGCGGAGCAGAAGAATAAAACAATCGTGAGGGCAAAAAATGTTATGTTATATGACTAGGACTTGCCTAGATTATGATGGGAAAAGGCATTCAACACAATTGTGTATATTCAGAACAAAAATCCTCACAAAGCATTGGGGAAGAAAACACCTGAAGGGGTCTTCACAGGGAAAAATCCAGAGGTAAGTCATCTCAGGATATTCAGGAGTGTTGTGTATTGTCACATTCCAGATGAGAAGCGTATCAATTTGGATTAGAATTTAGATAAGGGGTACCTTGTAGGGTATATCAAGACCTCAAAAGAACACACAATCTACATTCCTAGCAGTAGAAAAATTGTAGTAAGGTGAGATGTAAAGTTCATGGAAGATAGAGCTTTCAGGAAATCTCGAGAGATGACGACATGAGATCAATCATCATATGTTCCATTAGTCAAACAACAATAGGGGCAACATGGAGGAAAAGCAGAAGGACAGACACCAGGATCGAGTACTGATCAAAAGCTCAAAATTATGCTAAAAAATGAAATTTGACGGAATGGTGTGGAACCTAAACGACTGCGTAGATATTTTTGTTTTGAATCTGGCGCAACTCGTTTCATGGAATACTGACACCGTATGCTCCCAGAAACGTGTTTCGTGCACTTTTTCAAACATGCAAATTTTTGGAAAAAAAAGTACAGGGACAGTCCAGTCAACAATCCATACTACTGAATGGGCATGCCCATGTGGCAAGCTTACTGGGTCAACGAATTTCCTCTAATGAATCATATTGTGATAAGTGGCACGATTTCAATGGTTGCTTGTCGTGAATTTTTGATTGGTTATTAGGCGGCCAATTATAAACTGCCATGTGGCATGGCCAGGGGCCGCCACGTGGCAGCCCAAGGGCCACCAAAATTGGGTCAAGGTCTGAACAGAGTGGGCGGGGGTCAAACCTATGACCTCCAAGCATCCAATAAGGGCCGTTATCAATGCACCATCATGATGAGTCTTAATAGACTAAGGGTTCGACATAGTTTTATTATCATATGGTTTCCACTATGGGGCAGGGGGACGGGGTCTAGCCCCAGCTCTGGTCACCGCTTGGGGCAGGACCATGGGTGGGAGGCTAGCCCCATGCCCCCCCCTCAACGACACTAACCGTTAACTGCCCACAGACGACCATGTGTCCACCCTCAACATTTGATTTCGACGGTTAGAAAAAATCGCGCGAAGATTTTTTATATAAAAAATATTTATGACCATATACAATATGGTTTGGAAATCGACATTAAGGCCTTATTGGAAAAATTAATGGGCCATAAATTTTTCCTAGAAATTGGGAAATTTGGCACTCTGTTAGCAGATTTGGGGGTGAAAATATAGTATGGTGTTGGATTTAGAGGAAATTATGGAGTGGTTAGTGCCAAAACTTGTGGAAGTCATAACTTACTCAGTTTTTGACCAAATTCGATGCAGAAAGAGGCTACACAGGAATTTTTGGGCATTATGGAGCCACTAAAATAGGTTTTAGAGATGTTTGACCATTGTAAACATATGTAATCACACTTTTGAGCATAATAGAAGAGGGCCAAGCCATTGGAAGCTGGACCAAGGAGATGTAGCCCAGGTAGGGTGAACTCCTTCATCATGCGTTGTTATGTTACTGTTTATGGTGATGTTCATGTATGTTAGATGTTACTGTTCAATGATTTATTTATGTTAATTTAATCAAGAAATTCATATAAAAACACATAAAAACTCATGGTTAACTTGTAATCTACCTCATAATCCTCAAGCACTTTGTTTATATTATAAATTGGAATTTAGCACATCAGACACTAATTTTCAAATTCAGATCAAGGACAGTGACTAGCACCAGTATTTCCTTAGGAGTAGGAGATCCAAGTGGTTCTTCGCAGATGGAACAACAAGAATAGAAGGAGGATTTTATTGAGCCTCCCATCACCAGTGGTATAACTAGTAAGGAAGTGCGCCAGAATCTGAGGGATGCAGAAAAGTTTGTCGGAGCTCCTAGGACTGAAAAGCGGCAACATAGACAACCTGATAGATACCAAGCCTTGGTAACAAAAGTTGAAGAACCCTCCAGTTTTCAAGAATCTGTACAACACCAAGTGTGGGTGGATGCCATGGTATAAGAATATAGTTCTGTCATGACAAATGATGTCTAGGAAGTGGTACCTAGACCATAGGATAGATGAGTTTATGGATCAAGGTGGATCTACAAGACCAAGTATGCTACATATGGAAATGTAGAGAAGTATAAGAATAGGTTTGTGGCGAAGGGGTACGCACAAAAGGAAGGGATAGACTATGGGGAGGAATTTTCCCCTATAGCTAGATATACCTCTATCAGATCCGTTATATCCCTAACATCTTAGATGGGATGGGAGATTCACTAATAGGATGCCAAGAAAACATTCTTGAACGGGGTGATAGAAGAAGAGGTGTATATAGAACAATCTGAATTCTTTGAGACTCATGAGAAGAAAACTCATGTATGTAGGTTAAATAAATCTCTGTATGGGCTCAAGTAGGCACCTAGAGCGTGCTATGGTTGGATTGATAGTTACTTGCAGCAGTTGGGATTCATCAAGAGTGATGTTGATCCCAATCCCTACTATCTAATGGTGGAGAATGAGCCGCTTATTCTAGTATTATATGTAGATGGCTTGTTTTTAATAGGGTCATCAGAACTCATAAAGGATTGCAAGAAGAACCTTGAAGCAGAATTCGACATGAAGGATATGGGGTTGATGCAATATTTTCTAGGTTTGGAAGTTTGCAAGAAGAATGGGGAGATATTCCTTGGGCAAGGAATATATGCTACGGATATTTTGAAGAGATTCATAATGCAGGATTGTCGACCCATGGAAATTCTTATGATCACCAACTGGAATAAAATAGATGCATTAGGATACAAGGAAGTGGACCCCACCTTGTACAAACAACTCACTGGGTCGCTCACGTATCTGGTCAACACTGGGCCAAACATTTGTTTCGCTGTCAACACCCCTAGTCAGTTCATGGTCGAACCAAAAAGGGTACATTGGGTAGTAGCAAGACACATCCTTAGATATGTGTGTGGAACAATATGATATGGGTTGAAATACACCCGAGGAGATTATGCCAGATTGAACGGATTCACAGATGCAGATTGGGAAGGTAGTTCGGTAGATCGGAAGAGTACCTCCAGGTACTGCTTCAAAATTGGCTTAGGGATGATGTCTTGGTGCAACAAGAAGCAGAAGTTGGTAGCTCCGAGCTCAATGGAAGTAGAATACTTGGAAACCAAGACAAAAATGTGCGAATCTATATGGATTACAAAGTTGCTTATGAGTTTGTTCAAGAAGAGGATGGAAGCAACCAAATTTTACTACAATAATCAGAGTTGTATCAAACTCTCTGAGAATCCAATATTTCATGATCAGCCGAAACACATTGATATCATATGTCACTTTATCAGAGACTATGTTCAATATTGGAAATACAACTACAGTGTGTCCCCACAGGATATTAGGTAGTAGACGTACTCACAAAGGCTCTAGATAGAGATAATATCATCCAATTCAGGGAGCATATGGGTATGGTAGAGAACCCATTTTAGTATCAGAAACAAATGGATTCTCAATTGCAACAATAACATATGAGAGGGAGTTGTAGTGCATATGTAGTAGTTGTCAACAATATACAGGGTCAGCAACAACACAAATGCAACATAGAATAAGAGTTGTGCAGTAGTTGATGGGAAGTGATGTCAAACATCAACAATGTAGAGGGAGAGGATACATAGTCAAAGTGATGCTTAAGCAGGTTTCATTGCTTGAGCACTTTCCTCTCTAAGAGGGAGTGTTTATTTTTGTTGCATTGAATATGCTCTAGCCTCAAGAATTTTCAGAGAGGATAGGACATATGCATTCTCCAAGACCCATAATTTTTTTTGGGAAATTCCACCCGGAGACAATTTAATTAAAATAATTAATTAGTTTTAATGAATGCCTAAGTATAAACTTAGGAAATTAAAATAATTAAAGGGTATTAATTAAAATGGGTGTGAATCTTATTGAAAAAGACAAAAGATTGAGTCAATATGATCTAAGCCATTGATTAGGATCTAATTTGGGCCGTTGAAAGTTCAACGAGAAGATTATAAGAAGGAACTTGATGGGAACTTGGATAATATACCAGATAGATACTCAGTTGCCCAAGCCGATCGATTTTCTCAATGGCTGAAGTTCGAAAAGAGAAAATCGAATGAGAGGGTGAGTTACAGGTGAGAGAGAGAGGGTATTGACAATAATCGAGAGTGTAAAAAAAAGTCTGTAAGAGACAACACAAAAGAGGTATGCAGTTCATCAGTGTAGAGGTAGTGACACATGAACTGTGCAGAGGTTGACGTAGTGGGTCCAACTTGAGGGAAATAGGTCCTCTCAGGGGTCAGAAATTCACTGTGGGGCGTGAGAAATCCGTCTGTAAATTTATATCAGTGATTCTTCTTCTATCTTTATCTTGTACATGAGATTTTTGTTGAAGATTAAGAAAAAAAACCCTCATTTGCTGGACCGATTTTTCCACATTGGGTTTTTCCGGGGAAATTTGTCCAAAAATAACTGTGTCAATGTGTTTATTGTTGTGCTAGTATTTTCCTTACATTTTTTTTCTGTAGCAATTGATTTGTGAATACTGCAGTGTATGTATTTCAAAATTTTCCGTAGAAAACTGCAAATAATTTATTTCAGTAATTAGTAATCCTCCACCATTTCACCAACCCATACAGGTTGCTCTATTTCTTCCTCAAAATAGGATGGCTTAGTTTGTACAAGCTCAGTAATTAGATCGATGTAGCAAGTGTACCAATCAGATGACCTTCTATGCCTGTGCAAATTTGAAGGATCACCCACATTCTCCCTCACATCCTGCACAAGTATCTCAACTACCCCAGTTATTTTCCTACCTTCTTTGGATGGTTCTGCTTGAGTGGTGGTCTCCACTCTCTGCTCAATTTTTGGTTGCCCCACAGATTCTTGAGGCTCCTCCTTTGGAGCTAAAATATCCTCCTCTGGTGGGATCTAAATCTCCCTCTCAAGAGAGCACCACATCGATTTATCCTCATCAAAATTTACATACCTTCACACAACTGTCATTCTGAGGGATGGCAAGTACACATGGTAGTTGTGGGGAGTTTATGTGTAACCCACAAATACCCCCAATTTTGATTTTGGCTTAAGATTCTTCTTTGATTATTTGGAGACATGGCAGTAAACAAAGGCTCCAAAAATCCTTAATTGTGACACATCCGAATTTCTCCCTGAGAAATCGTCCTCCGATGTAATCATGCCAAAAATCTGATGAGGACTTCGGTTCTGCAAATGGAATGTTGTGTTTCATGCCTCATCCCACAAATTAAAAGGTAGGCCTTGGTCATGCAACATCACCCTTGATTCTCCCACAATGCTACGATTATTTCTGTCAGCCACCCCATTCTGTCGTGAGTTGCGGGGTGATGTCAACTCTCGTCAAATGCCTTATTTTGCACATAATTTTTTAAATTCATTTGACATATACTTACCTTCATTATGGCTTGTGAGAGCCTTTACCTTATTTCTTGTTTATTTCTTAATCAGTTCCTTGAATTCTATGAACTTGGAGAATTGTATGATATTTCTTGTGCATGAAGAAGATCCAACACTTCCCTGACAAGTCACCAATAAAAATGATAAAATATTTGTGTTTAGAAGTGAGGATGTCGAGAAAGGTCCACATACATAAAAGTGGATAATTTCTAGGATTGCATGCGCTTTGATATCCCGATCATGGAATGTATATTTTGTGTACTTCTCCAAGGTACATATTTTGCATACATCCTGCTGCTCAAGTGCTCCTTTGGGGAGGCCTGTGATTATCTGCTGCATAATATTCAGGGTTCCATGATACAAATGTCCAAGTCTTCTGTGCCAAATTTCACTGACATCGCGACTTTGTAGCTTCTCCGCCTTTGTGCTTAATGCAACACAATATTCCACATCTAGCTTATATAGGTTCTTCAAACGAACTCCGATCTTCTTCACTTGTCTTGTGGCTAAGTGTCTTAGGAATGCATTTCCTTTTCGAAGACCAAATAATAACCAAGATCTTCCAAAACCACAACAAAGATGATATTTTCAGGCCCGAAACAAACATGACATCCTTGAGCCTTAGGGGGGAACATGACTCCATCTAAAAGGTGATCGTACCAACCCTGGTTTCTCTATACCTTCCGTCGTCCCCCATCTCGATCTACATCTAAAAATATTTTCCTTCTAGGTCACTGAAAAAATCTCTACACCATGTCATGTGGAACAATGCACTTGAGTCCAATTACCACACACTCCCCATCACTATGTTGGCCATGCATGCGATGAGGGTAAAGTCAAGCTTGAACCATGAATCCAAAGCTTCAACAACTTCTACTCTTAAGGTATTATTTATTTCCTTTTTGTGTGGACATTTCGTGGCATAGTGCCTAAATTCATGACAATGGAAGCATTTTATTTTTGACAAATATTTTCTCTTTCCCCCTTGACTGGATTTTTGTTTGGATTGATATTTCTTACCTTTTAATTTCTTTTCCTTTCAGCCAACGCAAAAATTTCTTCACCCTCTCCCTTGGTTGAAGTCCCATCTTTGGTATTCTTCCTTATTTCCTCCTGTACCAAATTAGACCATAAGCACTCCCAATTCGGTAGTTTCTCCCTCCCGTTCACTGAATCTTGATAACTATGCCAACCCTTGGGAAGGCCCAAAAGGGCTAGGCTTACCAAGTCTTATTTAGGAACATTTACACCAACCCCACCAAGTTCATCACAAAATTGTATGAACTTTCTCAGATACTATGGAATAGTGCCATTCTTCTGCATCTTGATAATTCCAAGTTTATCCTTTAGCGCCAACTTCATGTGGTCACTATTCTTCTCGAAAAACTCTGTCAATGCTTTCCACATTGCGAACAATGTTTATTTTCCACGGAGATTTGAGACAATATGATCCCGTACTCCCTCCAAGATTATTATCCTTGCCTTGGATACATATTTCTTCCACTGAGCAAGGTTTTGGGCAACAGATTATGGTGGCTTTGTGACATCTGTCTTGATGTATTCTAGTAATCCATTTTCATCCACTACCACCTCCATGCGATCCTTCCATGCAACAACATTAGAGGTTCCTTCCAAGGCATACTCTAGCCTTATTCCATTGAAAGCCATTTTCTCCATTCTGAAGAGATGCTACTACACTGATCTTCAAATTCAAACATCTTGAGAAATAACTTTGAAGTTCCTTCTCTAATGTGAATCCTGCTCTGATACCATGTATAAATTATGATGTATATTTTCAATTTCTTATGAAGTTTTAATCCAATTTCGAATGCTAAAATATTGCGCCACTTGTCCTCTCAGTGAACAATTACCGATTCATTTTTCTAGGGCACACTCCCAATGTGCATATGATTCCATTTGGCAATGGTAATAATGAAAAAAAATCCATCCTGACCTTCCCTTCTCTGCTACACAGTCCCTCAGAAATCCGGTCACCCCTTTCATGCAGTCACTCACCTTCCAAGTTCCACTGGCACCCCCATCTCGAGTAGTCCATCCCTTGGAAAGGCTTCCTTGCATCGAAAGATATAAAAACCAATGCATATACCTGCCTCAAAACCATCATACTGGTCATAGCATGCTCATGGAAATCAATGGACACTATTGGGTAAGAATGTCCCACAATGGTCCTACTCCTGAAATGCTTTGCTAGCATACTTCTGCATATTTCAATCCCTTTTTTTGTTGCTGCGACTGCTTGCAATTAGTTTCAACCACCCAATCGGGAATCTGCATGTTTCCTGTACCAAGCATATAGTTCCCATTAGAGTAAAAAAAAAATTGAAATAAATTCACATAATTCCTCATGGTCGCTTGTTAATAAGGTACAATTTCAATCATGTTTAATTCCTATCACAACAAGTAAAACCTGCTGTTTGATCAAATCATCATGAATAACCATATCACACCTAGTTAGATCAAAATATAACCATCATATGTCAGAATCATGTATCACATGCAATCATCATAAACCATAATCATAAATCACAGGTACCCATCATAAGTCAGAATCATAGATTGCATGCATAATATAATTGAAATAAAATATCGATGCTTATCCTTCACCAGTCCTTACTAATGCCTTTTTTCTTTCTGCACACACAACGGATCAGTTGCCACACCTGACAAGAACCCAATGCCTTTTATTTTCTTCAATAATGTACACATACACACAGTGTACCTCGCAATACATACATCCACATAAGATATACAACACCATACAATACAAAAACCCACACCCGCATACAACACATATACCTACACCTAGTGTAAAATACAAAAAAACACATACATCCACATTCGGTGTACAACACAACACAATACATATACATATACATAGTACAACACAATGAATACACATGTCACGATACCACGACTGCACAATGCACATATATAATACCGCATGATCACAACACAACATGTACGACACACACACAATACCACATGTATGCCCGTACCATATGCACAAAATGTACATAGTACCACTTGTACAAAACACTACCTACACAAAATCACATGTACACTACATCACCTACACAATGTGTGCACAATGCCAAATGTACATTTCACCACTTGTACAATGTGTACACAGTACCGCATGTACACAACACCACATGCACGACATGTATACGACACCATATGTACATAGCACCACATGCATGACATATACACAACATTGCCTGCACACAACACCACATGTACACAACACCATGTGTACAATCATGCACACAACACCAGATGCACATAGCACCATATGTACATCATGCACACAACACCATATGTACATAACACTGCATATTCAACAAGTACATAGCACCACATGTACACATCACCGCATATCCAACATGTGCATATCACCATATGCACACAACACCACAGAGCCAACATGTGCACAATACGATAGGTACACACCACCGCATATCCAACATGTACATAACACCATATATACCTAACATTGAATATGAAATATGCACACAACACCATATATACAACACACATACAACATCATATGTACACAATATTGCATATGCAACATTACACATCACCATAGGTACAATCGTTGAATATACAACATGCACAACATATACAAAACAATAACATTCTACATCCATAGACCAAACATTGACCCCACAAGCAACCTTGATTCTAGTGTCTTTCCACTATCCATGCTTATCCTAACATGTCGCATATCACACTACTTTCACTTCGTTGATGTACCCCTCAGAATTACCTGTCCATAACATAAACATAGGCATAATACAAGCATATAATATCAATTCATGTCCACATGATACTAACCTCATAGACCTGTCAAGGCTACTCTACCACTTGATTCCTCCTAGCCATTAACCTCTTCATGCCATTCACATGCATAAGCAATCATTCCTCCACAATAATTATCCTTGAAACCCTATCATATAGTGACATACATACATATATATAATCATTAGCATAAAACAACCATGATCCTATCATACAACATCATACATACATACATATATACATATAAACCATCAACATAAACCACCAAGATCCATGACGACCCTATCAATCAACAACATACATATATACATCTATAAACATGGACATAATAATGACCACAACACAATCTCTAGATATCATAAGGTCTAAGTTAACATAAATTCCTTTATCCATGCACAAAATGCACAGTAACGAGAACAATTCCCGACATAGCTAAGGAATCTATTATCTTAGATCCATTTACTTTACCTTTCTCATGATTGTCCTGCCACTGTCTAATTACCACAATGGAATCAACCAATTAATCTAGCTATCATAGTATTATCTTCCACTGTGCTTACTCATGCATCGAACTTCATCATCTTTTCCATTTCCCAAACCAATTCCCAAGACTATCCAAAACATAAAAGGAAGAACAAGAGAAAGTAACAAGAATATCAAGAAAAACCAAAAACAATACGTCATTGCAACCAAGTGGCATGGCCATGTACTAGATGCAATCAATACTACAAATCAATCAAAACAAAATCACAAAATATCAAAAGCACAAGAATTTACAACAAACACCATGACTCAATCCTCATGGTTCCCAATACTTCCAAGGAAATCTCAGCCCGAGCCTTCTTCAAGATTTCATGGCGGTCTCTTTTTCCATACAATTCCCTACATCATACTACCATAACCACACAAATTTCATCTCATAAATAAATATACCAATATACTTGTTATCTTACCTTGCTGTGACAAGCACACTGACCTGTAACTGAACACACATGTCAGCCATAGGTGTCAACATCAAGACAACATATCTATCAATTCAAAATCAAATTTTACCAAGGCTAACAACCATATCATAAACCATCGGTCACTAGGATTCATCGGTCATAATACCTAATGCTACAACTATCACCTACTTACACTCAAGTACATATCATCCATCCCAACACATGTGTGTTAGTACAACCATCTTTAAAAAATACCATTTCTTCATGCAATATTACAGACACATATACTCATATCATGCAATTAATCAAACATTCAAACAAGTTGCAAACATACCATGATAAATAAATCAACTAGATGATGTAATAGACACCAAATCACTCGAACACCAAATAGATGACATAATCAAACAATTAAGCATCAAGTACACGACATAAGAAAACTTATAACTTGATGTATCTTTGGGGAGGCTATCATATCTTCAAAATCAATCTATATTAGCACAATATAACTTCATGACACATCAATTCAACCTAAATAAGGTCATGATATCCATAATAGTAACTAGCTAACATGTTCGCTAATAGACGCATAAACATATGTCATTCATGTGCATAGGAATCACATATGCACTATTAGTCTAGATTAGTTCAACACACTATCATAATTAGGTCGAATCATACCTAAATGTATTAACCCTAACCAACTGCATAGGCCAATCCAAATCAAAATGATACATATAACATCAAGATCTTAATGCGATAACCCTAATCGCCAAGTTACTAGCATATTACAATGACAAGTTATATATCATGCTCAACCACATATAACCTAATCATCAAGCTAACTATACAATAATAGAAAGTTAATGTAAAACATACTCATCAACAATGTATATCATAATCACCAAGTTATTTCATCATAAAGCAACAATTGCAATGCATATAACCACATGTTGATATCGCTCATGATTATCTGACACATGTGCATATAACTACACTAATCAGCTAGCATATACCATGCATGAATAACCCATGCATGTACATATAACTAAAATTATTAACTGACATCTATCATGTATGTGACCATAACAACAATAAAATGACAAACATATATCTAAATAACCCTAATGCATTTAGCAATCCATGAGTCACATACCTGCATGACAAACATACAACTTGTATGATGATTTGATCTTGCCTTGAGGTCCAATGCTGCAACTTCACTTTGATGATCTACATTTCCTACTTTATCTCAACTAACACATTAGCATCATAACATACCAATATCTTCATGATTATCTAATTGCATACAATGACCTTAATCACAACAACCTCAATCAAACCAATGCAAACTTGACCATACACACCCACTTGACATGTATAACCAATCATGAACGACCAATGCATGTTCAAAATACAACATCACATAAGCAAGAATACATAGACAACACACAATCATGACCAATATTTGACCTAGCATATGCAAGAAATGCATGTACAACATGTAGCAACATGTAAGAAAGCATGCACGAACAATACATAAGAAATAACAATGCATAACCAGTCATACACTCATGACAAAATGTTGACAACAACACCATCATCCCTTCCATGGAGACACCATTGCCACAATATCCAATACAACATGGGTGCAAAAAATACATATTGACCACAAACATACTAAACACATATGCAACCATCATAAACACATGATCCACACACCACCCATCGGTCTGAGAGTTGAACTTGGCTCTGATACCACTCTATAACACCCTCTTCCCACATTTATCCAAGTAACCAGCCAACCAGGGTAAACATGTGAAGAGAGCCTACTAATATGAGATTCAACCTCCTAGATGAATTTAAGGAAGTAGAACTGAAGGAAACACAAAAAAACACACATTACACTGCATCACTGACATTCCCTTGAGGTAACCCAATCTTCAAGGGCCCTATTCCTTGAGGGGGAACTGATTTTAGCCACTTTGAGGTTGATCCATGGCCTTTTAAGGGAAAGGTAGTGGCTATAGACCATATATTTGTGGGCTAGCCTTGTCAAGGTAGTGACTAAGGCCCAAACAATGAATTTTCCACCTGTAGCTCTGGGATCTGTGCCACATTTTCAACCCCTAAGCCCAGGTCATTTCCCAAAACTTCTTGTAACTTCAAGAGAGGGTAAATAACATTAAAAAAAACATATGGAAGCAATCACATAAACCAGAACTCATCTGACCTCACCCAGCCATGATAAGAATTTCGTCAAACATGTCACAAACATAGCATCTACAAGCATAAAAAACAAATTTAAACAAAGGGGTATCTTATTATCTGAGAATGGCTAAGAAACATTTCTCCCCTACATCATAAGCTATCATACAATCAATTTTACTATAGATACATGGGATAATCATTTACAAGCAAAAACATGAATAGAGCCATACATCATCACTAATCGAATACTTGCCTATAACCAACAAATTAACAACAGAAATACCATGTATACAATAGCAATGAAATCCATACATAAACTAGTATATTTGCATATCGAATACTGGAGAAATGATCTCTTCATTATTGAATGTAAAAACCAACTGGAGATGGGACTTCCATGTTCCACCCGACCAAAGATTGGCTAAGCCAAGTCTCATTTCAGCCAATCAACCCCATGGCATATTCCAAGCATGAATGTGGGACTTAATCAAACACATCAATCAAAATCAATCCAGGGCTTCCAGAGGCCAAACCACCTCAACCCTCAACCAGTTATTCCACCTCACAATTAGGCATCACAACCATCATGGATTGGTATCTATCCAATCTACTCCAAGGCTCCAGAGAATTTGTACCAACCATATCTTCCAGGACTATTAAATCAACCCCAAATCTTACAGGGCTTCCCAAGAATTTTTCTAGCCAGGGCTTCCAGGACTAGTAACTCAACCCACCTAGGGATTCTAGAGCGTTTGTACAACCAAGACTTCTAGGAATAGTAACTCAACCCACAATTCTCCGCCGAGATTCCAAAGAGTTTTTCCAACCAAGGCTTCCAGGAACTAATAATTCAACCAAACAACTAAAGGAATAATGAGATCCAACTAGAAAATAATCAATGGAAATAAACCCACAATCACCATGTCTATCCAGGAAATGGAAAGGCTAGGCAAATCCACTGTCAATCCCATCCATCCTCCATGCCAATAAAAAATTATAATCAAGAAACCAAATGAAATACCATGCATACCAAAAATAGTGAGGAAATCATATATGCAACTTGGTACCTGCACTTAGAACCTATTGTAGATGCTGAGCCTGATTAACTCTTCTGCTTTGCTTATTTTCCTTTTCTTTCTAGATCCAAATATCCAATTATGCCACACTCTACAGGAGTGCACCAAGAATAATATAAGTGTCCAAGAGTATGAGATAGAGAGAGAATAATGAGAGAGCTCCAAAAATGCACCGAAAAAATGTTACCAGCTGATCCTCAGAAGTGTTTTTATATAATAGGCCTCTATTTTCTTCATTTTCCATTATTTTCCTTCAATTTCCTCCTCATATGCAACCTGTTACCTTTCACCTTCATTTTCTCCTAATTTCCATTATTTTCATAAATAAAATTCCAATTAATGCCTCATTCCTTTTAAAAATCATTTGCCATTACCTTTGCCAATTTCTGTAATATCCCAAAACAGGGATTTTCTACAACGAATAGAATATCTTAAGATATTATAAAGTTGGAGCTTCATAAAATCATGAGCATGGAAATGTAGATCAGCTTATTATATGTAAAATAACATCTTATCAGCTAAGGAGTGGATATCGACAAGAATATGGCCTACATACTCCTTCCCAAGTGGGGAAATGCAACAATATAGGGCATAAAATGGCAGTCTTCAGAAAATAAGACTATATATGTGAGAAATGGGGCTTGGATTCCTTAGAATATATCATATACAATTCTCATGCAAAATTAGAGCTGAAACAAATCACTCTAGTGAACATAAACATATTTCCCCAAGTCAAATCACCTCAAATAAGCCTAAACCCCATGACTTACACCAACAAAAAAGACTGAAGCATGTGACAACGTTATTTTAGAAAGGGATTATGTAGAAAATGATGAGATAAAATATATCTGGAGTATAAAATGAGCCAATCGCTGAGAAAATGGAGATTCCTTCCCTTTTATACAAAATAAGATTAACCCGGCAAGGGTTTCATGAGAGTACAATGTATAAAAGTGTAGATCTGAAACTATTAATCTGAAAAATGCAGTTAGACTGCAACTCTGTATAAGACTGGATGTAATATACAAGTAACAGAAGAGGAATGAAATATATATTTTTCCGGGAGAAGGGTTGGCCCTTCTTCCTAGGGATAAGCTCACAAACTAGGGATCAAGCCCTGCTACTGCAACACTCTTGAAAATGATGCAGTTTCTGAAGCTAACTGCGCTATAGAGGATGAGAAGTGATTTGGCCAAATGCCAAGATGTAAAATATGCTCCAGGACCTCCTGTACAGATCTTGCAAAGCAAGGGGAGCTCCCTCCTCTGAAAGATAAGCTCAGGAGCTAGTGTTATAAGTCTCCCACTGCAACACCCTGCAACACAACGTTCCATGCTATAGGAATAACGTTGTAGCTAAAGGAGGTGCTTGGCCTCAAGCCCAGATGTGGGAAATGAAGAACATAACTCCTCCAAGTGATCACTCAATGAAGGAGAAGGAATCCCTAAGTAGGGATGCCTTGTGCTGAACAACACTGCATACTCAACTCAACAGCTGAAGAATGCTCGAGTGTCTAAGCAGACCAAAATCAATAATCCATAAAACTAAGTCCAAATGTATGTTTTCTTCCTCCTTATAAATTTTGTGAGCCTCCTCACCTTGGGTCCCACCTATTAGGGTTTCCAACACCATGTGAATACTTTCCCTCCAAAACTGTGTTGTATCTCTATCAAGACTGCTCCTCCATGCTGCACTGTTGACTTGGTCAATTTGACAGAATCAACATGATTATTTTCCTGTTCACACATGGGAAGTGCAAAATACAACCACTAAGTTATCCCCTTTTCACACCAAGAGGGATTTTATGCCAACAAAAGACAAGTATGGGTCTCTTTCACCCATTTATTCACCTACTCAGTGCAAGAAACAAAATTTAATATTCCCATTAGCTGTATGCTAATTTTATGAATATTACAATTTCCTTTGCCATAATAAACCGAATGAACACCCGCTAGGATGTTTTTCCCACCATTTTTCTTGGAATACATGTCCCATCACCATGGTCTTATATATTTTTACATGAATGTTTTTACCAGGGTTGTTCTAGTTCTTCCTTAACCTATTGAAACTCCATGAATTTTGCTAAGTATTCTGTGATATCCTTCCTCATTCCTGGCTAGAAGTAATTCTTTTTAATTGCTGAAAAAATGTTTTGGTAACCGGGATGTACAGTATATGGGCTCTGGTGAAATTCATCCATAATTTTTTTTCTAACTGAAATTTGATTGGGAACACATATTCTTCCCTTAAAGGTTAACAATTGTTCCTCCCTAATACCATACTCAGTTTTCTTTCCATTAGCTTGCTTGGTTTGCTGCCATAGGAACTTGTATTCATGATCTCTTTGAGCGACCACTTTAATCTCTTCTAGAAATATAAACTCTATTTGATGGTAGTGTAGTTCATATACACAATGCATTCTCCTACTTAAGGCATCTGCAATGCATTTTTACTTTCCTTTTAAATGCTTGATATCAAACTCGAGCTCACTAAGAAATGTGTTCCTACTTTCTTGTCGGGCGTTTAGATTTGGTTGTTGAAAATAGCTAGTCAAACTATTATGACAACTCCGGCCCCTTCCTGACAAGATTCTGTATAAACCACAAATTATTTTTCTGGGTAAAATTTTTTTAGTATGGGAGTGATGGTCACCAAGAGTTTCAATTGTTCAAAGATTTTTTGACACTTATTGGTCCACCTGAAAATTTTCCCTTTTACTGCAAAGAGGTAATGGGGTGGGAAATTTGGGAAAACCCCTCAATAAAACGATGAGAATACCCCTCTAGACCCACGAAGGATCGAATATCTGTGACATTTTTAGGTATAGTCCATTCCATTATGGTTATGATATTTTCAGGATCAACAAATCTGCTTTTTTCTGATATGACACGCCCTGAGTACTAAATTTGATCTCTATAAAAATCACACTTGCTAAATTTAGCAACATTTGCAGCGCTACCCACAAGTGTTCTTCATGTTCTTTAATATTTCTGGAATAAATTAGAATGTCGTCTATAAATATGAGAACAAAATTGTCTAGAAACAGATGAAAGTTACCATTCATCAGGATCATAAATGTTGTTGACACATTGGTTATTTTGAATGGTAATACAACAAACTCATAATGTCCATATCATGCCCTAAATGTTGTCTTACAAATTTCTTCTTCTTTCATTCAAATCTGATGGTATCGAGATCGTAAATCGACCTTGGAAAATAATGGAGCACCCTTGACTTGATAAAAAATATCGTCAATTCAGGGCAGTGGGTACTTATTCTTAACAATCAATTTATTAAGCTTCCTGTAGTCTATGCAGAGTCTTAAAGTTCCATCATTTTTTCTTACGAATTATACCAGGGCTCCCCATGGTGATACACTGGGACGAATATATCCTTTTTCGAGCAGCTCCTGTAGCTGCACCTTGAGTTATGTCAGCTCAGGAACAATCATGTGATATGGATCCCTTGACACAGGTGCGACACCCATAATTAGTTCAATGGTGAAATCGGATTCTTGCTTTGGGGGAAGTCCTGAGATAGGCTCAGGAAATATGTCTGAAAATTCTCAGACTACCAATATCTTTTATAGCATGGATGCCTTATATTTGGAGTTCAAGCATCCCACTTGAACAACATATATTAAACACCCTTTTCTTACACATGCCTAACTTAGAGGCAGTGATGTGGCACAATTTAATCAGTTTCTTAACCCCCTAGACTTCTTGTCTGGTACCATCTTCCATAAGGTGCTAATAGACTTCTACTTACATTTTACCAAGGACCAATGTCCTTCTAGCCAGTCCATCCCAATCAACATATCATAGGAACCTAAAGGTAATATACTTAAATTAATTTTAATTTGTTGGTTGTTTATATCAACCGGACAATTTGATACCTTAGCAGTCACCCTTCTTTTGGTTCCTATGGCTAGTTTATCTAGCCAAGGATGCTTGATTTTATGAATCTGTAGGTGACATTTTTATACCATTTTAGGACTGTCATAATTTAAATTGGCTTCCATATCTACTAAAATAGATACAGTTTGATTAAAATATTTACCTTCTAGTTCTATCATAGTAGGTTGATATTCTAATTGATGGATTTGCAGAGCAGCATTGATCAGTGGAATACTCCTTGCCACCTTGCCCACTGTGGGGGCTTCTTGTGTATTAGCTACATCTTCAGGTCAATTGCGATGGGGGTAGTTCTTGTAGTAGTGAGGCTCCTTGCAACCCCAACACTGTTAGGTAAATTGACTCGGGGTTAGAGTCAAGGTTGATCAGTTTAAACAATCAGTAGTTTTGGGGCACATGGTATTGTGCACCCATGGTTTTCAACCCATGGTATTGCATGTAATGGAGCCTATAAAAGGCTGAGAAGACTTCATTGTAAGGTAGGCATAGATGTGAGCAGTGAAGGCTCACTTGGATGGATTGGCTAGGATTTTGGCCAAGGCTAATGAAATTTCATGAGGATGGGTTTTCCCCGAAGTTTGGGGTTTTTCCCGGATAAACATTTGTATTTATGTTTATGATTTTTTATTGTTTATGTTTAATTATTCCTCTTGGTAATTATTTATGTTCTCCAATAAATTATTTCTTCATTTGGTATCAGATCAGTTTCGGCTTCAAGGGGATGCCTTTGCTACTGAGGGGTTTTTTGCTCGGGCCTGAGGTAGACCCTATTCAGTGGGAGTTTTATGGGATTGATTCTTGCAATGAAAGAAGATGGCGAGCGGTGGGAAGATAGAGATCAAGAAATTTAATGGTCAGATTTTTGAGTTGTGGAAGCTCAAGATGGAGGATTTGCTGGTGGATAAGGATTAGTGGATCGCGGTATATCCGGGTACTAAACCAACGACAATGTCAGATGAAGACTAGAAGAAGCTGGATCAGAGGGAAAATAGCACAATATGGTTGTGTGTCTCAGATTCAATATTGTTGAATGTATCTGGGGAAGCAACGAAGAAGAAATTGTGGGACAAACTTGGGACTTTGTACCAATCTAAGTCTCTAGTGAATAAATTGTTCCTGCGAAAAAAGATGTATAACCTGAGGATGAAGGATGTAGACTCAGTGAAAGAGCATTTGAACACCTTCAATACTGTGTTAAGTCAGCTGTCATCTGTTGATATTAAAATCTCAGATGAAGATAAGTGCATCAGTTTGTTGTGTTCTCTACCAGACTCGTGGGACATTCTGGTTATTGCAATAGGTAGCAATACAACTACCTTGAATTTTGATGACATTGTCTTAGCCTTGCTGTCAGGGGAAATGAGACGGAGAAATATGAAGGGTTAGAATGGAGATGCCTTATCTGTATGAGGAAGGTCCATAATAGAAACAAGAATAAGGTTTCAAGTGGGAGATCTAAATCTAGAGGGAGATCTAAATCTCCTGGAAATTTTGTAAAGGTGTGTTGGAAATGCGGAAAAAAGGGCACTACAAAAAGGACTACAAATCTAAATCTCCTGAGAAAGGAAAGGGATCTGATGATGCTCCTTCTGCAAAGGAAAAAACCACCTCGGATGAAGATGGGGATGTGTATTTGGCATCTTCTTCAAATACACATGTAGATCATGAGTCATGGTTGATTGATTTGGGTGCATCCTTTCACTTCACTCTCCATAGGAGGTGGTTCTGCGAGTATGAGAAATATGATGGCAGTGATGTATTCTTAGGGGATGATAGGAAGGCCATAATCGTTGGACATGGAAAAGTTAAGCTAAAGCTACAAGGTGGAAGGATTAGAACACTTCATGGTGTTCTACACATTCCTTCATTGGCTAGAAATATGATTTCTGTAAGCAAGATGGATGATGCAGGTGTAAAAATAGTGTTCAAGAAAGATACCTGTAAGATGGTTCGAGGAGCACTGGTATTAATGCAAGGAGTTCGGATTGGAACTCTATACAAGCTTCAGGGTAGCACTATTATTGATGGGTGCAACAGTTCTGTGGTTCCTGAAAGTGGAGCGGAAAGCCTAGTGGTCTCTGGAGAAAAGACCATGCTATGGCATCAAAGGCTTGGACATATTGGAGAGAAGGGCCTTCGGATACTACATGGAAATGGTATGGTAGAAGGTATGTCTAATAGCTCTCTGGATTTAAAATTTTGTGAACATTGTGTATATGGGAAGCAGAATTGGGTGTTTTTTCCTTCTAGTGCTAAGTGGGCAAACAAGATATTAGAGCTTGTGCACAGTGATGTGTTTGGACCATTGTTGGTTCCATCACTGGGTAAGTCCGTGTACTATGTTACATTCATAGATCATGAATTCTCAAGGAATACATGGATATATTTCATCAGGAAGAAATATGAATTCTTTGACAAATTTAAAGAATCTAAGGCTCTGGTGGAAAACCAGACAGAGAAGAAGATAAAGGTGCTGAGAATAGATAATGGTGGGGAGTTCTGCAAGAAGGAATTTGAAGAGTTCTGTAAGAAGTGTGGTATAGCACGGCAGAAGACTACTCCATACACACCTCAGCAAAATGGAGTTGTAGAAAGGATGAACAGAACGCTGATGGAAAAGGCAAGAAGCATGCCCAGTGGTACCAGGTTAGGAAAAGAATTCTGGGCAGAGGCAGTGGAGACTGCATGTTACTTGGTTAACAAATCACCTTCATCAGCATTGGAGGATTAGACTCCACATAAGGTATGGACTAGTAAGAAACCCTCTCTTTCACATCTAAGGGTATTTGGATGTGATGCATATGTACATGTTCCAAAGGATAAAATGAGGTTGGATCCCTGCGTAGATAATGCACAAAGTTCTAATGGATTTGAAGCATTTTTGTGAGCAAGCTATATACTTTGGACAAGATCATGGAAATTAAATATGGGTTTTGGAATACAAGTGGAAGTGCTATAGATGGGTTTAGTGCATGCGGGCCCAATGAAATATAGTGAATCATCTGCTCTTAATATGGAGGAGGAGTACACACTGAGGACATGAACGAGGCATGCAGTCATTTTCGTGGAGTCATGGAAGACTACGTAAGCAACTACCCAAGTGGTGGATGATGCTGCAATGATTATTATCAATAGGTGTGCATGTTTGAGGATATGATTATGTAGAAGTTGCAATAGTTGTGTATTGTGTGCTGAAGCCGTGGTGTTGGACAGAACTGGTGCATGAAGGTAGAGCACGTGAAGAATCATGTCTAGTGTGTAATGGCATACTAAATCATGATGTTAACAAGAGTATGTTAAATTGATTGAGGATGTACTAAAGTGGCTACAATGAAAACATAAAAATAAAAAATATCGTAATAGAGTCAAATTTTATTACATGTAAATGGGCATATTGCTGTAAGACCTGGTATGGCATGCATACCCCTGGGTAATCACTGGTAAATTCTGGGTTAGACATAGGTGATAGGGGGATTTCAAGTTAACAATTACCCTGGGTAAAAAACTTTGAGGGGGGTAAGAGCCAAAGTGAATGGGGTCACTCACTTGGAAAGGTTGGCTGGATTTAGTCAAGGAACCCAAGTCAAGTCTAAGGGGGGAATGTTAGGTAAATTGACTCGGGGTTAGAGTCAAGGTTGACTAGTTTAAACAATCAGTAGTTTTGGGGCACATGGTATTGTGCACCCATGGTTTTTAGGCCATGGTATTACATGTAATGGAGCCTATAAAAGGCTGAGAAGACTTCATTATAAGGTAGGCCTAGATGTGAGCAATGAAGGCTCACTTAGTTAGATTGGCTAGGGTTTTGGCCAAGGCTAATGAAATTTCATTAGGATGGGTTTTCCTCGGATTTTGGGGTTTTTCCCGGATAAACATTTGTATTTATGTTTATGATTTGTTGTTGGTTATGTTTAATTATTCCTCTCGGTAATTATTTATGTTCTCCAATAAATTATTTCTTCAAACATTGAAGTGGAGGCTTCTGCAATTGACTGGGTTCTGGCTTGCTTGATGCTTCTATTTGTTTATATTCCACGTTCCATTTGGTTTTCTGCCGATTTCTTCCAAATTTTTGGTTTGGATGAATTTTCTACACATTTTTAAAACTAGTAGATTTTGTACCTCTGTTACCCTAATATCTATTTAGCCCCTCTTTCTAAGACCAACCTTTTCCACCATATCCTTTCTGCTTCATCTGTAGGTATCAAATTTGGCCTTTTTGAATCTCTTCGTCCATGGTCTTTGGATTATCGAATTCTAGCCTCTCCTTCATATATATTGGCAAACTGCTAACAAAAAATTGTACTTTAGCCTTTTCCTCATGTATGCATGGTGCGTACCTTAATAAATATGTGAATTTTGTTACATAATCGTCCATAGTTAACTGTCCTAGTCACAATTCATGGAATTTCTTCACCTTCTCATCATATAATCATTCCATTAAATACTTGGTTCTGAAGTGATTCTGGAATTCTTCCCAAGTTACCCCTGTTTTCTCAATTCCCTACACTGACTTTACCTCTTCCCACCATAGGGTGCTTTTCCCTGAAGCTGATAAATTGCCAACCTAGCTTTAATATTATCATAATAATAATAATTTTGATAATATTTATTCATATTAATAATCCAGGCCTCGACAACTTCGTCTATTTCTCCATCAAACGTTGGTGGCTTAATTTTTTTGAATTCGCCTTGCAATTTAGTTTTCAAAATTTTAACTCTTATGTGGTCATAATTATTTCCATAATATTCTTCATTTTCTTCCTTGGTATTTTTGGTTCTCTGAGTAAGGCTTCTCTAAGGCATACCACCATTTCCTCGTTCAGGTCCTTCATTCCTGATCTCATCTTCGGGACTGGGTTGATTTTGTCGATATGAAAGACTCTTCAGAATCTGTTCTTGATCCCTCATCAACATTTCATTGTCACTCCTTACGTGTGATATTTCATCTTTCAATTGCTGGATAGTTTCCAGAAGTGCTTCCATTTGATCTTGTCGCTCTTCTCCTAGTTTAACCAATATATCATGGTTTTCTCTCAAAACTCCTGGGCACCATGGTGGTATACCTCCTATTACCTTGCTCATCTTGCTTCTGCCTTATCCCTTATGTGCACATAATTCAGTAAATGATTACATCAGTTCCCAAAGCAGGCCACAATGTTGAGATTCAAAAAGATGATGAGCTTAGTGAAAAGAGTCGCCTTCACTAAGTGGGCCTGCAGGCTATTTTTGGCGCAAGTCTATTTTTAGACATGATGATCATATTTCAGAAGTTGCAGGATGTTATTTGTGGATGTTTGATCAAGTTGGAAAAATAGATGAAATTATATTTTTAGAATATTGAACGAAGTTTATTTATAGATCGTCAATCTAAAAATAGATGCATGTCGATTATTATTAGCTCTTAATAATAATCTGACTCTAAACAACAACTTATTCTCTTGGAGAACTTCAGTTCAGTGCACAGATGTTGCACATCAGCTGACAGAAGGAATTACACTATTCCTAAGGTTTTACTGGAGCTAATGCATGGAGGACTTATTTAGAACTCAAGTGGCAGAGTTATGACATAGTTAGAATAAGTAGTTATAGAGTTGTATTTAGTTTAACTCAGTTAGACTCAGTTGAGCTAGTTGTATCTAGTCTAACTGATTGACACACTAGTGAAAGTGGAGTGAATTACTTAGTTAATTAATTCACAAATAATAACTCATGAATCAACTAAACAATACAACAGTTAACTACAGTGCATGGCAGTTTCAGTGGAGACCAGTGGAGAGATAGGTGAAAGGGAAAGATAGACTATCTGTTGTGACTATAGTGATGCATTGATTGCATCACACACACAATGGAGATGCCAATGAGGATTTCACAGTCAAGGATGGAGTAATTCGAATTCATTCAGAGCTATTCTTCAGCAGAGATTGTGCAGTAGAGGCAAGCTAGCAGGTGGCATAGATCGATTCATGGATTTGCAAGATTAGGCCTGATTAGTGTATGACGATTGTACTGTACTGAGAGCTTGTGATAAGCTTTGTATGCTTGTATGATATTGTAATATGATCTCCATGTTACATAATATATAGTAATGGGGTTTTTAGCTTCAAGCTTTCCCGGTTAAAAACTGTGTCATGTGCGATTGAATATTTTTGTTTATGCTTCACATGTGTGTGCAATTAATTTTTCCGCAAAAGATTAACAAGTGGAATAGATTTAGTATCTTGCATAAAGTTAAATAGAGTGAGATCAGGTGGATATTGGACATATGCATGCTTAGTGCATATAACATCTACATGGTATCAGAGCATTTTTGATTGAAGATTGCAATTGTGAAGTGAGTTTGTGCTGGTGGACAATTCGAATTTGCTACAGAATATTCTTGGTGTAGAAATTGAGTATACATTGAAATGTATTTCAACGGGTTGAGATTAGAGTATGCCCTTGATGGGAGCTCAAATTACATAGCCTGGAAGGACAGGATGAATACGGTTTTGGAGGATAATGGGCTGAAGGAGTTCATCGATAGCGATGTTCCTAAGCCAGGATCTAGCGATGCTGCATTACTTGATGCATGGCAAAAGAAGACTGCAAAGATGAGGAGGATTCTTTTTGAAGGTGTGAAGGACCATATTGTGTCTAGCCTTCACAGGAAAGCCACTCCATTCTTAATGTGGAAGGCTTTGACAGAACTGTTCCAAAGCATAAGTGACCAGAGGAAGTTGGCGCTTAAAGACAAGCTCAGAAAAATAAAAATGGAGAAAGGCGACAGTATTCCAAAATACCTCACGAAGTTTGTCCACTAAGGGGATTAACTGGGAAGTGTGGGGGTTACTGTTGATGAATAAGACTTGGTGAGCTTGGCTCTCCTTGGGCTTCCGAAGAGTTGGCATAGCTATGAAGACTCTGTCAATGGATGGGAGAAACTGCCAGGATGGGAGCGACTTTGGTCAGATCTTGTGCAGGAGGAGATAAGGCGGGGTACCAGGGATGGATCTTCATCGAAGAATGAAGATTAAGAGAATTGCGATTTGGCTTCAAAATCAAGGAAAGGGAAGGGGAAGAAATCTTCTTCAAAATCCGGTGCTAAAGGCAAGAAGCAGGATTTGTCCAAATTGAAGTGTTTTCACTGTCACGAGCATGGAAATTTCGCCACTAAATATCCACAAAAGAAGAAGAATAAGAAGGCTACTGGATCTGCAGCTGGAGAGGCCTTAGCCTCACAATTTGAGCTGGATTTTTCCTTGATCGCATGCTTGGTTTCAAGCTACATGGGATCGATGTGGTATCTTGATAGTGGTGTAGAAATTATATAACTTATGTGTTATATATCCAAGATTCTCCTGATCACACACTATTTTAACTTCATGCACAATACAGAATCTATTCCACCATTGATCATCACATGCGGAAATTAAATCAAATGCAATGCACACATGAAACAATAAAAAATCACACACATTAATACAATTGTTTAATGGGAAAGCCTGAAGCTAAAAACCCCAACTACTTGTATATAATATATGTCATAGAGATCATGTAACAATCCTCATACAAAGTTAAACATGTCAAGCTCTCAGTACAATACAATCGCTACACACTAATCAGGCCCGCTCTTGCAAATCCATGAACTGATCTCTGCCACCTGCTAGCCTGCCTCTACTTCACAATCCCTGCTAAATAATGGCTCTGAATGAACTCAAATTCAGCCAGCCTTGCTCATGCAATCCTCATTGGCATCTCCACTGAGTGTTGGATGCAATCAATGCATCACTATAGTCACAACTGATAGTCACACTTGCTCTTTCACCTACCTCTCCACTGGTCTCCTTGAAAGCTTGCCATGCCATTGTAGTTAAGCGATGCTTATTATTCAATTGATTAATGAGTTATTATTTAGTGAATTAATTAACTAATTAATTCACACCACTCTCACTAGTGTATCAATCAGTTAGACTAGATACAACTATCTCAACTGAGTCTAATTGAGTTAAACTAAATACAACTCCACCAACTACTTCTATAACTCCACCAAACTCTGTCAAATGAGTTCTAACTGAAGTCCTCATGCATTAGCTCCAGTAAACCCTCAGGAATAGTGTAATTCTTTCTGTTAGCTGTTGCGCCACATCTGTGCACTTAACTGAAGTGCTCCAAGAGAATAAGATAATGTTTAGAGTCCAAATATTATTAAGAGCTAATAATATTTGACATATCTATTTTTAGACTCGCAATCTAAAAATAGATTCCACCCAATATGTCTAAAAATAGAAGTCCATCTATTTTCCCAACTTGACCAACCATCCACAAATAGCATCCTGCAACTCCTAGAATATGATTGACATGTCTAAAAATAGACATAGTCTAAAAATAGACTTTGCGCCAAAAATAACCTGCGGGACCACTTAGTGAAGGTGACTCTTTTCACTAAGCTCATCATATTTTTGAATCTCAACACTCCCTCTCAACAAGATAGGGATTATCTGCCACCCCGATCCTGTCTCTATGGTATTTGAATTTTCTCCTGGTGAGCGCCTTTGTCAGAATATTTGCATCCTGATCTTTCATAGGAATGTAAGAAACTAACATGATATTTCACTGCACACAATCTCTGATATGATGGTACCGGGTGTCAACATGTTTAGATCTATCATGAGATACTGGATTAACCGAGAGTTTAATGCAACTCTGATTATCACAATATATCACAGTAGGATCTAAGTGTGAACCAAACAACTCGACCAGGATCTTCCTCATCCATATAGCCTCGCATGAAGCCAAAATTGCTGCCATGTACTTGGCCTCCGCTTAACTGAGTGCCATGGATCTCTGTTTCCTGTTGTACCAAGAAAATGCTGTAGAACCGATACTAAATATCCCTCCAGATGTGCTCTTTCTGTCCGATGGGCTCCCTGCCCAATCTTCATTCGTGAAGCCAGCAGCTTCAACTCATTCGACTGTCTGTACCACAATCCATATCCCGATGTGGCCCTGAGATACCTCAGGACATGCTTGCCTGCCTTCCGAAAGAGCTTGGTAGGCTTAACCATAGCTTGTGAAAGCTGGTTAACAACAAAGCATATGTCTAGTTGTGTATTGACTAGATACATGAGCGAACCAACCAACTGTCGATAAACAGTGGCATCCACTACCTCTACCGATGTAGCATCCTCTTTCCTCCAACCACCAGGAAGAGGAATGTCGATAGGCTTGCAGCCTTGCATGTGAAACTTCTCCAGTATCTTCCGGGCATACGACGAGACACAAACGGTCCACCCTTCTCACCATCCGGCTGCCAAATTTCCAATCCCAGGAAATAATGAAGGAGGCCCAAGTCCTTCATCTCAAACTCCTTTGCAAGATCTACCTTGCATGAGTGTATCAACAGTTCATCACCTGTTAGTATCAAATCATCTACATAAAGTACAATGATCAACAACTTAACCTCCACCACAATCTGGTATAGGTTCGGATCCGCCTCACTCTTGGTGAATCCAAGTCTAATGAAATAACTGTCTATCTGTGTGTACCGAGCACGAGGTGCTTGTTTCAGCCCATACAACGCTCTTTTGAGCCTGCACACATGCGACTCACTGCTGAAGATTTCGAATCCTTCAGGATGCTCTATGTACACCTCCTCCTCAATGACTCCATTGAGGAATGCAATCTTCACATCCATCTGATGAATGTGCCAACCCATCTGCGTTGAGAGAGAAAGGATGGTCCCTATGGAAGAATACCTTGCGACAGGTGCAAAGGTTTCTTCATAGTCAATCCCCTCGATCTGTGAGAAGCCCCGGGAAACAAATCTTGCCTTGTACTTCTTGACGCTCTCGTCAGCAGCTTGCTTCACTTTGTAGATCCATCTCAAACCTACCACTGATTTCCCTTCCGGCCTTGGGACAATCTCCATGCATTTTTTTTGACAATCGAATCATACTCTTCCACCATGGCATCTACCCATGCGGGATCATCCACAGCTTCATAGAAAGAAGATGGTTCTGTCACAATACACTTGCTCATCAGAGCCATGTATCCAGTAAATCGGTCAGGTGACTATCTCTATCTATGCTGTGATGTAGGTGCTCCTACATTCTGCACTGCATCAAGATTCAGTCGCTCAACTTCTGTAGTGCGCCTCTACCCTCTGATGTTTGGTGCTGCATGAGTGGTTTCTTCCACTCCATGAACCTCCTCTTATGGCTGATCCACATCCAAAGGCTCATCTTTAGGAACAAGTAGCTCCTCATCTACATGCAAGTGTAGCTCCCTCTCAAGCGAAAACTTCATGGATTTCTCCTCATGAAATTTGATATCTCGTCGCACAACAGTCATCCGAATGTCTAGAAAATACACACAATAATTGTGGGGTGTTTCTGTGTACCCCAAAAATATCCTAACCTCTGCGGTCGGCTCCAGCTTCTTCCTGGCATCCTTCGTCACATGAATGTAAATAGGTGAGCCAAAAATCTTCAAATGAGAAATATCAGGCTTCTTACCAGAAAACGCCTCTTCAGGTGTACTCATGCCAAGTACTCTATGAGGACAACGGTTTTGCACATAAACCGCAGTGTTGCATGCTTCAGCCCAAAAGTGTATGGGAAGGCCCTGATAATGCAACATCGCCCATGCAGCACCCACGATCATTCTGTTATTTCTCTTTGCGATCCCATTATGCTGTGGGTTATGAGGTGCTATGATTTCTCTTCGAATTCCTTTTGCACTGCAAAAGTCTTTGAATTCGCCAAAGATAAATTCACCACCATTATCGCTCCTTAGAGCTTTCACCTGCTTCCCTGACTCTTTCTCAACCAACGCCTTGAACTCACAGAACTCTGAGTATGTCTCGCTCTTCTTCTGCATGAAGAATATCCAACACTTACGAGAAAAGTCATCAAAAAATATCACATAATACTTGTGCTTTTCTGTCGAATCTACTGAGAAAAATCCACACACGTCTGTGTGAATTCTCTCAAGGATCGTCATGGCATGAATATCCTTCTCATGAAAAGTGGTCTTCACAAATTTTCCCAAAGTACATCCCTTGCACTGATCTGACTGCGCAAGTGTACCCTTGGGAAGCCCGGTAGAAATCTGCTGCAAAATTTTCAAAGCGCTATGGTGAAGATGGCCCAATCTCCTGTGCCACAATTCGCCCTCATCCCAGCTCACCACTCCTTTTGCTTTGCCTGCCATTGCTGTGCAACCATCTACCTGCAATTGATAAAGGTTCTTAACTCGAACCCCTATCCTCCGGGTTTCACCAGTTGTTTTACTGCGCAGAAAATCCTTTCCCTCGCTAAAAACAACATCATAGCCCTTGTCTTCCAACATCGCCACAGAGATCAGATTCTTCTTCAATCCTAGAACATGCATGAAATCCTTCAATATGAAAGGTTTACCAGACTCCCTCTCAAATGAAATGGTCCCAATACCAGTCGCACTGTATCTACCATCATCACCCATCTCGATGTGCACTCCAAGATCCTTTTCATCCAGATCACTAAACAAATCTTTGTCTCTGGTCATATGGAAAGATGCACCACTGTCAAGAAACCACATTGATCCCATCACACTGGAAACCAAGCATGCGATCAACAAAAAATACATCTCAAACTGCGAAGCTAAGGCCTCTCTAGCTGCAGATCCAACAACTTGCTTATTTTTCTTCTTCTGTGGACAATTAGTGGCATAATGTCCATGTTGGTGACAGTGAAAGCACTTCACCTTGGACAAGTCCTGCTTCTTGCCTTTCGCACCAGATTAAGAAGGATTTTTCTTTCCCTTCCCTTTCCTTGCTTTGGCAGCCAAAGCACAATTTTCTTCATCTTCATTCTTCGATGAAGATCCATCCCTGGTACCCCGCCTTATCTCCTCCAGCACAAGATCCGACCAAAGTCGCTCCCATCCTGGCAGTTTCTCCCGACCATTGACAGAGTCCTCGTAGCTATGCCAACTCTTCGGAAGCCCAAGGAGAGACAAACTCACCAATTATTCTTCATCAACAGTAACCCCCACACTTCCTAGCTCATCCTTGCAGTGGACGAACTTCGTGAGCTATTTTGGTATACTGTCGCCTTTCTCCATTTTTATTTTTTTGAGCTTGTCTTTAAGCACCAACTTCCTCTGGTCGCTTCTTCTTTGGAACAAGTTTTTCAAATATTTCCACATTAAGAATGGAGGAGCTTTACCATGAAGGCTGGACACTATGTGATCCTTCACACCTTCCAATAAAATCGTTCGACATTTTTCTGTCTTCTTTTGCCATGCGTCAAGTGCGGCTGCATCGCTAGAAGCAGGTTTTGGAATTTCAGCATCTATGAACTTCTTCAACCCATTATCATCCAGCACCACCTCCATCCTGTCCTTCCATGCAATATAATTCGAGCTGCTATCAAGGGCATACTCAAATCACAATCCATTGAAAGACATTTCAATGAATGCTCAACTTCGACACCAAGAAAACGCTGTAGCAAATTCGAATTCCACTAGCACAAAACTCAACCACTTCAATAATTGCAATCTGCTCTGATCAATATCGTTCTAATACCATGTAGAAATTATATAAATCATGTGTTATATATCCAAGATTCTCCTGATCACACACTATTTTAACTTCATGCGCAATACAGAATCTATTCCACCATTGATCATCACATGTGGAAATTAAATCAATTGCAATGCACACATGAAACAATAAAAATTCACACACATTAATGCAACTGTTTAACGAGAAAGCCTAAAGCTAAAAACCCCAACTATTTGTATATAATATATGTCATAGAGATCATGTAACAATCCTCATACAAAGCTGAACATGTCAAGCTCTCAGTACAATACAATCGCTACACACTAATCAGGCCCGATCTTACAAATCCATGCACCGATCTCTACCACCTGCTAGCATGCCTCTACTGCACAATCCCTGCCGAAGAATGGCTCTGAATTAACTCGAATTCAGCCAGCCTTTCTCATGGAATCCTCATTGGCATCTCCACTAAGTGTTGGATGAAATCAATGCATCACTATAGTCACAAATGATAGTCACACTTGCTTTTTCACCTACCTCTCCACTGGTCTCCACTGAAACTGCCATGCACTGTAGTTAACTGATGTATTCTTCAGTTGATTAATGAGTTATTATTTAGTGAATTAATTAACTAATTAATTCACACCACTCTCACTAGTGTATCAATTAGTTAGACTAGATACAACTAGCTCAACTGAGTCTAACTGAGTTAAAATAAATACAACTCCACCAACTACTTCTATAACTCCACCAAACTCTATCACATGAGTTCTAACTGAGTCCTCATGCATTAGCTATTGTAAACTCTCAAGAATAGCGTAATTCCTTCTGTCAGCTGCTGTGCCACATCTGTGCACTTAACTGAAGTGCTCCAAGAGAATAAGATAATGTTTAGAGTCCAAATATTATTAAGAACTAATAATATTCGACATATCTATTTTTAGACTCGCAATCTAAAAATAGATTCCGCCCAATATGTCTAAAAAGAGAAGTCCATCTATTTCTCCAACTTGACCAACCATCCACAAATAGCATCCTGCAACTCCTAGAATATGATCGACATGTCTAAAAATATACATAGTCTAAAAATAGACTTTGCGCAAAAAATAGCCTGCGGGCCCACTTAGTGAAGGCGACTCTTTTCACTAAGCTCATTATCTTGTTGAATCTCAACAAGTGGTGCGTCTTTCGGTATGACAAGAGACAAAGAGTTGTTTAGTGACTTGGAGGAGAAGGACCTCCAAATTCATATAGAGATGGGCGATGATGGTCGGTACAGTGCGACTGGCATTGGGACCATTACCTTTGAGAGGGAGTTTGGTAATCCGTTCTTGTTGAAGAATGTCATGCATGTTCTAGGTCTGAAGAAGAGCTTGGTCTCGGTCGCAATGCTGGAAGATAGAGGTTATGATGTTGTTTTTAGTGAGGGAAAAGCCTTCCTTCGACATAAAACAACGAGTCAAACCAAGAAGATAGGGGTTCGAATTAAGAATCTCTACAAGCCGGAGTTAGATGGCTGTGTTTCAATGGTGGGAAAAGTAGAAGAAGTGGTGAGCCGGGATGAGGGTGAATTATGGCACAGGAGATTGGGCCATATTCACCATGGCGCTTTGAAGATTTTGCAGCAAATTTTTACTGGACTTCCCAGGGGTACTCTTGTGCAGTTAGATCAGTGCAAAGGATGTACAATGGGTAAGTTTGTGAAGACCAAATTTCATGAGAAGGAGATTCGTGCTTCGATGATCCTGGAGAGAATTCACACAGACGTGTGTGGACCATTCTTGGTTGCTTCAATAGCAAAACACAGGTATTATGTGATATTTGTTGATGATTATTCTCGTAGATGTTGGATCTTCTTCATGCAGAAGAAGAGTGAAACGTTCTCAAAGTTCTGTGAGTTCAAGGCATTGGTGGAGAAGGAGTTGGGGAAGCAAGTGAAAGCTCTACGAAGTGATAATGGTGGTGAATACATCTCGGGCGAATTCAAAGACTTTTGTAGCAAAGAAGGAAATCGAAGAGAACTCATAGTGCGTCATAACCCATAGCAAAATGGGATCGCAGAGAGAAAGAACAGAACGATCGTGGGTGATGCATGAGCGATGCTGCATGACTAGGGCCTATCGATGCACTTGTGGGCGCAAGCATGCAACACTGCGGTTTATGTGCAAAACCGTTGTCCTCATAGAGTACTTGGCATGAGTACACCCGAAGAAGCTTTTACTGGTAAGAAGCCTGATATTTCTCATTTGAATATTTTTGGCTCACTTGTTTACATTCATGTGACGAAGGATGCTAGGAAGAAGGCTGGGAGCCATTGCGCAGTTGGGATATTTGTGGGGTACACAGAAACACCCCATAACTATCGTGTGTATTTTCCAAACAGTCGGATGACTGTTATGCGACGGGATATAAAATTCAATGAGGTGAAAGCCATGAAATTGTCGCTTGAGAGGGAGCTACACTTGCATGCGGAAGAGGAAATTCTTGTTCCCAAAGATGAGCCTATGGATGTGGATCAGCCACAGGAGGATATTCATGGAGTGGAGGAGTCCACTCATGCAGAACCAAACATCAGACAAGGAAGAAATCGTACCACAGAAGCTGAGAGATTGAAGCTTGATGCGGCACAGAATGTAGGAGTCCCTACATCACAGCGCAGACAGAGACAGTCACCTGACCGATATACTAGATACATGGCTCTTATGAGCAAGTGTATCGTGACAGAGCCATCTTCTTTCGAAGAAGCAGTGCAGGAGCCCACATGGGTAGATGCCATGGTGGAGGAGTATGACTCCATTTTCAGAAACAGTGCTTGGGAGATTGTTCCAAGGCCGGTGGGAAAATCAGTTGTAGGATCAAGATGGATATACAAGGTAAAGCAAGCTACTGATGGGAGAATCAAGAAGTATAAGGCAAGATTTTTTGCCTTGGGCTTCTCACAGATTGAGGGGATTGACTATGAATAAACCTTTGCACAGCCAACGCTCAGGGATCTTCCTCTGAGAACCATCCTTGCTCTCGGCGTGGATGGGTTGGCACATTCATCGGATGGATGTGAAGGCGTGTTCCTTAATGGGATCATTGAGGAAGAGGTGTACTGATGATCAACTGAAGGATTTGAGATCTTCGACGGCGAGTCGCATGTGCGAGGCTCGAAAAAAGAGTGCTGTATGGGCTTAAACACGCTGTATGGGCTTAAACGAGGCACCCGTGCTAAACTCACTGAGATCATTAACTACTGATCTTGGACTTGGCTTCACCAAGGGAGGCGGATGCAAACCTATGCAGTTGTGGTTGAGGGTAGATTTTAATCATTGTAATTTATTTTTTATGATTTAATACTAACGGTGATGAGCGGTTGATGACACTCATGCAAGGCAGATCTTGCAAAGGAGTTTGAATAGAGGATTTGGGCCTCCTTCATTATTTCCTTGGATTGGAAATATGGCAGTGGGAAGGTGAACTGTTTGTGTCTCAAGGCAAGTATGCCCGGGAGATACTGGAGAAGTTTCACATGCAAGGCTGCAAGCCTATCGACACTCCTCTTCCAGGAAATTGGAAGAAAGATGCTACATCGGCAGAGGTAGTGGATGCCACTGTTTATCGACAGTTGGTGGGTTCGCTCATGTATTTAGTCAATACAAGACCAGACATATGATATGCGGTGAACCAGCTTTCACAAACGATGGTTAAGCCTACCAATCTCTTTTGGAAGGCAGGAAAGCATGTCCTGAGATATCTCAGGGGCACATTTGAGTATGGTTTATGTTACAGACAGACGTATGAGGTGAATTTGAATTTCTTCACGGATGCAGATTGGGCAGGAAGCCCAACAGAAAGAAAGAACACATCAGGAGGGATTTTCAATATCGGATCTACGACAGTTTCTTGGTACAGCAGGAAACAAAGATCCATGGCACTCAGTTCAACGAAAGCAGAATACATGGCAACAAGTTTAGCTGCATGTGAGGCTATCTGGATGAGGAATATTTTGGTTGGTTTTTTCTGTTCACATTTAGATCTCACAGTGATTCATTGTGATAATCAGAGTTGCATTAAACTCTCATTTAATCCTGTGTTTCATGATAGATCTAAAAATATTGATATCTGGTATCATCATATCAGAGATTGTGTGCAGCGGAAGATCATGTTGCTTCAGTACATTCCTACGGAGGATTAGGATGCAGATATTCTGATGAAGGCACTCACCAGAAGAAAATAAAAATACGATAGAGGCAGGATCGGGGTGAAAGATAATCCCTATCTTGTTGAGAGGGAGTGTTGAGATTCAACAAGATGATGAGCTTAGTGAAAAGAGTCGCCTTCACTAAGTGGGCCCGCAGGCTATTTTTATCGCAAGTCTATTTTTAGACTATGTCTATTTTTAGACATGATGATCATATTTCAGAAGTTGCAGGATACTATTTGTGGATGGTTGATCAAGTTGGAAAAATAGATGAAATTCTATTTTTAGAATATTGGGTGAAGTCTATTTATAGATCGTCAATCTAAAAATAGATGCATGTTGATTATTATTAGCTCTTAATAATAACAGACTCTAAACAACAAATTATTCGCTTGGAGCACTTCAGTTTAGTGCACATATGTGGTAAATCAGCTGACAGAAGGAATTACGCTATTCCTAAGGGTTTACTGGAGCTAATGCATGGAGGACTCAGTTAGAACTCAAGTGGCAGAGTTATGACACAGTTAGAATAAGTAGTTATGGAGTTGTATTCAGTTTAACTCAGTTAGACTTAGTTGAGCTAGTCGTATCTAGTCTAACTGATTGATACACTAGTGAGAGTGGAGTGAATTAATTATTTAATTAATTCACAAATAATAACTCATGAATCAACTTAACAATACAACAGTTAACTATAGTGCATGGCAGTTTCAGTGGAGACCAGTGGAGAGATAGGTGAAAGGGCAAGATAGACTATCTGTTGTGACTATAGTGATGCATTGATTGCATCACACACACAGTGAAGATGCCAATGAGGATTGCGCAGTCAAGGATGGAGTAATTCGAATTCATTCAGAGCTATTCTTCAGCAGATATTGCGCAGTGGAGGCAGGCTATCAGGTGACATAGATCGGTGCATGGATTTGCAAGATTGGGCCTGATTAGTGTATGACGATTGTACTGTACTGAGAGCTTGTGATAAAATTTGTATGCTTGTATGAGATTGTCATATGATCTCCATCTTACATAAGATATAGTTGGGGTTTTTAGCTTTAGGCTTTCCTGGTTAAAAAATGTGTCATGTGCGATTGAATATTTTTGTTTATGCTTCACATGTGTGTGCAATTAATTTTTCCGCAAAATATTAACAAGTGGAATAGTTTCAGTATCTTGCATAAAGTTAAATAGTGTGAGATCAGGTGGATCTTGTGCATATGCATGCTTAGTGCATATAATTTCTACACACAACATTACAACCTGCTCTAATACCACCTGTGACATCCATATATCACTAAACAACAGAGTAATTTTTTTTGGGAATTTAACTTATGTCAACATAAAGTAATAACACTATTTAGAATACCCATTACATACTTATTCATATTACCTACTCTACACATTAATCATGGTTATAATCACTAGGATCACACCATAGTTATGTGTCATATGTATTTATCGAATTTCCCATTGAGATACCCATATTAATTCCAATTAAAGTTTTCTCGAGGTATTCATTGATGGTTCATTGGGTTGATGCGCTCATGGCTATTAAATTTATCTCTAATCAAGTTATGAATTATCTTGGAAGATTTGTGTTTTTATTGCCATGGTACGTTAACTCGACTCTGGTGGGGTGTGTGGGCACCAACTATTCTCCATTAATATTTCCTATTCCTGAGAATCCTGATACCATGGCACCTAGAGCCTTTTCCACTATTGATCAAGCAGGTTCCTAGATCCACGACTGTGATTATTTGTCTGAGTATAAGGTATATTCCTGAGTTTCTTTCCTAGAGTTAGTCTCTCAGTCACTGATGAATAGCTTCAGAGCTACTCCAAACAAGTTCTCGGGTCGATTGCATTTCCTTCCAGGGTTTTGTCTTTCTTACTCCTTCCCTTGAAACCCCAAGATTACGACAAGGTTCTAGACCATCTCTCATTATCATGGGTTTGAAATTTATCCGGGTTTGCTTCCATCTCAGTCCAACTCCCCTACAATCAAGGGTTTATAGCATTGGGTTTCAGGTAAGGTTTTAAAATTTGTTTTTATAGGGTTACCCTAAAATTCCAAACTTGTTCGACACAATAGATTAATTGCATGATATTTTCTTGTCTATACAACACCACCACTGCATGGTTTGAAGCGCATATTGAATAGGTAGACACTCATTTTTATTTATTTATCGTTTTCATTCATTTTCCCACAATGTTAATCAAATTCGTGGCTAACTCTTCTCTATTTGACACAAGGACCCGCAAGTTCTTTTTAGTTGTTTCCTTCCTTTCTTAACATGCAAAAAGAATGGGGTGCCTTAATAGAAACTCCTTTCCTGACAATGACAGGAACGACACATTCACTAGTTAGGGTTTGACAGAATAAAAGGGCTTGGCCTTTTACGCATAAATAAGGGTCAAATACGACCGTCCTTCTTATTTATTAGATATGAACTATAGATGTTTCATTCCACACATTTGTAAGAGGATATTTGCTACTGGGAACTGTTTGAATTATTTTTTTTGAGTTTATTGCAGGACCCAAGGGTTCCTTTCTTCTCTGTATAATAAATACTTATAATTTTTATCCCTCGCTTAAACGGGATTCAATTTCACTTCTTTGTTGTTGGAGGTATTATTAAGCTTTACTAGTTATGGAAACTGTAAATAATTAATCTCCTTTCTCATGGAATGTGTGATTTAAACTTTATTGGTTATGAAATATTGTATATAAATAATCTCATATAATGTATGATTTCCATATCACGATATAGAAATCAGTATTCTTGTTATCTGAACAGGTTTTTTGTTGGCATTTATTTGTGTATGGAAATTGTATTTATATTTTGTTTGAACTCTCAGTTTATTTCACAAGGGTTGTTAAAGTAATTCTTTGCAGCGTAGCTCAAAAATTGGAAGCTTTTGGTACCAACCGAATTTTCCCAGGGTTTTTTCCGGGTGGCTTCTCTTGCGGCCTTGCTTGGAAACTGACCTTGGATAGGGTAAATTATTTTTTAAAGAAACCGCTTCCCAAACTGGGTAAGCCAAAATGTGTCAAACATATTACTCTATTTCCTTAATTTATATTAATCCTTTCCAGCTTTTGTTTTATAGCCCAGTTTTTTCTTTAATTCGGTAATATGGGTTGTTACAGCCTGGGTATATCACTTAGTTTGGTTCATACATCCATTGTATTGACTTGATTTACTGTTAAAACGATCCAAATTTCATTTAAAAAACATAAGCAACTAACACCATGGTTTTTATTTCATTGCAGTTAAAAGGAAAAAATATATAAAGTATATACGATTAAATGCAAACTGTGTTGCCAATCCCCTTGTACATACATCTTCCATTTAGTCCTGTTAGCCACCTATAAAATTTGTCATATCAAATGGTGGCTAAATAATTTTTAAAAAAGCCTTCAAGAAACAATTTTATTGCCAAATTTTTAGTTCTTGAAGTCTTAAGAAGACAACTTATCCTTGAGTTAATATTCAGTATTGTTTCCCTCTTAATTCTGAAAAATCTGTTGTTTTCCTGAAGAAAAAGACTATTAAAAACCCATTTTTTTCCCTTTCATTTTATCCCTCCTTTCACTCATAAATAACCTTCATTTTTATCCTCTTTTTCCTCATAAAAATCCCCCATTTCCCTCATTTCCTTTTTTTCCTCCATAAAAAACCCTTAGATAAGGTTTAAAACTCCTTTTTAACCTTATCGGAAGCTTTCAAAATCCTTTGAAATCCTTGAAAAATCATAAAAAACAACCTTTTTGTGCTAAGGGCTTAAGCCCTTTTTTCCCTAGCCCCCAGCCCCTTTATTTCCACATAAAACCAGCATTAAGACCAAGCGTTGAGGCCTGATCGCGCAATCGCAATCGGGCGTTCCTTTGTGTCTTATTACCTTTCGCTTGTAAAAATTTCCAATTTCGATTGAGCCTTTGTGTATAAAAACCCTTCCCCGATACAAAATTTCCTTGTTATTTCATTAAAAACCCACTTTTCCTTTGTTTTTATAAATCCTGACGGTTCATTGGTTGGGCAAATACCAACTGTTGATCTAAACCATTCAACGATCTTCAGGATCTCGCATCGCAAATATTCATTGGATGGGTTTAAACGGTTCCTTCCCTTTTCTCTGATTTCGATAGGCCCCTTTCGCCTGAAACCCTCAACCACTTCCCTGCCATAGGACCCGCGCCCAGGACTAGGTGTTAAGCCTCGAGCGCTAATCGCAATCAGAGGTTTGTGATGTGCACATTTCTTTTGTTTTAACAAAAAATCTGATGCGATTGAGTTTTTATTATATAGTCCCCCGTCGAAATCTCCACAGTTGGTTTACCATTCTGATCCGACGACCCAGCGCCTATCGCATCGCGAAAAAAATTTGTGCCATTCCTCTCCTCCTCCAATTGCAATATTGCAATTCAATCTGGACCGTCGAATCCAAAATAATTGATCGTCCAGATTAATCGCCCTCCACCACAGCCTTCAACATTAAACCCACAAAGTTATTCTCGACCTTTGATCTCTCTAAAGATCCAACGGTCCTTGTTCAATCGCATCGCAAATTTTCTTTACACCTTTCCTCTCTCCCCCGTCGATTGGAGATCCCGCGATTGGATCTATGCCATCCATTTCATAGATCCGACGGTCCAGATTTGAACCCTCACCCCTTTTTATTTTCATAAAACACCGCTGTGTAATGTTTTTTGGTGAATATCCACCGTTGATCTCTGCAGATCAATGACCCACATTTAACCTAACCTCCACCCAAATCCCTGCCTTGTATTAATCTTGATGCTCCATCTTTCAATCTGGGCCGTTCATCCTGAACATTTAACAGTCCAGATTAAACCCGATAGTCCCAAATCCTTTGGGACCTATCTCCTCTTCGATAAATCTTGACCATTCATTCCTATAAACCGACGGTCGAGATTAAAACCACCTTGAGCCTACCCCACCTTCTTCCGCTCGCGTAACTTGTTTTTTCACTCTCTCACCTCCACCGTTGGATCTACCCACCTTTTATATAATGGCTAAGACTCCATATTGCATGATTTTAAGCCCGAAGGTTAATTTTTCAAAGTTACGCGATATGGGTGGTTTTAAAAAGCCACGTGTCGGCCTGAAACACATATCGCGTTAAAAAGGTAATACCGCCTATCCACCTTTTTGCAGTGCAACACCAATGGTTTTTATCGCCTAAACCACTTTTCCCCATTTCCATTGCATTATCCCATGTGTAATCTCCGCTGTTGATCTCTGAGGCTGATCTAGTCCGACGGCCCAGAATCTTTCAGAAACCCCGAATTTCGTTTTAAACCCTTTGTTAACTCCGCCAAAGGTTTTCGCCCTTTTCCTTTGAAAATTCCTCCATTTCATTATAATGCTGCCCCTATACATTTCTTGATCAATCTCGACCGTTTATATTTGTAGATCAACGGCCCAGACTTAATCTCTTGCACCATTTATCCAATCGCCTCCCCTCTGACCCCTGTGAGAAATCCTCTCCATTGGATGCTTTCATCCAACGATCATGATCTAACCTAAACCTCTGAAGTAGTCTGAACCCATCCTTGCAGGATTTTCTTGAATTTTCTTTGTTTGTGTAGGGTCTAATGGTTTTTTCAATTGTTTTAAAAGAAAAATGAAGGCCGGGGATGACGATCCCCCACGCTTTCATTCATGAAGGAGGTCTTTCTTGCAGGGTTCCAAATTATGTTTTATCAGTGCCTCATGAGCACTGACGCCATTATAAAACCTCTGTAACGTCTACACATCAACAAGACACAAAAAATCTTAGTAAGGAAAAAAGTATCAGTGTTAAAAGATCTAAGTCACATCAGAGATGAAGAATTGAATATTTTTGAACGCAGTTTTGGGAGATTATGGCCTAAAATCGACTATCTAAAGCCTAATCCGCTCAATTAAACATAGTTTGAAGAATAGAGGATATAAATTAGGCCTAATTATGCCTAACACATAGAATTAAAATAAATTAACATTGTTTTAAGGAAGAACGATCAGATCTATCAGCCGTAGAAGCTTCCACTGACGCATCAGAGGCAAATTGAATCCTCGCCAGCTGCCCAACGACACCTGTAGCCTCAAAGCATTTAAAAGAGGCATAGTTATTACCAAAACAAAAGATATTTTCCTCAAGGCAACTGAATAGTTATTTCAAATCAAAGAACTTATTACAAACTGTCAGCAGAGTTATTACAAAGATAAAAAATAATTCTAAAGGTCAACAAACTCTGCTAAGAGGATCGAAAACTTAATAAAAACAATTAATACAGAGAAATATATGAAATATTCTCCATCGAGCCCCTCAAAGGCCGAGAAGCATTAAACTGTATTAATTGAGCCTATAGATCTTTTCTCTCATCCACCTCCTCATTTTCCTATAAAATCTTCTTGAGGAGCACATTGTAATGGTTGGTTGCTGAACTTTGATATAATACTTGTGCTCGAAACTTTCTACATGTAAATAGTGTTCAGAGGCTCTTGAAGCTCTTTTTGTGATCAAATAAGTTAGGTTGAGAAGAGAAGATGATTGTTGTACTAAAACATTGGACTTGAAGAATGTAACTGGATTGACATCAATATACAAACTAATTCTTGGGATCCTAGTCTATATCACTGGTGAAGTACTTCTTTCTGTGTTATTTTTTTCCTTTCATGTATGCCATTTTTTCCACTTATTCTCTGATAAAGAACAACAAGCATAGAGTTAGGATTTACTGTTTACAATACCCTTCTCTGACTGATAAGCTTTATCTTTATGTTTTCATCCAAATTGTGTGTTTAAGAATGACTTAAGTTAAGTGTAAACATTATCAAGGAATGTTGGTTTTCCCTTGTATTGATGTGCAAAGCTTGAAAGGAAGTTCTTGAATGATAGTTTCATTATATACTCAGTAGAGTTAGACTAGGAAAGTTTATGGTTTGCCCTGTCTTCTAGTTCTTTCTTCAAAGGTTGTTCTGAAAGTTTCCCTAGGAGTATGCTGAAAGCAGGTTTAGATTTAAAAGTATCTTATCTGATCTTATGCTACACTTTGTTTTCTTATCTGTTTTCACCCCTTCTGAAAGTAATTATGTGGATTACTGGATTGTTTGTCTGATAAGTTAGCTTTAATACAAGCTTGTCCAAAGAAGTCTATGGTTAGCCTTGTCCTTTGGTTGGTTTTAAACAGTTACTTAAAAGGATTTTCTTGTTTGGAAAGACTGATAAATCCTAGTTGAAATTATTGTCTTTTTCCACCCCTTCAACACTTTTATTGTTCCATTCCATCATTTAATCTCAAAGATCTTGTGATATAGATGACTTTCCCCTTGGATCACTCTTGAAATTGTTGCACAATTAAAACCTTTTATGACTCCATAGCCCAATGGACTAAAAACTAGCGTCATATCTATCCTATCAGCCAAATCTTGCTCTGATTGCTTATACCTTCACCCCTTTGAAATTATTTCATTTTAGGACTTTCCACTCAACTAAAAATCATGCTCAACCATCCAAAACCAAACAAAAACTCTTGTTCTTAATAACTAGCCTAATATCACACATAAAAGCCTTAAAGATAAATCAATCTTTGCAATTATAGTGAGATCCCTCTATGGATTCAAGAGGTCTAAATCCTAGAATCCCAAAGTGGTTCCAATCTCCTCTCTGCAGCTTTAGTCTCACCAATCTGCTGAAATTACGGGGAGCTAACATGTCTGGCGACTCCGCTGGGGACTCTGAGTAAAATTCTAAAAAAAAAACACTCAGTGTTCAGTGCAGTAGAAGCAACTCTCTTCAAGCACTACCAAAGCAATGGTAATCATGGTAAAACTTATTTGAATCAGTGACAAACTAAGGAACCCTTAGGATTCTCGTAAGAGCTTATCAAACCTTGAAGGAATTAGCTATCTAAGCCATAAGGGTAAAATTTCTTTGCCTCATCACCGTAGCTAAGTGTTGAAACATATTTAGGACACTCTTAGAACCCATAGGATTGAAAAAACTTGGAAAAACCAAAAAAAATTTCAGATTGGTATTCAAATAAACATGGTGGTGGACCATAAAAAATTTTACCTCCAAAAGAGCTAAAAAATTTCCACCCGGTGACTCCAAAATCCTAAACACACCTTAAGACTCCACTGGGAAACCCATTACTCTCATAACATCATACAAACTCAGTCAGAAAACTTTAAAGACTAAATTTTTCTTGTTTAAATATCAGTTAGCCTCCTAAATATTTTCATATTTGGTTAAAATTTTCTTGTTTAGTTGGGTCTAAAAACGTAGCATAGTAGCTTCTAAAAGAATTCATACTAGGAGCCATCCTGATCCAAACCCCCCTGAGATAGTTAACAACCCTGAAAGAATACATAGGAAGTCTCCTAAGGCTAAATCTTCAACTATTTTTAGATCACCCCATAGAGCTAGTTCTCTTCCCGAAAACCTTGCAGCTCTACAAGAATCACAAGTTGACTTAAGAAATCCATTTAGAACTAGGTCACTTGATGATGTAATTCAGATAGACCCTAAATCTCCACTTTCATCCCAAGACAGAAGTGAACATCCTAGTAGCAGAGAAACTACACCACCTGATTTACATTTCCTTCATAATTTTGGTTTCTCTCATCCTAGATCTGCTCAACAACATCTTGCTGGTCCATCCACATCTGTTATCCATACATCCACTGTCAAAACTACACCATTCCACAAAACTCCTCCACTTGTAAACCCCCCACTTTTTCCACCACCTCATATCATGGCAACATGGTATGCTCCCTTAGTCCTTCCTTTACCCTTAGTCAATATTCTGTAGGACTATCAGTCCAAGATACCTTTGTATGATGCCAGTGGTGCTACTACTGCTTCACAACATGTGGATAAGATGAATGACTACTTTGAAAGAAATGAGATTGATGATGACTCTGTCAAACTTAGATTATTTGCTCAAATTTTAGGGGGAGAAGCAAGAAAATAGTTCAAAGGCTTAACCCCTCATAGTATAAATGATCTCCAAGCCTTCCATCAGCTATTCCTAAACAAATGGGAAGTAAAGAAAAACCCTCTACAAATACTTTCGGACTACAAGAATCTCCAAAGGAACACTGGGGAAAGTGTTCAAGCTTATTACACTAGGTTTAATAGTGTGTATAATGCACTTCCCCCGGATCTAAAACCTCCACAAGGCTCTACTTTAAACAAGTTTCCGGAAGGATTTGATCCTGAAATGGCTTATCAACTTAGAGAAAGAGATCCTTTAACTCTTGAAGATATGCAAAAAGGAGCCTTAGCTGTGGAATTTAATTTAATGGAGAAAAGAGCAAGAATGAGGAATGAGAAGAAAGTGTCCTTTAGGGAAGAATCTACACCTTCCGCATCTAGCTCAAAGATGGAAAGAATGATGGAGGAGATGATGAAAAATATGAGCATACTTGAGAGAGCACAAGCAAGTCAAAACAATCAGCTCCTCAAAACATAAATCAAAATCAAAATCAGAATTTTAGGAAAAACCAGCCTCAAAATAGACCAAGGGAGAATGATCAACATATTACTCCTCCTTTTCATCAAAACTATGTAAGTGAGGTTGAAGAAGCAATAGAACAATAAGAGGAAGGTGACATAAACATGTTGGGAGTAGAAAATGATGAGTTTGAAGTTCATTACAATAGGAAACAAGGTCTATACACACCCTATGATGACAAAAGAGCAGAAGATGAATTTTATTATCAAGAAATGGAAAATGTTATCATAGAAACCCCAAAAGAATATGACCTTAGGAGTAAAAGTAATCAGGAAACTATCAAGACTAAAACCTCTGAAAATTTTGCAAAAAATAGCCCTGCAAATAAATCCAAAATTGCAAAACAGAAAGACAAAACAATGGCTATAAATTCTAATAAAAACAAAGAAAAGAGCACTCAAATTAATGAAAAACAAAGTGCAGATCTTAGCAGCGCTAGTACCTCAGCTAATGCTCCTGTTAAAAAAATTTTAACCAATGTAAATAGAGAAAACCAGCAAGCTGATCTTGCTGATAAAGTGGTAGTTAATAAGGTTGAAACAAGCATTTTCAAAAATCATATGCCTTTTAGTTTGGAGCAAGAAATTGTCAAGATAAAAATATATGTTGCACTTATTGAATTAGCCACCCAAAATGTATATAGATCCAAAATTTTCAAGGCTTTTAACATAGAATAGAATAATGACACTGTCAATCTTAATGATGACCAACCAGAACTCATATTTGGTCCTAATATTGAGGGTAGACATCAAGAAGGACCCGTTCCTCCTTTTTATGTTAGTTTAAAGATTCATGACAAGATTTTGCACAATGCTATGCATGATTCAGGGGCCTCTCACAATTTAATGCCCAAAGCTGTAATGGAGAGTCTTGGCCTTGAAATCACTAGACCTTACAAAGATCTTTACTCCTTTGACTCAAGCAGAGTGAAATGCTTAGGCTTAATCAAAGACCTCTGTGTTAACTTAGCACAAATCCCAGCCAAGTGTTTAGTCATGGATATTGTAGTGGCTGATGTACCCCCAAAATATGGTGTGTTGTTATCAAGTTCGTGGGGAGCTAATTTAAAAGGAACGATGCAGATGAACATGACATATGCAACCATCCCTGTTTTCAATCAGACTAGAATACTTTACAGGGAGTCTCATATTCAATACATGGTTACTAGCCAAGAGAGACCGCAAAACTCTCCCCTTTATTCTGTAAATACAGGCCTTGACTCATTTATCCTTTTCAATGATGAAAAATTCAGTGAACAAAAGACCTTAACTGAATTAATGGTAGATAGAGAGGAAGAGGAAGACGAGACAGAAGTGTCAAAATAATTTGCTAAACCAGAAAACTACAACAAACAAAACACATGTCTAGAGCTACAAATCATTCAGCCATTTCTTTTAAACATTGAGAGTCAAGAAAGCAGTCCTCAATGCAGTAAAAAACCCGAGGAATAAAAAAAACTTCAACAAAGTGTTGCTCTTCAAGAACAATCCAAAAACGCACAAGAAGAAGAGGATAATAGTCAAACCGATGAACCAGAAATTAGTCCTCTTTGGAGTATGAACTTTGATGGGTCTTGCACCAAGACCAACGTAGGTGTATGCATCTGGATACATAACACTGAGAACAACCACACTGAAGGCCATTCCTACAGATTAAATTTTCAGTGTTCGAATAACATAGCGGAATACGAATCCCTTCTTTTAGGCTTACACTTGTTGAAGAAATTAGGAGCCAAGAGAATTAAAGTGCACGGGGATTCAGAGTTAATAATTAGGCAAGTAAATGGGGAATACAGTGCCAAACACCCCAGACTTAGAGCCTATAGGAACGATGTCATGGATTTATTGAAAACTTTTGAGGAATCCCGACTTATTTTTGTCCCAAGAGAAAAGAATATCCTCGTCCACAGTTTAGCTTTCGCTGCTAGAACATGTTTAACACCATTTGAAACCAAACAATGCACAACTCAAATTAAATTCAGACTAGCTGTCCTTGATAACGAGAAATATTGGCAAGTGTTTGATGGAGACAAACAAATAGAAGACTTCCTACAGTCCAGAAATGAATTTGAACTACCAAGTTCAGATTCAAACTATGAAATAGACTGTCCTAGTGAAGAAAATATACTTTATGAAGAAGAAAAGTCTCCAGAGATGGTTGATGTAAATATGTTGTCTAACAAACTTGAAAACAAGACAGAAATTGTTGCAGAGTTAGAAAAAGAAGACTTAAAGACTCTGCAAACTACAATCAAAGTCTGCCAAAAGGTCTGGTCCCTTTAGAAGAGCTGTTTGATTTCAATGATGTGGCCAAGAAACCCAAACTGGAACCTGTTGAGACTGAGGTTGAAGAGTGTAATATAGACAGTGAACTAAAACCAAAGATGGTCAAACTGTCTAAAACTTTACCAGCTCACATCAAACCTAAATACATAGAGTTGTTTAAATAATTTTTTGATGTTTTTGCATGGAGTTATGAGGATCTGAAATCCTATGACATTGAAATAATTCATCACAAGATACCTCTCAAGGAAAACCAAAATCCATTTAAACAAAAATTGCGCAGAATAAACCATGTTCAGTTACCTTTGGTCGAGAAGGAAATCAAGAAAATGTATGAAGCTGGTATTATTGTTCCTATTAGATATTCAAAATGAGTGTCTAATTTAGTGTTAGTGAGGAAAAATACAAGAGAAATAAGGCTTTGTATTGAATTTAGAGACTTAAACAAAGCCTCATTAAAGGAAAACTACCCTTTACCCAAGATGGATCATATTTTACAAAGGGCAGTTGGTTCTAAAAGAATTTCTTTGCTAGATGGCTACTCAGGATACAATCAGATTTTAGTACATCCTAATGATCAATTAAAGACAACCTTTACTACACCATGGGGCACTTTCATGTACGTGAAAATGCCTTTTGGTTTAATGAATGCTGCTGCTACATTCCAGAGAGCCATGGATATTGCATTCTCGGAAGAATTAGGCTATTTCATCATTATTTACCTTGATGATTTCACTGTTTTTTCCAAAACAGATGAAGAGCACTTAGAACATTTGAGGAAATTCTTCAAGAAGTGCAGAAAGTTTGGGATGTCTTTAAATCCTAAGAAAAAAATGTTTGGTCTCCAAGAAGGTAAAATTCTTGGACACATCATATCAGAAGATGGAATAAAGATAGACCCAAAAAGGATTGAGGCTATATTGCAAATCACTCATCCTAGAAACATCGAGGAACTTCAATCTTTCATTGGAAAGATTAATTTCTTGAGAAGGTTCATACCCAACTTGGCTGAGCTCCTTAGAAACATTAAAAAACATGCTGAATAAGGAAACGAGAGTTAAATGGACCTTAGAAGCAAAGAAATCCGTTGAACTAGTCAAACAAGCATTAACCAAAACACCAGTTCTTATAAGTCCTGATTTTTCAAAATATTTTTTCATTTTTTCATTCGCATCCAAACATACAGTGGCTTCTGTCCTATTCCAGAAAAATCCACAAGGACAAGAGCAACCAATTGCATTCTTTAGCAAGGAATTGAGAGATGCACCTCTGAAGTATAATATTATGGAGAAACAAGCCTTTGCTTTAGTCAAATCTTTAAAAGACTCCAGAGTTTATATTTTACACTCCCATGTAATTGCATTTGTGCCTAACTCAGTTGTTAAAGACATTCTAACACAGGACCCAGATGGTAAGAGAGGTAAGTGGATAGCTGTGATACTGGAATATGATTTAGAAATTAAGCCCACTAAGCTAATTAAAGGCCAAGGTCTAGCCAGATTAATGGCTAAATCCAATTTTGAAGTTCTTGATATAAACATGATACATACTTTAGATGAACAAGAGGAACTGTCAACTCCCATTATTGAAGACCATTTTATGAATTCCTCTTGGTATGCTGATATTCCATATGTTTTTCTTAATTTGAATACACCTCCTAGTTTATCGAAAACAAAGGCAAGGTTTTTAAAGTTAAAAGCTGTAAACTATTGCATTGTAGATAAATGTCTTTATTGGAAAAATGCAAGTGCGTTATTAATTATATGTTTGCCTGAGAATGATGCAGAGAAGGCTAAGCACGAGTTCCATGAAGGAGAATGTGGAGGCCACCTCTACTGGAAGACTACAAACAACAAAATCCTTAGAGCTGGTTACTATTGGCCGACCCTCTTTCTAGATGTACACAAGATGATAATTGCCTGTCATAAATGCCAACTTTTTGAAGGCAAAAGAAAATTGTTTCCTTTACCTTTGCATCCAATCACTGTGAAGCTCCTTTTCAACAGTGGGGTTTAGACTTCATAGGAGAAATCCATCCACCCTCATCTGCCCAGCATAGATGGATTCTCACTGCAACGGACTACTTTACCAAATGGATAGAAGCCATCCCTTCCAGGCAAGCCAATGACTCTGTCATCATAAAATTCATTGAGACTCACATCCTCTCTAGATTTGGATGTTCTAGGAAGATCATCATTGATAATGCTGCTGCATTTGGATCCAAGAAGATGGTTGAATTCTGTCACAAATATCAGATAACATTGGGTCATTCTACTGCTTATTACCCTCAAGGTAATGGGCTGGCAGAATCCTCAAACAAAAGTTTGGTAAACATAATCAAGAAGTTGCTGGAGGACAACAAGAAGTCTTGGCACACAAAGCTAGTCCATGCACTATGGGCTGACAGATTAACACTTAAGAAATATATTGGAATGTCACCCTACCAACTTGTTTATGGAATAGATGCACTTTTTCCAACCAGCCTAGGTGTATCGGTTATGAAGCTGATCCAAGAAGTGCAGTCTGAAGAAAATGACATGATCAGAAGGATTAATCAGACTATACATCTTCAGCAAACCAGAGAGGAGGTCTACAACAGAGCATTACAAAAGCAAGAGAGCATCAAGAAGCTTTTTGATAGAAGGACAAAAGCCAGTAATTTCAATATTGGTGACAAGGTGTTAAAGTGGGATTCAAGGAGAGAAGATAAGGGATAGCATGGGAAATTTGATAACTTATGGCTTGGCCCTTATCTCATTCATTCTACTGCTGGTAACAATGCTTATTTCTTGCAGGAATTGGATGGAGCTGATCTGTTTGGGGGTCCTGTCAATGGAAGGATGCTCAAACATTATTTCTCTTGACCCTATCATGTTTGGAAGCTTTTTAATATTTTTCTCATTATAAATATTTCATCCATATTTCCATTCAAAGTTAGAAAAATAAAAAATACAAAAATAGTAAAAGATAGAAAAGAGGGCAAATTGTAAAAACAAGAAAGGTACAACCCCATACCAAAAAAGAGAAACAAAATCTGAAAGTGTGCAAGCTCAAATGCCACTCCTAAAAAACACACTCCTAGTTAGTCATACAACCTAATCACGACTAATTAGTTTTAAATTTACTGCTGATAGGTTAGTGAAATAAATTTTCCAAACAGTTCAATCTTGGCTTATCAGTTAGGTAGATTAGGATAGAAAAATACAGGTTCAAATAAGCTCAAAACCCGAACCTAAGATTCCAAAAGAAAGAATGAATCTAATATGTTTAAATCATGAGTCAAAGACAGAAGTAGAACTGGTTCTAATATGCTCAAAACTTAATCCAAATAACAAGGAAAAACAGCTCAAACAAATTTAAGAACAGAGCTGAAGAAAAGAGAAGGATGTTCCTAAAAATTTCAGATCTTATGCCTTCACCATTTTGATTTAATTCTCTGTAAATAATAATATATGTGCAGCTTGTTTTTATGCCATAGATCAACAACAAGTTAGACTGTTCAATCCTGACTTGTCTGCTTTTAAATTTCTTGTTTTAGAATTTAGAGAACAAAGTCTGTTAGACAGTCTAATCCTAACAGATAGTAGTTAGGTAGAGAAGCTTATGAACTCAACTATTTAATTTGAGTTCATGGAGAAATAAGAGGTATAATTAGATTAGTTTTATACTTTCAAAAGAATAAAATGTTTGTAAAAAGAGTTTTCCAATCCAAATGCACTCTGAAAGAAGAAAAAATGTTAGATCATTGGGATTGGGTAGGTAGAAAGCTTGTTTTGATAGAGTTCCATTGTTTTTCATGGCTGTTAACATTATTAGAGAAAAATAAGGCTAGCAAGGTAAAGAAAGTTACAGCCCAATGGATGAGGCAATGATAAGCTCACAGAGAATTCAAGTCTAAAGTTCTTGACACCTTCAAGAAGGTGCCATCCCCATGTGGAGCCACTGTTAGCCACCTATAAAATTTGTCATATCAAATGGTGGCTAAATCATTTTTTAAAAAAGCCTTCAAGAAGAAATTTTATTGCCAAATTGTTAGTTCTTGAAGTCTTAAGAAGAAAACTTATCATTGAGTTAATCTTCACTACTGTTTCCCTCTTAATTCTGAAAAATCTGCTGTTTTCCTGAAGAAAAAGACTGTTAAAAACCCATTTTTTTCCCTTTCATTTTATCCCTCCTTTCACTCATAAATAACCTTCATTTTTATCCTCTTTTTCCTCATAAAAATCCCCCATTTCCCTCATTTCCTTTCTTTTCCTCCATAAAAAACCCTTAGATAAGGTTTAAAACTCCTTTTTAACCTTATCAGAAGCTTTCGAAATCCTTTGAAATCCTTGAAAAATCATAAAAAACAGCCTTTTTGTGCTAAGGCCTTAAGCCCTTTTTTCCCTAGCCCCCAACCCCTTTATTTCCACATAAACAAGCATTAAGACCAAGCACCGAGGCCTGATCGCGCAATCGCAATCGGGCGTTCCTTTGTGTCTTATTACCTTTCGCTTGTAAAAATTTCCGATTGCAATTGAGCCTTTGTGTATAAAAACCCTTCCCCAATACAAACTTTCCTTTGTATTTCATTAAAAACCCACTTTTCCTTTGTTTTTATAAATCCCGACAGTTCATTGGTTGGGAAGATACCAACCGTTGATCTAAACCAATCAACGATCTTCGGGATCTCGCATCGCAAATATTCATTGGATGCGTTTAAACGGTTCCTTCCTTTTTCTCCGATTTCGATAGACCCCTTTCGGCTGAAACCCTCAACCACTTCCTCGTCATAGGACCCGCGCCCAGGACCAGGTGTTAAGCCTGAGCGCTAAATGCAATTGGAGGTTTGTGATGTGCACATTTCTTTTGTTTTAACAAAAACTCCAATGCAATTGAGTTTTTATTATATAGTTCCCCGTCGAAATCTCCACCGTTGATTTACCATTCTGATCCAATGGCCCAGTGCCAATCGCATCGCAAAAAACATTTGTGCCATTCCTCTCCTCCTCCGATTGCAATATTGCAATTCAATCTGGACTGTTGAATCCACAAGAACCGATGGTCCAGATTAATCGCCCTCCACCACAGCCTTCGACATTAAAACCCACAAAGTTATTCCCGACCGTTGATCTCTCTAAATATCCAACGGTCCTTGTTCAATCGCATCGCAAATTTTCTTTACACCTTTCCTCTCTCCCCTACCGATTGGCGATCCCGCGATTGGATCTGGGCCATCCATTTCATAGATCCAACGGTCCAGATTCGAACCCTCACGCTTTTTTATTTTCATAAAACACCGCTGTGTAATGTTTTTTGGTGAATATCCACCGTTGATCTCTGCAGATCAACAACCCACTTTTAACCAAACCTCTGCCCAAATCCCTGCCTTGTATTACTCTCGATGCTCCATCTTTCAATCTGGGTCGTTCATCCTAAACATTTAATGGTCCAAATTAAACCCGATAGTCCCAAATCCTTTGGGACCTATCTCCTCTTCGATAAATCATGACCATTCATTCTTATAAACCAACGGTCGAGATTAAAACCACCTTGACCCTACCCCACCTTTTTCCGCCCACGTAACTTGTTTTTTCACGCTCTCACCTCCACCGTTGGATCTACCCGCCTTTGATCTAACGACTAAGACTCCATATCGCGTGATTTTAAGCCCGAAGGTTAATTTTTCAAAGTTACGCGATATGGGCGGTTTTAAAAAGCCACGTGTCGGCCAGAAATGCACATCGCGTTCAAAAAGGTAATACCGCCTATCCACCTTTTTGCAGCACGACACTAGTGGTTTTTATCGCCTAAACCACTTTTCCCCATTTCCATTGCATTATCCCATGTGTAATCTCCGTCGTTGATCTCTGAGGCTGATCTAGTCCGACGACCCATAATCTTTCAGAAACCTCGAATTTCATTTTAAACCCTTTGTTAACTCCGCCAAATCTTTTCGCCCTTTTCCTTTGAAAATTCCTCCATTTCATTATAATGTTGCCCCTCTACATTATATTTTCCCGATCAATATCGACTGTTGATATTTTCAGATCAACGGCCCGGACTTAATCTCTTGCACCTTACCCAACTGCCTCCCCTCTGACCCCCACGAGCAGTCCTTGCCATTGGATGCTTTCATCCAACGGTCACGATCTAACCTAAACCTCTGAAGCAGTTTGAACCCATCCCCGCAGGATTTTCTTAAATTTTCTTTGTTTGTGCAGGTTCTAATGGTTTTTTCAATTGTTTTAAAAGAAAAATGAGGCCAGGGATGATGATCCCCCGCGCTTTCATTCATGAAGGAGGTCTTTCCGCAGGGTTCCAAATTAGGTTTTATCAGTGCCTCATGAGCACTGACGCCATTATAAAACCTCTGTAATGCCTACACATCAAAAAGACACAACAAAGCTTAATCAAGCAAAGAGTATCAGTGTTAAAAGATCTAAGTCATAGCAGAGATGAATAATTGAAGATTTTTGAACGCAATTTTGGGAGTTTATGGCCTAAAATCGACTATCTAAAGCCTAATCTGCTCAATTGAACACAGTTTGAAGAATAGAGGACAAAAATTAGGCCTAATTATGACTAACACACTGAATTAAAACAAATTAACAGTGTTTTAAGGAATAACGATAAGATCTATCAGTCCTAGAAGCTTCCACTGACGCATCAGAGGCAAATTGAATCCTCGCTAGCTGCCCAAAGACACCTCTAGCCTCAAAGCATTTAAAAGAGGCATAGTTATTACCAAAACAAAAGATATTTGCCTCAAGGAAATTGAATAGTTATTCCAGATCAAAGAACTTATTACAAACTGTCAGCAGAGTTATTACAAAGATAAAAAAGAATTCTAAAGGTCAACAAACTCTGCTAAGAGGATCGAAAACTTAATAAAAACAATTAATATAGAGAAATATCTGAAATATTCTCCATTGAGCCCCCCAAAGGCCGAGAAGCATTAAATTGTATTAATTGAGCCTATAGATCTTTTCTCTCATCCACCTCCTCATTTTCCTATAAAATCTTCTTGAGGAGCACATTGTAATGGTTGGTTGCTGAACTTTGATATAATACTTGTGCTCGAAACTTTCTACATATAAATAGTGTTCAGAGGCTTTTGAAGCTCTGTTTGTGATCAAATAAGTTAGGCTGAGAAGAGAAGATGATTTCTATATTGAAACATTGGACTTAAAGAATGTAACTGGATTGACATCAATATACAAGCTGATTCTTGGGATCCTGGTCTATATCACTGGTGAAGTACTTCTTTCTGTGTTATTATTTTCCTTTCATGTATGCCATTTCGTCCACTTATTCTCTGATAAATAACAAAAAGCATAAAGTTAGGATTTACCGTTTACAGTACCCTTCTCTGACTGATAAGCTTTATCTTTATGTTTTCATCCAAATTGTGTGTTTAAGAACGAATTAAGTTAAGTGTAAATATTATCAAGGAATGTTGGTTTGCCCCTGTCTTGATGTGAAAAGCTTGAAAGGAAGTTCTTGAATGATATTTTCATTATATACTCAGTAGATTTAGACTAGGAAAGTTTATGGTTTGCCCTGTCTTGTAGTTCTTTCTTCAAAGGTTGTTCTGAAAGTTTCCCTCAGAGTATGCTGAAAGCAGGTTTAGATTTAAAAGTATCTTATCTGATCTTAGGTTGCACTTTGTTTTCTTATCTGTTTTCACCCCTTCTGAAAGTAATTATGTGGATTACTGGATTGTTTGTCTGATAAGTTAGCTTTAATACGAGCTTGTCCAAAGAAGTCTATGGTTAGCCCTGTCCTTTGGTTGGTTTTAAACAGTTACTTAAAAGGCTTTTTTTGTTTGGAAAGACTGATAAATCCTAGTTGAATTTATTGTCTTTTTCCACCCCTTCAACACTTTTATTGTTCTATTCCATCATTTAATCTCAAAGATCTTGTGATATATATGACTTTCCCCTTGGATCACTCTTGAAATTGTTGCACAATTAAAACCTTTTATGACTCCATAGCCCAATGGACTAAAAACCAGTGTCATATCTATCCTATCAGCCAAATCTTGTTCTGATTGCTTATACCTTCACCCCTTTGAGATTATTTCATTTTAGGACTTTCCACTCAACTAAAAAATCATGCTCAACCATCCAAAACCAAACAAAAACTCTTGTTCTTAATATCTAGCCTAATATCACACATAAAAGCCTTAAAGATAAATCAATCTTTGTACTTATAGAGAGATCCCTCTCTGGATTCAGGAGGGCTAGATCCTAGAATCCCAAAGTGGTTCCAATGTCCTCTCCGCAGCTTTAGTCTCACCAATCTGCTGAAATTATGAGGAGCTAACAATTCCTAACTTGTTGTTACATATTCTTTAAATTTAAATACTTATATGGATTCAAGTCACAAGAAATCCACAAGGTGTTCAAACCACCCAACCACGAGAGATGGCAATTATTTCCTTCTCTGTCCCCCGAGCATCTTCATACCAACATAGTTAGAAATGTCATTAACCCAATCTGGGTGACTTCTCAGGCACCATAACTACAATGTTCAACTTGAATTCAAGAGGTTTCCACTGGCTCTGAGTCCAGATTTGGAATTTCCTCCGCAACCTCCTACCTTTCCATAGTTACAAATTATGTGTATTCTTTTCTTTTCCCAAAAGAAAACTAAGAACCCCCCTCTCCATGATACAATCCTTCTTATCTTCCTGGGCAGAGGGTGGCAACTGATTTTTTTAACTGTCTGGTAAAATGAATTCTTTCTTTTTAACTCATGGCTTTTCTCGTGGATTTCAAGATCCCCTCCTCCTTATTTCCCATCATTTTACAATTAAAATAAAATGAAATTAAAACACATAACTAACATTAATTATCCCAAATTCATGTTAGGCTTCCACTTAGCCATTAAGTCTGTATTTACATCATAGAAAAGTCATTGTATTTACTTACAGATTTCACACTTACTGGAGGGTGTTACAAATGATTAATTTTATGTTTTTTATTTTACTTTTTCATTTATGTAATTTAACAGAGTCAAAATGTTAAACAAGGCATTACAGTATAACTCCTTTACCTTACTAGGTTGGAGAAAACTTAAATCTTGGATCAATTAATAATAAAAATCTAAAAGTAATAAAATTAATAAATTTTAATTTGTTATATTGTAATTTTATTTTTATTAATAAAATTATGAGCAAATTTTTAAATAAAAGGAAATCATAATATACATATAAATTAAAATAATTATTATGTAACTATGTTTTTAATTAATAACCACATAAAAACTTTATACTTACAATAAAATTACAATATAACAAGGTTCTTAACCATGGATAGTCATCCTCACTTTACCATTTATATTTACATCGTAAGGCATTCATCTTTGAAAACAACTCCCCCAGCTGCCTTCCTGTCATAATCTGTGCAATTTGATATTTTGTTAGATGATTCGGTTATCATTACCCATTGATTTGAATTGTAATAGTTGTCATGCCTTACTGGATATTTACTTGTTTGTAACCGTCCTTCAGTACTCTCTAATGATCGAGTATATTTTCTTTACGCAAAGGAGGGTTTTCTGGTTCCCATGGTTCTAGTCTTTGAAGCCGAATATGGATTAATTATTTCAAGTTAATGTTTGATGAAATTTTTCCCAGACCTCTTTCTTACTTGGGTTTAAGAATCCTCCTCAGTGTGACATGAGAGCTTCAGGGTGACATCTGAGCTTACCACGACCATTGATCTTCATCCTTGCACATTTGACGGTTCCAATTGAATCTACTAGTTTTTAGGTAACCACCTAGTTTTGTGGCTGCTCCAGAAGGTCATTCGGAGGTTTGGATATCACGAAATGTTCCTCTGTGAACCCTTATCTTCTTAGGGTCCTCACCGTTGGCTGGTTTTTGGGACATGGAAGAGGTATATGTAATATTCCCAAATGGGAAAAGCAGGAATATAGCTCATAATAATGGAAATAGTAGCAAGTATTAACACATTACATGTGATCCAAATGATAGATCCATGGTATTATGTATAGCAACAATAAATAAGTATAAGATCTTGGGGATCAAGCCCCTCAATATAGGCAACATAAGCCTCCAATGCCAAAATGCACCCAAAAACAAGTAATACACTGCTACACAAAGTAATGAAGCAAGTACAATGCATTTTTAATGACTAATACTACAGCCAGGACATAAATAAATGGATCTAAAAATATCATCCTCATACAAAGCCAAAAATGGATATTTATGCTCCCATACACTTTTCCTAGACAACCCAGGAAGGGTTTCCAGAAATACACAAAATATAAATGGTGGATCTAAAGCCCTAGGGTTGAAGATGCATAGAAACTGAAGCACATAAAAGGAGGTGGATGAATCTGATGTAGATCTGAAAGAACTCCTCCAAAAGAACCCTCTCAATGAAGGGTTGATCCCTTCAATGGAAAGCAAACATTCTAAATGGAGCACTGAACTTGCCCCTGCAACAAATCACTAAAATAATGCAGATCTGGACTGGAATTGCACTGTAGGGAACAAAATCAACTTGGCATGATTCCAAATATGTAAAATAAGCCCAAGGGGCTCCTTTACTGGTCTCCCAATGGAAGGAAACCTTCCTCCACTGCAAAACTAGCTCAGAAAACACCTAAATAGATCTTCCACCGTTGCACCCTACAACTCAACACATATCTCAAAAGAAACTGTGTTGTACCACAAGACAGAAGCTTGGTCTAAAATATAAACGTGGAAATGTAGTGCAAAGCTCTACCAAGAGACTTCTCAAGGATAGAGGTGGGATTCCCGATCAGGAACACTCAGTGCTAAACATCATTGCGATCTTAGCTAAACAGTTGAAGAAAGCTTATATGTCTACAAAGACCATATAATCAAAATAATAACATATCATAACATGAATAATATGGTTTCCATCCTCTTCCTTTTATAAGAAATGAGCTTCCAAACCCTCAGTCCCATCCATTAATGACATTACTTCCATGCAATGTGTCTCCATCTAAAACTGTGTTGTCTCTCCATAAATTTCCACTCCTCCATGACAGCATTGTTGATTTGGTAAAAGTTGACCTAGTCCACATGCTCTAGCCCCTGTTCACACTTTAGGGTGCTTTATTAAGCTGAAAAGATGATCCACTTTCACATGAGAAGTGGTTTTATTCCTAATAAAGAGATTTACGGGTCTCCCTACCCACTTATTCATCAAACAAGAAAGAAAAAATAGATTTTAATATTCTAATTAGATGCATGCTAATTTAGGAATATTACAATCCTCCCCTCCCAAATGTTGCTTGTCCTCAAGAAAATTTAAGGATAGATCTGCAAAATATAGGGAACCTTCATCCCCATGTGAAGCTCCATCCTCCAAGCTATCATCCATATAAAATGAATCACCCTCCAGAATGGTAATTCATAGAAAAAATCCTCCCATGCGAGAGGCTCCTCCCAAAGACATAAGTCAATCATATGGCTCCCTTCATAAGGAAACAAGTGATATAATGTAGCAGCCACATAATGTCCCATGCTCCCCTTGAAGCATGAAGAAATGTGGGAAGTTCCATTCCCAATGGACACATCCAACCAATGTGTCATCCCTCCAATCATGTCCCCAACAATAATAAGAACATCATCAACATATGGGATCACAATCAAAGTCATTCTAGCTTCCATATGTAGTAATGGATAAGGACGATGGTCCCTCAAGTGCAACCATCGTAGTTTTACTCATAGCTGCATCAGAATATGGCATGATGAGTGGTTTACCAACCACTTGTTTTCTGCCCCAATCTCCTCCCAAGCTTGGGGAAGGTGTATGGTGTATGGTGCAAGTTGAGAATACCCTACATAAGATATCATCTCCCCAAGATCTCCTAGGGAGTGGCCATCTTCAATGCTTCTTATGGTCTCAGGTAGACCATGAAGTATAGAACGAAAAGTGCCCCCTCTTGGAGCAACGCCCTGCACATGTATGATAAGGAAATGTAAATACATAGTAAATGAATCATGATGTACAAAAATACAATCTTTACCATGTAATTGGTTCAAGCTAGTAAGGTGGCTCATATGATGGACCTCATCTCACTCCCAATTAGGAAGGAAGTGGTTGTGATAACTCTACCAAAGAGTCACATCTCTCCTCATCCTCCAAATAATCCATGCATATCCTCATATGATGGTGCATCTCCTCTTTGAATCCTTCCCAAATGAATCCCTCCAGGATAGTACGGTATGATCTTATAAAACCAGTGGGTTTGGAGAGCAACCCTTCATATGCTGCATCTAGTAGCTTCTCCTTGAGCTTAGAGGCTCTAGTCAAGAAGACTCTACTTTGAAAATAGATGACCCCATCTACCACTGTATATATCCCATCAGATAGCTGGTCATCAAGCACTCTGAATGAAAAGAGATCCTTGGAATATTCCACTAATAGCTGGGATCTCCAATAAGGGTCAATACTCAATAATGATAGCGCTGCTAATTTATCATGTGAAGTACTTGTCATGTTTTTTTTTCTTCTTTGACATCTCTTATGCCAAAGTCATACATCAGAATGCTGCAATCTTTTTCTTGCTTCTCCTTTCTCAACACAATATGTGTGATGATAGTAGGTAGTGATGATGTGGGGAGAATGTTTCCCTCCTCCTTGAACCTACCCAAGACTCTCATCATTGTACTATGACCTCCCAATTCTCTCACTTCTCCTAGATCTATGAGTGGTGCAACATGTTGAGAGAACTCTTTGATTCTCCTCCAATCAGGGGGTATTCTTGGTGGAATTCCTCCATGTAATGAAACATCTATGCCTAGAGTAGATTGTATATGTGAGTGGACTGATTTGTCCCTACCCTTACTGCACAAATCATCCTCATGCTTATGTGCATAAACCTCTTGAAAAGGATGGGTGTGTATGTTTCCAATCATTGGATGTTGGCCCTCCTTCTCATCTTTTCCTACCTCCTACAAGATCTCACAGTCTAAGGTGTTTTCTTCAAATGTAATCAACCCATGTACAACCAACATCTCCTTCGTGTCAAGAGTCTTGATCAAAAAAGGATGATCTATCATAGTGTGTGTCCCCAAGATTGTCTTCAATGTTGGAAAACACTTCCTCCATTTTTTTGTCTCATTTCCTATCCACATAAACATATGTTGCTCCTGAACTTCATATGTAAGATCTCTTGGAAATTCTTGCAAATATACAAGAGCTCCTCTAGTTGAAGCAATTGGTTCATCTCCATCTCCAAATAGAAGTAGATCTCCTCCTACTGTCACTGCGCTGGATGATTTTTCTAGCTCTTCCTCTTCCTTCTTCTCATCAATGGAGAATACCTCATCATTAAGAGATCCTTTGTCTTGATCTCCTCTTGAAGGAGGAATCCTCAAGTCTTCTTCTTGAGAATAAATTTCTTGCTGAAGTGGGGCTTTTTCCATAGGAAAATCATCTTGCAGATCTTTAAGCCCTTCAACAATGTTCTGAAATGGAGTTGGTTTCATGGATACTTCCAACTCATGCAAAGGTTTTGATTTCTTGGGTTTGGTTTGCTCTCCCAAGGAAGTTTCAGATTGTTTCATATCAAATATTTTCACTAACCTCCTAGTGAACTTTTCATAAGTAGATATATTTTCATTATTCAATGAAGAAGATTCAAATAACCACCAGGCATAAGCCTTACCTTCAAGATGCAGCGTTGCTACTCTAATGGCTTCCTCTTCTAAAACTTGATGCAACTGGAAATATGTATCTAGCTTCTTTACCTAAGCCTTAGCTATGCTCTTGGGTGACCCATCAAAAATAGGTAGAAAGAATCTACCAAAAGTGTGTTGCATGAACCCTCTTCTTCTATTTTAGTTACTGGGTCTTCTATCTTCTTTGATTTGATAAAACCCTTGGAAGCTTAGATGCTCCTTGAATCTTCTAGACTAAGATTCATATTCTTGGAGATAGTCACCAAGAGTCTCCTCATTTGGTGTTTCTCCTTCTTCTTCTTCTCTTCCAAGAATGTAGGCATGGTACCACATTGTAGATATGATTGTGTGGTTTAATGCTCACACACAAATATGAAGAACTGGATATTTCTTCATGTGTAAACCTTCTTGAGAGATCTTCATGTCTTTCCCTCCTCATTCCCTTGATTTCTCTTTTGAGCTCATGCATAGTTTGGAGAAGAAGTTCTGAAAACTTCTTTCCTTCCATTTCTCCAAATAATGGAGACCTGCCTTTGTCTCTTTAGTAAGCCTTCTCTTTTTTGTGAGAAGCTTCTTCTTCTTCTGATAACATAATGGCTGAGATCCACAGGCTGAGCCAATATTATGCTCTGATACCACTATAATATTCCCAAAAGGGAAAAGCAGGTATATAGCTCATAATAATGGAAATAAAATCAAGTATTAACAAATTACATGTGAGCCAAATGATAGATCCATGGTATTATGTATAACAACAATAAATAAGTACAAGATCTTGGGGATCAAGCCCCTCAAGATAGGCAAAAGAAGCCTCCAATGCCAAAATGCATCCAAAAACAAGTAATACACTACTACAAAAAGTACTGAAGCAAGCACATCACATTTTTAATGACTAATACTGCAGCTGGGACATATAAATAAATGGATCTGAAAATATCATGCTCATACAAGGCCAAAAATGGAGATCTATGCTCCCATACACTTTTCCTAGACAACCCAGGAAGGGTTTCCGAAAATACACAAAATATAAATGGTGGATCTAAAGCCCTAGGGCTAAAGATGCACTGCAACTAAAGCACATAAAAGGAAGTGGTTGAATATGATGTATATATGAAATAACTACTCCAAAAGAACCCTCTCAATGAAGGGTTGATCCCTTCAATGGAAAGTAAACACTCCAAATGGAGCACTGAACTTTCCCATGCAACATATCACTAAAATAATGAAGATTTGGACTAGAACTGCGTTGTAGGGAATAAAATCAACTTGGTCTAATGCAAAATATGTCAAATAAGCCCAAGGGCCCCCTTTACTAGTCTCCCAATGGAAGGAAACCTTACTCCACTACAAAACTAGCTCAGAAAACACCCAAATAGATCTTACACTACTGCACCCTACAACTTAGCACATCTCTCAATAGAAACTGTGTTGTACCACAAGAATAAAGCTTGGTATAAAACATGAATGTGGAAATGTAGTTCAAATCTCTTCCAAGAGGCCTCTCAAGGATAGAGGTGGGATTCTTGATCAAGAACACCCTGTGCTAAACAACACTGCAAACTTAGCTAAACAGATGAAGAAAGATTATATGTCTAAACAGACCATATAATCAAAATCATAACATATCATAACATGAATAATATCGCTGCCACCCTCTTCCTTTTATAAGAAATGAGATTCCAAACCCCCAGCCCCATCCATTAATGACACTACTTCCATGCAATGTGTCTCCATCTAAAACTGCGTTGTCTCTCTATAAATGTCCACTCCTCCATGACAGCGCTGTTGATTTGGTCAAAGTTGACCCAGTCCACATGCTATAGCCCCTGTTCAAACCTTAGGGTGATTTATTTAGCTGAAAATATGGTCCACTTTCACATGAGAAGTGGTTTTATTCCTAATAAAGAGATTTATGGGTCTCCCTACCCACTTATTCATCAAACAAGAAAGAAAAATTAGATTTTAATATTCCAATTAGCTGCATGCTAATTTAGGAATATTACATTATCCTTCATCCTTCTCGGCACCGGTCAGCCTTGACGCTACCTTTATTATGGTTCTAATTGTTTTCGGGACATGCACAACATGTGGCCAATTATCTGGTAAAGCATTTAACCCTTACTTTTTTTTTCCTACGCTTATTTATGATATTTTTCCTCACATATTTCATCATTTAACAATTATTCTTTCATTACGGTATCAGGTGCAAGATTTTCTAATCCTCTAAATGAAAAATAACAGAATCTGGTTCCTAGAGTTAGAACTTACAGGTATTATGAAAGCAAAGGTCTGGTTAATTGCTAATTTGTGACATAAAAAATCTTCTCATTCTGATTAAAGTCTAAGGCACTTATTTCTTGCAGATTGCTCTCGTACTAGTAGGGCTATGACTTGGTTTAAGGCCTTTGGTGCCTGTGAAACCCAGTTCAAATGTGACTTCTTCAATGGCACAAGGGCACAATTCCATAGGTGCATTTGGTCCCCTTTTGAAGGTTCTTGTTTTGTCGTCATAGGATAACCTAAGGTTTCTTCAGTTCATACGAACATGACTATATGAAAACTTTTGTTGGGTATTTATTCTGATAGTCTGAACTCTATCATTTGATTATTTCACACTCTCATTCTATTGGCAAGGGAGGAAATTCCTTGCATGGTTATTTTCATACAGTAAGGTTTTTTACACAAATATCGTTATATATATGCTGCAACCTTATTTATATTTTCCTCTGTTTTTCCCTTGCGTGGAAATGTTTATTCCTTAAGGTCAATTTTTTATTAAAACCAGTTCTTCGTCATTTCGTTCAATGGGTTATTATCAGTTATGTGAATTTTAATGTTCAGAGGACCATTCTCTTCGAATGGTTAACTTTTCTTGGAAATAGAAGCATGTAGTTTCTTCTATATAGTTATCATGAATTTTAATTCTTAATGAAAAATAATATGTGAATTTATTTTTTTCAAAAGTTTTCTCTAATTCTTTTCCGCGTTCGATGTGTTTTCTTTCAAGGAACTCACTACCTGGTAATTTTTCCTTGAAAACCCTACCGAGTTGCTCCTGAGTTCAATAGCCTGCAAATTGGGAGCACGATAGTATTATGTACACGGTAGTTTTCCCCCTTAACCCGAACCGCTCCTCACTATCTGTCAACTTCTGGACATAAGGAGTAAATCTGGTTCGGGGGTTTTCTTCAGTTACTCCTATCTTGCTTCTCTACTACCTTAAATACTTAGCTTGTACACCAAATAATCATGTACTTTCCCATTATAGATTATAAACTATATTTAACAATGTCTAAAAAATGCCTATGTTATTATTCTAAATTCATAACAGACTCTTTCTAGGTTATTGTTACACATAATTTTGTCACCATGAAATTTGACTGTTCATATGGGTCTATCACCATCCATATCATGTTCCCTTAGAGGTAAAAAACATTCATGTTCATGAATCAAGTCTTGGAAATTGGAGAAAAGCTTTGTAAAACCCTTAAAATTCTTTATGTGCGGTTTTACTAGCCTTTCCTTATGCATGCACTGATGATCCTTCCATTAGCCGCGGCGGTCGCCGCTTTGTTTTCCACTAAAACCTGTGCACTCCCTTGAAAATCAAGTAAAAATAAAAAGTAAATTCTAGAAGCCTAGTTGGTCGGATATTCTCCCAACTAGAAGCCTCTAGAGTCGTGCCAGTTCGAGCTTTATCCCTCCACTTATGGAGCTTATCCCTTGGTCCAAGAAATTAAAATCCCTTCATGGGAGGAACTCATCCCTCTCATTATGGAACGAGAACTACCTCAATCTCCCTATATATTGATCTCAAGTTTCAGGTTCAGGGATTAGAGATACTAGAGTAGTTTGTGAATGACAGAAACTGATATTTATAGTTTCTAAGCTGAAGAGAGTTCATAGAGTGCATACTTTCTATACTAGTGAGTTGTTGTTGACACATTGAAGATCACATCTTTGTGCCCATGACTTCATGCTGGTTATTCTAGAGAGGAAGGCTTATCATATTGAATGAGAACGATTTCTTGGACCTCGGGAGAAATGTGTACAACATCAAGGCATCCGGTTGTAAGATTTCTCTTTCTAATTTATGATAATACATATGGATCTATTTTTCTTATTGTCTTGTTTCTGAATTCATGGGAATGATGTCAATACTTAGATTCCTTGATCACTAATTTGGATTATTACTTTTTGATTATTATATATTGCAAATGATTTGATTATTTGTCTTGTCTTTGATTGCAGGTTCTACTCATCATTGGAGAACTACTTTGGAGCGACAGGACAAAGGGCTACATCAGACATTTGGATTTCAAGGTTGGAGCATGTCCTCTCTACTTTACTGTTATAATGATCTTAAAATACAAATGACTTAGAGAAAGAGGTATTCAAATTGATCTTTGTTTATAGTTACTCGTTGGAGTACTAGGGAGATCACTCTTGTTCGCAAGAGGGATTAATCCTGGTAAAAAATTGGTGACTCCACTGGGGACTAGAGCTTAGTTTTCTTTGTTTATATTCAGTTTGAAACTTTATTTTTCTAATTTTGACTTCTTTGAGTGTGGTTGGGTAGATAAAGTTTTAGAAACTCTGAGAAAGAAAGCTTATATTTTATTTTTTTCAACTTTTCCTTTGCCTGCACGGTTCTCTTTGGAAGACAGAGTGGCAACCTGTGTGACTTGTTAGTTCAATCTAGTGCACATGCGCACTGTTGTCAACTGATAAGTCGTGCACCCCCTAGAAAATTTTGGAAAAATTATATTTCTCTCTCTCAAAGCCAGATAACCAATTTCTTCAAGTTTTCCTTGATCCATTCCAAATGTCAGATCCTGTGTGAGAACTCCCTTTCAACAATTTTGAGTCTTGTGTGATTTATCATCCTATTTTCATTTTACAAGTTAGGGTTTTCCCTTGTTTACTTCTGCTCTGTACGAAAGATACCTTCGTTTACCTCAACTCATCTATTTTATGATTTTTTCTTCTTGAGCCATCAGGATAATAGCCAACCTTAATTTTATGAATATTTGTTCCTTATTCACTTGCAAATCCAGAAAAGCTTCTAGATCCTCGAAGCCAGATTCAACACCAAACACTCTTAGATGATTTCATTTCTGCTGGGATAAGTAAAAACATTCTTAGTCTGATAACAACTAAGAGAAATCATATGCAAAACATTCATAGGTATCCTAGTTAGGATTCAAAATTAGAATTTTGATTTGATTTCGAAATTTATACTTTTTAGGGTTTCTTAGGAATTGATTTCTTTTGGGAATTGTTTGTTTGTTGAAATTGTAGTTTTTGACTTGGATTTAAATGGAATTTTACTCAAAAAGAGAAATTGATCATATTTAGAAATTTAGTTCTTAATGAAATTGTCTTCTTTTCAGAAAGGATTTTGTTTACAAATGAGGAAGTTTGTGTTTTAATTTCAATAAATCTCTCAACTTTCTCCTAAATAGAATTAATTGAAAATAAAGAGTTGCATTTGTCATATTGATGCATTTAGAGTATTTTTCATCAGGTCATAACATCATCAAAGTTTCAATTCCATACCGTTTGTGTTAAATAACAACCAAATCAATACAATGCCTAATAAAATTAATCTAGACATTTTTACATTTTCTAGGGCTCATTCCACCAATATAGCTTAGGCTAGTGTTTTGGAAAAGGTTGTAATAACGTTCCAAAATAGTCAAAACAAACAAGTAGAATATTGCGGTAGGGACATCCAATTGTTGCATTTGTACTTTGGGAAGCTCTTCTTCAAAGAGTCAAGCACGAGGTCATGTCGGACCCAGTGAGGTAATCGTGCCTATCTCATTGGCGAATATAGAATATGTGCATGTAATACAAATGGTAAACCTCGTATTAACCATTTTCGAGGAGCCTGGGGTCACTTGTTGGAAAACCTTAGATTAACCATGTCGAGGATCCTTCAAGGGGATTGAGCTTGATACTCTGCCCTTGCGTGTACATTGGATCGTAGATTGTTCCCCTAGGTGCATTTGTCTTCGTTGGTGACCTTAGTGGCCATAATATTGAGGATTTTTCCCAAGGTGACGAAGGTCCCACTGTACCTGGAATAGACATCGGCTAGAATCACTTGGGCTTTCTGGAGGGTACTCTTCACTTTGAGATGGCATAGTGGAGGGACTTGCACTAGACTATTTCATTAAGCAGGTTGTCGAGGTAACTGTTCCAACTGCCAAATTTTCCACATTAACTTCTATGACATTGGATTTCATCACTAACTAGTTTTTTTAGTGTGGAAACATATTGTTTGTGTGTGGTTTTTCTCTTAGATTTTGTAGGTCTGTGTTCAAATTTCTTGTTTTATTAGCGACCTTAGGTGTATTTTGTTGAAATATTTTTTGATTTCATGTGTTAAACATTAACCGTGGCTAAATTACCTAGACACTCTCGTATAATGCAAGGGAAACCCCCTGCATATAAACCGAGTCAATTGGAAAAGCTTAAATATGAACGAGGTCAACAATCAGGAACCATATCTACTGAAAAATGGGAAACATCTGTAATAATACATCCCGATTTCGAAGTTAATCAACCTTGGCCTGATTAGTATCGAAGGGATTACTGACATGGAAGAAGAGATCACAATTCCTTCATGTCAAGAATATTTAGATCTAAGGTATAGTGAACCGATTTACCCTTATAGTCCTTTTAAACCAGATCCTTGGTATCAACAATTTACCGAATTTCTACATAGCACTGGTCTCAATTATTCACCGCGTCTCATTCCTTTTTACTCTATACCCAGAGGTACCTACATGACTTCATCAAGCATGTCAGGTGAGTCATCCATGTTTTCTTCATCGCCAGAATATTTTTTGTATGGTGGTCCATCAATTTCTGCTGGATACCAGTCACTCCCTAGTAATTTCCTAGGAGCATCTCCATCTTCTAAAAATATTACACAATCAACTGGTCTTAATGAATCTAATACTGAAAATTTGACAATGGAACAATTCTATGTGATGTCTTGAAATATTCCTCAAACTCGTTCTCAAGGTGGAAATTTACCGCCTGGGGGGCAATATACTCCTCAAGGACGGTCTCTTCAAGGGAACTACCCTATGCCAAGACCACAACCTATTCAAGGGAAGTACCTTATTCCAGGGCCACAACCTATTCAAGGACATCAACCTCTTTAAGGGAAGAATTTTTATCAAGAGAAACCATCCTTTCAAGGAGGTCAACCTTTTACCGGAACTTATCTAGAAAATTATCAAACTTACCTTCCAATACCTCAAACTGGTTATGGTCAACCTTATGCACTGCAACCTTTAATGGGAGATCCTTACCCAACCATTAATACTGTGTGGAACCCATAGTTGAATCAACAATCTTTGCAAACTACTGTACAAGTACCTTATAATAAACCCGGTCATCCAGCTAGACAATTTGGTTATACCCAAGTCCAGTAGCATGTTCAACCCGCACTTCAAATTACCCCTCAGGTATATGTACCTAGTAGTCAACAAGCTGGTCCGAGTACTCTAAGTACTCTTGTCCAATATACTATGCAAACTTCTGTTCAACTACCAAGTACACCTATCCCTGGAGTTTCTCAAGTCCCTGTTGCTACAACCCTTCAAACGACTGCATCAACTATTACACAGGCAATCCCTCAAGTCATTGCTCATCAAACTGACCTTCTGTTCAGTCTACTATTCAAACCTTTGTAGGATAACTTGGTGCAACTACAGTTCAAACAATCCAACCTTTTTTAGTTCAGTTTGTGAATCAACCATTTCAAGGGTAGTTTCAATATGGACCAACAGGAAAAAATCCAGTCTACTAAGGTCAACCATACCCTGGTTATACATATCAAATACCTGCACAACCTCAGTTTGGTATGGATAACCCTGGATACCTCGGAGGTATTCCAATCCAATCTACTCAGGCTATTCTAGGTTATCCTAGATATTCTCCTCCAGGTACTGGCATTGTTCCTCAAGGTTATCAGTTTGCTCAACAGGACCCTAACCGTCGGTTACCATTCATTGCAACTTTAGACTTACTAGATTTGTCTTGCCTTATTAATGATCCAATTTATTGTCTTCCGTTCTGGCTGACAATGCCAACTAAGTTGCCCAGTGATATACCTAAGTTTGAAGGAAAATCAGGGGAAGACCCCTCAAATCATGTGATGACTTATCATCTTTGGTGCACATCCAACTCCTTAATTGATGATTCCATTCGATTGAGACTTTTTAAGAGAACATTGATAGGCTTAGATACAAACTGGTATATTGAATTACCATGTGGATCTTTCAATAATTTCAATGCTTCAGCAACATCTTTCCTGACTCACTTCCAGTTACCACTCCGTTATGACAATGGAACAAAAATTTTAACTTCATTAAAACAGAGTACGTCTACATACATTTCAGATCACATACATGAATGGAGACGTAGATTACGTTTAGTGAAGGTTTTTTCATTGATCAAATTTTGGTAGACTGGTTCATTAAATCTCTATTTCCAAATATCATTGAAGACGTAGCTAAGGGAGGAGTTGTTACAAAAGAATAGTTCATAGCTCAAGCGCAGTACTTAGACCTTATATACACATAGTCTGGTACTCTATATGAAAAAATTCCTGATCTACCGCGCCCAGGTCAAATTACTACAACTCGTTCTGGTTCTCATTCTGCAGAAAATGTAATTGGTACAGTTAGTACTACAAAGAGTAAGAAGAATTCGTCTAAACCTACTTCTCCCATAATAAATTCACCAAATTCACCTAAAGGAGATTCTTCCCTTAAAACTTATGCCGATATTCACATTGTGATTTATCCACGACTAAAACTAAAACTGATAATAAAAAGAAGGGGAAGAATAAAAATAAAACAAAACACATCCCCTGAAGAGAAAATAGAAAAAATTGAACCATCTGTAAAAGTGGAAACCTCGTTATCCTTGTCTTATCTGTGATGAGGATCACTATACCAAAGAGTGTCCACATCGGGCCGAGGTATCCAAATTCATCAAAGGTTCACCAACACCTACTGTCTTGAAGGATCCTTTTCCATCTCAAGATAGTAAATGGATAGATCTTCTTCCAATTCATCGACACAATCTCAAGACTATGGATCTAAGAGTCGTGTGACTAGTAAAGAGACTGAATCTTCTAGTCAAACACCAAAAACAACTCCTTCAGTTTCTGAACCACTTCAAATCGAGAAACCTAACCTTGATTTAGTAATTAAACTACCTTCTAGAGGTGTACTTCTAAAATCAGCTTTCAATCCACATGTGAGAGCTGCTCAGAATTACAACATTATTGAATATTTGCCCATATCCCCTTCAGCAATGTTGGCCTTAGAAGTGTTTCAATCTTGTCCAGCACAAAGGAAATTACTATTATCAATAATCAGAGCTATTAATTCTACAGACTCGAACCTAATGGTCTTTGATCTCGAAAAATTTGTACCTAAACTCCCACATCAAATGGATTTTCAGATTCCAGTATTAGTCAAATCAAGACGAGTTTTTCGTACTGTAATTGATGAGGGTGCATCTACGTGTATAATGTCGTTAAAATGTTGTAAAAATATTGGTTCTTTAACACTCAACCAATCACCGACTATCCTTAAAGCCTTTGACCAAAGAGGATTTCATTGATATGGAATACTCCAGGATCTGCCTATAGAAGTAGAAGGAAAAACTGTAAACCTAGAGGTGGAATTTGTTGATGTCCCTCTTGATTACAACCTTCTTCTGGGTCACAGTTGGTCTTACACAATGAATGTTGTTGTTTCAACGGTATTTTATATGATAATGTTTCCTCACAAAGGAAATATTGTTAAAATTGATCAGTTTCCATACTTCTCTTTAGAACCTACTTCTATTGATAACATCTAGCATGTCGGAAAATCGGTTATCCCATACGAAGATGTTGGTGAAGGACTAATGAAAGATTCCGCTCTCATGGGAACTTTTGTTATGCCCTCACCCAATGTACCGCGAACAATTGCCAATATCAATATGATCACTTCAAGTACAATTCCGTTTGATGACACATGGAATGAGCCTTCATAATTAGAATTGGACTCTTATAATGGCGAGATGCCTTTAAGTCCTTTGAATCGGCATATGTAGCAGTACAATTGTATTTTGACACCCCATAAACTTATACTAATCAAGTGAATGTGGTCATAGAAGAATCATCTTCTATATCAAGCTCAAATTTAACATCATTTCCAGATCCCTTTCAACATGTATTTGCTACTGATGAAAGTATTCGAGAAATTTTTTCATCAGACGAATTGCCATGGGATGATCTACATCATCGATCTTATTTTTTTCTTGATCTTGATAAACTTGAAAATTATTTTTCATCTATATTTACAATCCATTATGTCAAGGAACCTCAAAATCCCACATCAATCACACATTCGGATTCTGAGACAAATTTGGAAATATTTCTACAACAGTTCCTATTGATATATCGATTAAACATGGAATTATTGAAAACATTCATATATGTTCTTCTTGTTTGATTGAAGACGTTAGCACTTACAAAGCCCTATTTCAAGAATTCCAAGACATTTTTTCCTGGTCTTACGAAGAGATGCCAGGTATCGATCCTAAGATTGTTATTAATGAAATCAAGACATACTCGGATACTAAGCCTATTAGACAGAGATTACGTCCAATACATCCACGAAAAGCTACAACAACCAAAGCTAAAGTTGAAAAACTATTACGAGCAAGATTTATTTATCCTATTCCTTTGACGGATTAGGTATCTAACATAGTTCTCGTAAAAAAAAGACAAGGGAATATCAGAGTATGTGTCAATTATCGGGATAGGCTTGTCTGAAAGACAATTATCCTACACCCTATATCGATCAAATTATTGATGATTGTGCCAGAAATGAAATATTCTTATTTATGGATGGTTTTTCTGGCTATAATCAAATCAACATACTCCTTGTCGATCAACCTAAAACAATGTTTATATGTCCTTGGGGCACATTTTCATACTGTAAATTACCTTTTGGACTGAAAAATTCTGGTGAAAATTTTCAAAGGGCTATGTCTTATGCGTTTCACGATATCAAACATATTGTACAACCTTACTTGGACGACTTACCTGCTCCGTAGAGAAGATCATCCTACACACGTGCTATCTTCATGAGATGTAGGCATTAAAAAATTCGTTTGAATCCACACAAATGTGTTTTTTGTGTACAATCAGGATGTTTACTTGGGTTCTTTGTTTCGAAAGAGGGCATTTGTGTCAATCCATCAAAGGTTGAGGCTATCATCAACTTACCTCCTCCTTCCACTCTTCTCCAACTCCAGAGTTTGTAGGGGAAATCAAAATTTTTATGAAGGTTTATCCCGAAATATGTAGAGTTAATGAAAGGTTTTACCTAGTTGTTGAAACAATATGTTCCATTTATTTGGGACAAGATTGCCGATAAATATTTTGATGCACTTAAAAACATGTTGAACCATGCATCATTATCACATCCACCCAATATCCACCGAGATTAATTTTTATAATTATCTGCTTCTGATTCCACGATTGGAATGATTTTGGTTCAGGAGGATGAATATAACAATGAACATGTGATATATTACCTAAGTCAGAATCTCAACCCGACGTAAATAAAGTATTCACATGTGGAGAAATTGGCCTTGGAAGCAGTTTAAGATGTTCAACGTTTTCATCATTACATATTGTTACACAAAACCGTAGTGATATCTAATTGCAACCCGGTGATGTACATATTGACAAAACAATTGCTCGGGGGAAAATACTCCAAATGGATTGTTATTCTGCAAGAGTTTGATTTGGAGTTCGAGAAGTCCAAGTCTAAGAAATCACTAGTGTTTATCGAAATTGTGTGTGACTTTCCCAATACTGAGTCTGAAACGGTGGCAGAGAATCCTATCGTGAATGAATCTCTGTTTCTCATCAACAATTTAGATCCATGGTATGAATATATCATTATATATCTTCAAACCCAAACCTTTCACCCAGAGATTTCATGATTAGATAGACGGAGAATCCGATACCAATCTCAACAATAAAATATTGTTGATGACACTCTTTATCATCGTGGTGCCGATTCTGTGTTTCGACGATGTATAAATCACAAAGAGGCTGAAAGGGTTTTGAATGATTCCCACTCTAGAGCGTGTGGTGGTCATATCCCTGGGTTTTCCACAGCCTAAAAGATATTGTGTGTTGGTTATTTTTGGTCTTTTTTATTCAAATATTGTATTATCGCAGTTCAAAAATGCCACAATTGCCAGATTTTTGATCAAAATATGCATGCACCTCTAGCTCCTCTTCACTCAATCATTACTGTTGTTCATTTCACCAAATGGGGTGTCGATTTCATTACATGTAACCCTCACTTGGCTGGGGGGCATGGGTATATTATTCTCGCCATATATTACTTTACCAAATGGGCCGAGGCGATGCCTACATTCGCGGCTGATGGCAAAACTATAGCCATTTTCATATTCAATCATGTGATTGCTCAGTTCAGTGTCCCTCAAGCTATCATTACGGAACATGGGAGCCATTTTCGAAATATTATGATGACCAAAATTTCTGATCAACTTGGCCTACGCCATGATAATTCTACACCATATTACCCACATGCTAATGGTCAATTTGAATCTGTCAACAAGGTTTTAACCACCATGATTAAACGAAATGTAGATACTCATAAATCTAATTGGCATACCATGATTTTTTCAGCATTATGGGCATACTGTACCTCTATAAAAACTACTACAGTTTTCACTTTTTTCAACTTATGTATGGTTTAGAAGTTGTGTTACCCATTGAATGTGAAATACCGTCACTCAAATTAGCCATTTGGTTTTTACTGAATACCTCTGAAAAGGAGAAACACTTTCTATACCTAGCACAATTAGATGAGACTCGTCCACCGCTGCATTAGCTATTGAAGCTCTGAAGAAACGTGTTAAAGCTCAGTATGACTAAAGTTTTAACCCTCACATTCATTCAAAAGGGGACCTAGTTTTAGTATATGATCAAGCTAACATCAAGCTAGGTGCTGGTAAATTTGAACTGATGTGGCATGGTCCCTATATTGTCAAGAACGTGCTTGCAAAAGGAGCCTATGAATTAATTGATTATGATGGGGTCTCTTTAGATAAACCCAGAAATGGTATTTATCTCAAGATATATTATGCATGACTTTTTGTGTGAATATATCCCTTTACATTAGTTACATTTTAGAACGGTGTGCCTATCGAGATTCAACAAGATGATGAGCTTAGTGAAAATGAGTCGCCTTCACTAAGTGGGCCCGCAGGCTATTTTTAGGTGCAAGTCTATTTTTAGACATGGTGATCATATTTTAGAAGTTGCAGGATGCTATTTGTGGATTGGTTGGTCAAGTTGGAAAAATAGATGAAATTCTATTTTTAAAATATTGGGCGAAGTCTATTTATAGATTTTCGATCTAAAAATAGAAGTGTCGATTATTATTAGCTCTTAATAATAATCTGACAATAAATAGCAACTTATTCTCTTGGAGCACTTAATTTCAGTGCACAGATTTGGAAAATCAGTGGGTTGAAGGAATTACACAATTTCTAGGGTTTTCTGGTGGTTCATGCATGGAGGACTTAGTTAGAACTAAAGTGGCAAAGTTATGACAGAGTTGGAAGAGTATTTCATGGAGTTGTTATTTAGTTTAACTCAGTTAATGGAGTTAAACTTAGTTGAGCTAGTTGTATATAGTCTAACGAAATGATACACTAGTGAGAGTGGAGTGAATTAATTAGTTAATTCATTCACAAATAATAACTCATTAATCAACTGAACAATACAACAGTTAACTACAATGCATGTCAGTTCCAGTGGAGACCCAGTGGAGAGATAAGTGAAAGGGCAAGATGGACTATCTGTTGTGACTATAATGATGCATTGATTTCACAAGACACACATTGGAGTTGCCAATGAGGATTGTGCAGTCAAGGCAAGGGTAATTCAAATTCATTCAGAGCTATTCTTCAGCAGGGATTGCGCAGTGGAGGCAGGCTATCAGGTGGCAAGAAATCAGTGCATGGATTTGCAGATTTCTTCTAATTAGTGTGTGACGATTGATTGTAATGGGAGCTTGATGTACTAAGCTTTGTATGATATTTTTACATGATCTCCATGATACATAATATATGATAGTTGGGGTTTTTAACTTCAGCCTTTCCCGTTAAGTAATTTTCTTATGCGTGATTGTTTTTATTGCTTCATGTGTTTGCAACTGATTTTAATTTTCGCAAAAGATTAACAGTGGAAGGATTCTGTATTTAGCAAGAAGATAAATATTGTTAGATCAGGAGAATCTGGATATATACATGCATCTTGTATATAATTTCTACATGGTATTAGAGCAGTGTTAATTCTTTAAGATTGCAATTGTGAAGAATTTTTGAGTTTGTGATGGTGGACAATTCGAATTTTCTTCATAAAATTCTTGGTGCGACAGTTGAGTATACATTGAAATGTATTTCAATGCGTTGTGATTGGAGTATGCCCTTGATGGAAGCTCGAATTACATAGTTTGGAAGGATAGGATGGAGGAAATTCTGGAGGATAATGGACTGAAGGATTTCATCGATAGTGATGTTCCTAAGTCGAGATCTAGCGATGCTGCATTACTTGACGCATGAAAAAAGAAGATAGCAAAGAAAAGAAGAATTGTGTTGGAAGGTGTGAAGGACCATATTGTGTCCAGCCTACACGAGAAAGCCACTCCATTTGCAATGTGGAAGGATTTTACAGACTTGTTCCAAAGAAGCAGCGACCAGAGGAAGTTTGCGCTGAAAGATAAGTTCAGAAAAATAGAAATGGAGAAGGGTGACAATATTCCAAAATATCTCATGAAATTTGTCCACTGCAGGGATGAAATGGGAAGTGTGGGGATTACTGTTGATGGTGAATACTTGGTGAGCTTGGCTCTCCTTGGGCTTTTGAAGAGTTGTCATAGCTACGAAGACTATGTCAATGGACGGGAGAAACTGCCGGGATGGGAGAAACTTTGGTCGGATCTTGTGCAGGAGGAGATAAAGGGAAGTACTAGGGATGGCTCTTCATCGAGGAATGAATATGAAGAGAATTGCGCTTTGGATACCAAAGCAAGGAAAGGGAAGGGGAATAAATTTCCTTCAAAATTTGAAGCTAAAGGCAAGAAGCAGGATTTGTCCAAGGTGAAGTGTTTTCATTGTCATGAACATGGGCATTTCGCCACTGAATGCCCACAGAAGAAGAAGAACAAGAAGGTTGCTGGAGCTATAGCTAGAGAGGCCTTAGCTTTGCTATTTGAACTTTATTTCTCTTTGATTGCATGCTTGGTTTCAAGCTATATGGGATCGGTGTGGTATCTTGATAGTGGTGCGTCTTTCCATTAGACGGGAGACAAGGAGTTGTTTAGTGACTTGGAGGAGAAGGAACTTCAAATGCATATAAATATGGGCGACGATGGTCGATACAGTGCGACCAACATTAGGACCATTACATTTTAGAGGGAGTCAGGTAATCCATTTCTATTAAAATATGTGATGCATGTTTCAGGTTTGAAGAAGAACTTGGTCTCGGTCGCAATGTTGGAAGATAAAGGTTATGATGTTGTTTTTAGCGATGGAAAATCTTTCCTGCGACATAAAAAAATGGGTCAAACCAAGAGGATAGGGATTCGAGTTAAGAAACTCTACAAGCTAGAGGTAGATGGCTGCGCTGCAATGGTGGGAAAAGCAGAAGAAGTGGTGAGCTAGGAAGAGGGCGAATTATGACACAGGAGATTGGGCCATCTTCACCATGGTGCTTTGTGTAGAAATTTGAATAACTGATATATTATTCACTGAGATTCTCCTAATCACACACTATTTTAGCTTCATGCACAATACAGAATCTCTTCTACCATTGATCATTACATGCGGAAATAAAATCAATTGCATGTGCACATTAAAACCATAAACAATCACACATATGAACACAATATTTCATGGGAAAGCTTAAAACTGAAAACCAAAACTATCTGTATATTATATGTCATAGAGATCATGTAAAAATCATTGTACAAAGCTCCTCACAATCTCTCAGTACAATCCCCAATTGCACACACTAATCAAGCTAGATCTAGCAAAACACATGCTCCAATCTCTGCCACCTGATAGCCTGCCTCTATTACATAATCAATGCTGTAGAATGGCTCATAAATAAATTTGAACCACCTGGCTTGTACTGCACAATCCTCATTGGCTTCTCCAATCACTGGTTGTTGCAAATCATGCAACAGTATAGTCACAACTGATAGTCACACTGCTCTTTCACCTACCTCTTCACTGGTCTCCACTGAAACTGTCCATGCACTAAAGTTAACTGATGTATTCTTTAGTTGATTAATGAGTTTATAATTAGTGAATTAGTTAATAATTAATTCACACCACTCTCACTAGTGTATCAATCAGTTAGACTAGATACAACTAGCTCAACTATGTTTAGCTTAGTTAAACTGAACACAACTCCATTAACTTCCTCGATCAACTCCACCAAACTCTCTCACATGAGTTCTAACTGAAGTATCCATGCAATAGCTCCACTTAACCCTTAGGAATAGTGTAATTCCTTCTGTCATCTCTTGCGCCACATCTGTGCACTTAACTGAAGTGCTCCAAGAGAATAAGATAATGTTTATAGTCCAAATATTATTAAGAGCTAATAATATTCGACATATCTATTTTTAGACTGGAAATCTAAAAATAGATTACGCCCAATATGTCTAAAAATAGAAGTCCATCTATTTTTTCCAACTTGACCAACCATCCACAAATAGCATCCTGCAACTCATAGAACATGATCCATATGTCTAAAAATAGACATAGTCTAAAAATAGACTTTGCACCAAAAATAGTCTGCGGGCCCACTTAGTGAAGGCGACTTCTTTCCACTAAGCTCATCATCTTGTTGCAATCTCAAAACTCCCTCTCAACAAGATAAGGATTATTTTCCATCCCTATACTGCCTCTGTGGTATTCGAATTTGCTCCTAGTGAGCACCTTCGTCAAGATATCAGCATCCTGTTCCTCTGTGGGAATATATGAAAGTAACATGATCTTCCGCTGCACACAATCTCTGATATGATGATAGCGGATGTCAATATGTTTAGATATATCATGAAATACTGGATTAACGAAGAGTTTAATGCAAATATTATTATCACAATAAATCATAGTAGGATCTAAGTGTGAACCGAACAACCCGACCAGGATATTCCTCATCCATATAGCCTCGCATGCAGCCAAACTCGCTGCCATATACTCGGCCTATGCTAAACTGAGTGCCACAGATCTCTGCTTCCTATTGTACCAAGAAACTGTTGTCGACCTAATACTAAAAATCCCTCCAGATGTGCTCTTTCTGTCCGTTGGGCTCCCTGCCCAATCTGCATCCGTGAAGCCACATAGTTTCACCTTATCCGACTGTCTGTACCATAATCCATATCCCGATGTGCCTCTGAGATATATCAATACATGCTTGCCTACCTTCCAGAAGAGCTTGGTAGGCTTAACCATAGCTTGTGAAATCTGGTTAACAACATAACATATGTCGGGTCGTGTATTGACCAGATACATAAGCGACCCCACCAACTGTCGATAAATGGTATGCTACTACGTAGAAGTAGCATCTCAGCTATATATCTACCTGAAGAAGGTATCAAACGGGCTTGTAGCCATGCATGTTGAACCTTGTTTGGTGTATCTCTCGGGCATACTTGCCTTAAGTAACAAAACCATCAGCACAACGTACCAAATTTCGTGAAATAATGAAAGGAGGCCCGAGTCCTTCATCTCAAATACTGCCGAGATCAGCCTTGCATGGTGTATCAGCAGGTTCATCACTGTCAAGTCAGTATCTCGCAAGTACAATGATCAGCTGACTTACCTCACCACTATACGTCATTTATGGGTTCGGATCACTCACTCTTGGGAGAATCCGATGGTAGAAATATTTGTCTATCAGGTGTGTACCAACCTGAGGTGTTTACATTCAACCCATCAGCCCGCTCTTTTGGTCACTGCACACATGCAACTCGCTGCTGAATATCTCGAAACCTTCGGGCTGCTCTATGTACACCTCCTCCTCAATCACCCCATTGAGGAACGTAGTCTTCACATCCATCTGATGAATGTGCCACCCCATCTGCGCTGAGAGAGAAATAATCGTCCGTATGGAAGAATACCTTGCGACAGGTGCAAAGGTCTCCTCATAATCGATCCCCTCTATCTGTGAAAAGCCTCGGGCAACAAATCTTGCCTTGTACTTCTCCACACTCCCGTCAGCTGCCTACTTCACTTTGTAGATCCATCTCGAACCCACCACTGATTTCCCTTCTGGCCTTGGGATAATCTCCCATGCACTGTTTCTGAAAATCGAATCATACTCTTCCACCATGGCATCTACCCATGCAGGATCCTCCACAGCTTTCTCGAAAGAGGATGGCTCCGTCATGATACACTTGCTCATAAGAGCCATGTATCCAGTATACCGGTCAGGTGAATGTCTCTGTCTGCGTTGTGATGTAGGTGCTCCTACAACCTTCTCTACATCTTGAGCCAGTCGCTCAGCTTCTGTAGTGCGCTTCCGCCCTCTGATGGTTGGCGCTGCATGAGTGGTCTCTTCCATTCCATAAACCTCCTCTTGTGGCTGATCCACATCCTGAGGGTCATCCTTAGGAACTAATAGCTCCTCATCTACATGCAAGTGTGGCTCCCTCTCAAGCGAACACTTCATGGCTTTCTCCTCATGAAATTTGATATCCCGTCGCACAACAGTCTTGCAACTGTCTGGAAAATACACACGATAGTTGTGGGCTGTATCAGTGTACCCCAAAAATATCCCAACCTCTGCAGTCGGCTCTAGCTTTTTCCTGGAATCCTTCGTCACATGAATGTAAATAGGTGAACCAAAAATCCTCAAATGGGAAATATCAGGCTACTTACCAGAAAACGCCTCCTCGGGTGTACTCATGCCAAGTATCCTGTGAGGACAATGGTTCTGCACATATACTGCAGTATTGCATGCCTCAACCCACAAGTGTATGGGAAGGCCCTGATCATGCAACATCGCTCGTGTAGCACCCATGATCGTTCTGTTCTTCTGCTCAGCAACCCCATTCTGCTGTGGGTTATGAGGTGCTATGAGGTCTCTTTGAATTCCTTCTGCGCTGCAAAATTCCTTGAACTTGCCAGAGATGAATTCACCACCATTGTCGCTCCTAAGAGCCTTCACTTGCTTCCCCGATTCTTTCTCAACTAGTGCCTTGAACTCATAGAACTTTGAGTATGTCTCGCTCTTCTTCTACATGAAGAAGATCCAGCACTTCTGAGAAAAATCATCAACAAATATCACATAGTATCTGTGCTTTGTTATCGAAGCTACTGAGAAAGGTCCACACACGTCTGTGTGAATTCTCTCAAGGATCGCCGTGGCGCGACTATCCTTCTCGTGAAAGGTGGCTTTCACAAATTTTCCTAAGGTACATCCCTTGCACTGATTTGACTGCGCAAGAGTACCCTTAGGAAGCCTAGTATAAATCTGCTGCAGTATCTTCAAAACTTCATGGTGAAGGTGGCCCAATCTCCGGTGCCACAACTCGCCATCATCCCGGCTCACCACTCCTTCTGCCTTGCCTACCATTGATGTGCAGCCATCTACCTGCAATTGATAAAGGTTCTTAACTCAAACCCCTATCCTCCAGGTCTCACCAGTTGCCTTACTGCGCAGGAAAGCCTTTCCCTCACTAAAGACAACATCATATACCTTGTCTTCTAACATCGCCACAGAGATCAGAGCGTCCCTGGTACTTTGCCTTATCTCCTCTTGCACAAGATCTGACCAAAGTCGCTCCCATCCTGGCAATTTCTCCTGACCATTGACAGAGTCCTGATAGGAATGCCAACTCTTCGGAAGCCCAAGGAGAGCCAATCTCACCAAGTCCTCGTCATCAATAGTAACCCCCACACTTCCCAGCTCATCCTTGCATTGGATGAACTTCGTGAGGTACTTGGGCATACTGTCGCCTTTCTCCATTTTTATGTTTCTGAGTCTATCCTTGAGCGCCAACTTCCTCTAGTCGCTCTTGCTTTGGAATAAGTCTGTCAACGCTTTCCACATCAGGAATGGAGAAGCCTTACCATGAAGGCTGGAAACTATGTGATCCTTCACACCTTCCAACAGAATTATTTGACACTTTGCTGTCTTCTTTTGCCATGCGTCAAGTACGACAGCATCACTAGAAGTAGGTTTTGGAATTTCTGCATCTATGAACTCCTTCAACTCATTGTCATCCAGCACCGCCTCCATCCTATCCTTCCATGCAATATAATTCGAGCTACCCTCAAGGGAATACTCCAATCGCAATCTGTTGAAAGACATCTCAACTTCTACACCAAGAAAACACTACTACAAATTCGAATTCCACCAGCTCAAAACTCAACCGCTTCAATGTTTTGCAATTGCTCCAATGATCAATATCCCTCTGATACCATGTAGAAATTTGAATAACTGATATATTATTCACCGATATTCTCCTGATCACACACTATTTTAGCTTCATGCACAATACATAATCTCTTCTACCATTGATCATTACATGTGGAAATAAAATCAATTGCATGCACACATTAAAACCATAAACAATCACACATATGAACACAGTATTTCATGGGAAAGATTAAAACTGAAAATCCCAACTATCTGTATATTATATGTCATAGAGATCATGTAACAATCATTGTACAAATATCCTCACAAGCTCTCAATACAATCTCCAATTGCTACACACTAATCAAGCTAGATCTAGCAAAACACATGCTCCAATCTCTGCCACCTGATAGCCTGCCTCTATTGTGTAATCAATGTTGTAGAATGGCTCATAAATAAATTTGAACCACTTGGCTTGTATAGTGCAATCCTCATTGGCTTCTCCAATCACTGGTTGTTGCAAATCATGCAACAATATAGTCACAACTGATAGTCACACTGCTCTTTCACCTATCTCTTCATTGGTCTCCACTGAAACTATCCATGCACTGAAGTTAACTGATGTATTATTTAGTTGCTTAATGAGTTTATAATTAGTGAATTAATTAATAATTAGTTCACACCACTCTTCACTAGTGTATCAATCAGTTAGACTAGATACAACTAGCTCAACTATGTTTAGATTAGTTAAACTGAACACAACTCCATTAACTTCCTCAATCAACTCCACCAAACTCTGTCACATGAGTTCTAACTGAAGTATCCATGCAATAGCTCCATTTAACCCTCAGGAATAGCGTAATTCCTTCTGTCAGCTCCTGTGCCACATCTGTGCACTTAACTGAAGTGCTCCAAGAGAATAAGATAATGTTTATAGTCCAAATATTATTAAGAGCTAATAATATTCGACATATCTATTTTTAGACTGGCAATCTAAAAATAGATTCCGCCCAATATGTCTAAAAATAAAATTCCATATATTTTTTCCAACTTGACCAACCATCCACAAATAACATCCTGCAACTCATAGAACATGATTCATATGTCTAAAAATAGACTTTGTGCCAAAAATAGCCTGCGGGCCCACTTAGTGAAGGTGACTTCTTTCCACTAAGCTCATCATCTTGTTGCAATCTCAACACTTTGAAGATATTGTAGTATATTTCTACTGGACTTCCCAAGGGTACTCTTGCGCAGTCAGATCAATGTAAGGGATGTACTATGGGTAAGTTTGTGAAGACCACCTTTCATGAGAAGGAGAACCGTGCTTCAGTGATCCTGGAGAGAATTCACACAGATGTGTGTGGACCTTTCTCGGTTGCTTCAACAAAAAAACACAGGTATTATGTTATATCTGTTGATGAATATTCTCATAGATGATGGATCTTCTTCATGCAGAAGAAGAGCGAAAAATTCTCAAAGTTCTATGAGTTTAAAGCATTGGTGGGGAAGGAGTCGGGGAATCAAGTGAAGGCTCTACGGAGCGATAATGGTGGTGAATACATCTTGGGCGAGTTCAAATACTTCTGTATAAAATAAGGGATTCGAAGAGAACTCATAGCACCTCATAACCCACAGCAGAATGGGGTTGCTGAGAGGAAGAACAGAATGATTGTGGGTGCTGCACGAGCGATGTTGCATGACCAGGGCCTACCGATGCACTTGTGGGCGGAAGCATGCAACACTGTTGTTTATGTGAAAAACTGTTGTCCTCATAGAGTACTTGGCATGAGTACACCTGAAGAAGATTTTACTGGTAAGAAGCCTGATATTTCTCATTTGAATACTTTTGGCTCATCTGTTTACATTCATGTGACAAAGGACACCAGGAAGAAGCTGGAGCCAACTGCAAAAGTTGGGATATTTTTTGGGTACATAGAAACACCCCATAATTATTGTGTGTATTTTCCAGACAGTCGGATGACTGTAGTGCAACGGGATATAAAATTCAATGAGGTGAAAGCCATGAAGTTGTCGCTTGAGAGGGAGCTACACTTGCATGCAGAGGAGGAACTTCTTGTTCACAAAGATGAGCCTCTAGATGTGGATCAGCCATGGGAGGAGATTCATGGAGTGGAGGAGTCCACTCATTTAGAACCAAACATCAGACAAGGCAAAAAGCGTACCACAGAAGCTGAGAGACTGAAGCTTGATGTGGCACAAAATTTAGGAGTCCCTATATCACAGCGCAGACAGAGATAGTCACCTGACCGATTTACTGGATACATGGCTCTGATGAGAAAGTGTATCGTGACAGAGCCATCTTCTTTTGAAGAAGAAATGCAAGAGCCCACATGGGTAGATTCCATGGTGGAGGAGTATGACTCCATTGTCAGAAACAGTTCTTGGGAGATTGTTCCAAGGCTGGTGGGAAAATCAGTTGTAAGATCAAGATGGATCTACAAGGTAAAGCAATCTGCTGATGGGAGAATCGAGAAGTATAAGGCAAGATTTGTTGCCCGAGACTTCTCACAGATCGAGGGGATTGATTATGAAGAAACCTTTGCACCTGTCACACGGTATTCTTCCATAAGGACCATCCTTGCTCTCTCAGCGCAGATGGGTTGGCACATTCATCAGATGGATGTGAAGACTGTGTTCCTTAATGAGATCATTGAGGGAGAGGTGTACATTGAGCAGCCTAAAGGATTTGAGATCTTCAAAAATGAGTCACATATGTGTAGGCTAAAAATAGCGCTGTATGGGCTGATGCAAGCACCTCGTGCTTGGTACACACAGATCGACAGCTATTTCATTGGACTTGGCTTCACCAAGAGTGAGGTGGATGAAAACTTGTACCAAATTGTGGTGGAGGGTAAGCTTCTAATCATTGTTCTTTATGTTGATGATTTAATACTAACGGGTGATGAGCAGTTGATACACTCATGCAAGGAAGATCTTGCAAAGGAGTTTGAGATGAAGGATTTTGGCCTCCTTCATTATTTCATTGGATTGGAAATATGGCAGCGGGAAGGTGAATTGTTTGTGTCTCAAGGCAAGTATGCTCGGGAGATACTGGAGAAGTTTCACATGCAAGGCTGCAAGCCTATCAACACTCCTCTTCCAGGAAATTGGAGGAAAGATGATGCTACATCGGTAGAGGTAGTGGATTCCATTGTTTATCGACAGTTGGTGGGTTCGCTCATGTATTTAATTAATACAAGACCGGACATATGCTATGTGGTGAACCAGCTTTCACAAGCGATGGTTAAGCCTACCAAGCTCTTTTGGAAGGTAGGCAAGCATGTCCTGAGGTATCTCAGGGGCACATCTGAATTTGGCTTATGGTACAGACATACGAATGAGGTGAAGTTGCATGGCTTCATGGATGCATATTGGGCAGGCAGTCCAACAGACAGAAAGAGCACATCAGGAGGGATTTTTAGTATCGGATCTACAAAATTTTCTTGGTACAGCAAGAAAAAAATATTCGTGGCACTCAGTTAAGTGAAAGCAGAATACATGGCAGCAAGTCAAGCTGCATGTGAGGCTATCTAGATGAGGAGGGTCCTGGCTAGTTTGTTCGGTTCACATTTAGATCCCACAGTGATACATTGCGATAATCAGAGTTGCATTAAACTCTTGATTAATCCCGTGTTTCATGATAGATCTAAACATATTGATATCCAGTATCATCATATCAGATATTGTGTGCAGCGGAAGATCATGTTGCTTCAGTACATTCCTACGGAAGATCAGGATGCAGATATTCTGACGAAGGCGCTCACCAGGAGAAAATTCGAATACCATAGAGGTAGGAACGAGGTGAAGAATAATCCCTATCTTATTGAGAGGGAGTGTTGAGATTCAACAAGATGATGAGCTTAGTGAAAATGAGTCGCCTTCACTAAGTGGGCCCGCCGGCTATTTTTAGGTGCAAGTATATTTTTAGACTATGTATATTTTTAGACATGGTGATCATATTTTAGAAGTTGCAGGATGCTATTTTTGGATGGTTGGTCAAGCTGGAAAAATATATGAAATTCTATTTTTAGAATATTGGGTGAAGTCTATTTATAGATCGTCGATCTAAAAATAAAGTGTCGATTATTATTAGCTCTTGATAATAATCCGACAATAAACAATAACTTATTCTCTTAGAGTGGGCTGAATGAATTACGCAATTCCTAGGGTTTACTGGTGGTTCATGCATGGAGAACCCAATTAGAACTAAAGTGGAAAAGTTATGACAGAGTTGGAAGAGTAGTTCATGGAGTTGTTAGTCAGTTTAACTCAGTTAATGGAGTTAAACTCAGTTGAGCTAGTTGTATCTAGTCTAACTAAATGATACACTAGTGAGAGTGGAGTGAATTAATTAGTTAATTAATTCACAAATAATAAATCATTAATCAACTAAACAATACAACAATTAAATATAGTGCATGTCAGTTCCAGTGGAGACCCAGTGGAGAGATAGGTGAAAGGGCAAGATGGACTATCCGTTGTGGCTATAGTGATGCATTGATTGCACCACACACACATTGGAGTTTCCAATGAGGATTGCACAGTCAAGGAAAGGGTAATTTGAATACATTCAGAGCTATTATTCATTCGGTATTGCGCAGTGGAGGCAGAATATCAGGTGGAAAGAAATCAGTGCATGGATTTGCAGATTTCTTCTGATTAGTGTGTGACAATTGATTATACTCAGAGCTTGATGTACTAAGCTTTGTATTAGATTGTTACATGATCTCCATGATACATAATATATGATAGTTGGGGTTTTCAGCTTCAGGCTTTCCCGTTAAACAAATGTGTTATTGATGGTGAGGTAAATCCCCTCTTCGGACAAAGGCGATCCCACTAGCCCTAGGGTGGGTCTAGCAACAAACAAAACAAGCTATGATATTTATTCCTAGTTAATGAATGGACGAAGATTCGATAGATGACTTACCGGAGGTACTATGTTGTTGTTGTCGTCGAAAAGTGTCTCTCACTCCTGGTTTGACAGATCACGATCCGCTCGCTTTCACACTCAGACACTTGCACACACACAAGAAACAATGGAAATATACAACATACTAATTCACATTCGTAACTATTAGTCAGTCGAAGAGGACTAAATCAATTGCATTAAATAAACAACACAACACAATGATGGAACCAACACCATAGTCGAGTATATTAATAAATTAAAGGAAGAGTACAACCAAGCTTTGACGTTGTGGTCTCCTCCAACAGGGTTCAAGCGGAATGCGTCTCAGGAAGACTTGTCAGGAATTTAGACGGGACTCTCTCTACAGAGTTCTCCTTGGTTCTACCTTCTCAATAGCAAATACTCAACTATAGTATTCTTCTCCAAGTTCATCTAGATTTCATAAAGGGAGAAGGCATGTTTTTATAGAGGGAGAGGGAGAGGTTAGGATCCCTATAATTATAGAAGGGAAGCCTATCTTCAAGGATTGTTCCATGGGAGCTGGAAACCACTGCCTAAAGAGGGAGATCCGTGTCTAATCAACTTAACAAATTCCAGTGACTCATCCCTGAAGTGGTTAGAAGGAAACTTATGCCTCTAACTTTTAAAAAAAAATTCCTTAAACAGTTCAGCGCAGGAACTGCATTGAGACAGACCGTCAAGTGGCGCAGGCTCTAGTGAAAATCTTCCACATCGGAGCGAGGGGTGAACTGGCTATCCGCACCAAGGCCAAAACATATGTTTTGTGTGATTTTTTTAGGAAATGTCCAACAGGAGAAATGATGTCCTTATGCAGAAGGATGCAAAGAAGGTGTTTGCAAAGTATGACACTGCTCACAAGTCACGGGAATGACCCTCCAATATGCGGGGCGAGGGATTGTAGGGACGGTGACAAAATTCTTTGTAATAGATTCCCTAAAGCATGAGGTCCGAGAGAGAGGGAGGGTGAAATTATTTATGAGAATGTGTTCGACCCAAACACTGTTGTCAGAAAACCTGCGAGTACAAATACAACTGATATCTTTGATACATGATATGTGGCATGGGCGTAGCCATCCACAATAGAGAACATAAAAAGTGAGATCCAACGTATGGACGCAGCCATCCAACAATAGACTCAGGTATGGTCGCAGCCATCCAATCAGAAGAGTCATGTAATAAGTCATAGTAATCCACAAGAAACCTGCAGCCTGGATTTCATCAGACAAAACCCAGGGTCTTGCGCTCCATCTCGACCCGAACAAAGTACAAAATTGAGCATACAAATAGACGGTTGAAGTCAAACATGCAAGAACATCTTCCAATTACTGGCCAATAAAGAGAGCTGTTAACAGACGCAAGATAAACCGCCAATAATGACAACAGCCCTCAAGGTACAAAAGGTACAATCCACGAAATGTGAACAGTGATCTAGCTTTGAACACCCGCAGAATCATCCGATTGAAGGCCGATGATGTGAATCTTGCGTCGGATGCAAAGAACCTTCCATTAAGGCATGCATACTCCAAGGTACCTGAAGGGAGTCTCTAGATCAACTTCCTAGAAAATGAGCTGAAGTCGATAGGAAGTGACTAGGTCAAAGGAGGGCCATGATGTTTCCCACATCATCAACATGAGATAAAGGAATATGATGATTTGCAAATCAAGACCAACAGAGAATCAGAGGGAGGTTGAAAATTGCAGAGGCAAAACTTCTCTTGAACATATCGGCGGCACGACACTGGATTTGGCAGTATTTGACATCAAGGGATTTGAGGTCATGGTGACATGGCAAAGAGCAGATGAGCGGTCAAAAGAGATTACCCAAACCCATGGAGGTAAACAAATGACGAAGTGAGATGTCCCCAACCCGACACGAATGTAGACAAGTGCCATGTTCAAGAGTGACATACTACTGACTAAATTCTGGTTCCATTTTCCCCCACCATTTCTGGCAAGTACCCAAATTATTTTTGTAAACAAGCTTAAAGGGGATAGCATATGCTTGCGATGTAAGTTTTTCCTTCGGAAAAATCCAACCTAGTACATTTTACGAGCCCTAGGAAGGAGGAACTCGAGTAATTTCATAACGACGGAGTCCAATGTCATCTGTTTTCAACAAGTCTGACAAAGGGAGAACTCGACATATTTTCATGTTTAGAGAGGTTGAAAAGAAAGTGGAAAAGAAAACTCCAGCAAGGCCCTTTTCGTAGATAGTCTCTCAGATCTGAAAAGGTATAAAAAATCATCCGAGGGAACCTCTTAGTCGCGATAGGCTAAGGTATTCCTTTTCCATAAATAATCTATCCCAGCCCAAAAAAGGGGCAAACGTATACTGGGTAGATATCATTTCGCAGCCATTTAACGAGTTCAAAACGACAAACATCTCGACAATATTTTCCGTTTTAGAGAGTCAGAAAAGAGCTGAAAGATGACTCCAGTAGTGACTTTTTCATGTTTTTACCGAGTCCGAAAAAAGTATAAAACATAACTCGTTACTTCATCATAACCATGTGAAAAACCTGTCACTGCACAAAAGACTTGTGTAAAACCTATTTCTCGAAAATAATATGATAAAATAATCAACAAATATGTTTTAAAACCTAATTTAAGCCTCTGGAAAGTTATAAAATGCCATAAGTGGTAAAAATTATTTACTTTTCACTTTTACCTCTTTGTGGAGCAACAGTGACCCGTTATGCTTTGCGATCTTGTGGCGACGATTGCGAGTGATCCAGTGAACCGATCTTGATTCTGTCAGTCTCAGGTAAGAGACGACACCATTTCCCATATTTTAAGATAAATTTCATTACCTACACATGCCATTTTGATTTCCTAGGATAAGATTGATCAAAATTAGGGCATCGTGGTTGGCGTGGGTTTTGGGCACGGACCCACGCCAATTGCCCATATTTTACATAGAGGGTGCGCCCATTGGCGCGAATATTTACGAAACAGTCGCACCAACCGCGCAACCTAAAAATCCGCATAATTTTAAGGAAAATGCAGTCAATTTCTTGCGAATTTCAATGCCCAAGTAGATCAACAATGCTCATATGAACAATGTGTGCAGGTACCAAGCAAAAAGAATGGTGATTGAGTGGAAAGAGAGGGAACACAATGAGGAAAATGAACTTGCCATGGATAATGATCGATGCATGGATGCCCTCAGAGATTGTGGGATAAAGAAATTCTTCCTAACACTGTGCCTCCGGGCTCAGCCATAATTGCTTTAGTATTTGATAAGCATATGGGATGAAGACCAAGAAAATTTCGTGCTTCAAGATCAGTAACTTGAAATCGAAGTTTCTGATGTCTATTTTATCACAATATTGTCACAGAGGGGTGCATTCCCTATGTTGACCGGTACCCGTCCCTCCAGGGAAAGCATGGGGATGGTGATCGACAAGGTGTGCCGATGGGCACGAAAAGGAATAGGGAGCGAAAAGGTTGACATCCAAACCATCCCAGATCTAGCACTAAAAGTAGTGTTGCACACTATCACGCGGGTTGCAGGATTGCAAGCACTGCATGAAGCCACAAAAACAAAACTGCTTCTTGTCGTAAACTGCCTGAACCTGACTCTCTACAATCGGGCAGAGGTCGTGACTATTAACATTAAGCGGCAACTAACCAAGTGAAAGAAGACCAAACTGAAGCAGTTTGGGTATGGATCAATTTTGGTATCGTTCTTCTTGGAACGACTATCAATATTCTAGCGCTAGGAGGTCATTGTCCTGATGCCACCACCTAGCCACGGATGGCCCGATGGGTTGCGCTGAAGCACAGAGCAGGGAGCCGCCAACATAAGTCTTGGAGGCCGGAATTCTTCGATTGGCTCTACCGAAAACTGATTGTTGTGGAGGACTGGCCCTACTTTGGTAAAGACATCACCGATGATCCAGACCTCCCGCTTCCAGAGGGAGAGGATTGGGATGAAGAACTAGGTGAGATTCATTTTTTATTTTCATGAGTTTATGATTTTTTGGTATATATGCATGTTCTGACAATTAATCTTATATTTATGCATATGTTGGCCCAGAGAGACTTGCAGGTATGTCACCAATAGTGAGGTGAACTCCTCGCGATTTCGATTCTCATGGTGAGGGCGACAAGGGGGAGGAGATAGTAAAAAATCTGGAGGGGATCGCCTATGGGATTCTGGACTATGCTCACCTTGATGATGTTCCTCGGGCCTACTAGAGGCATACCGTAGGGGTACCGAGTCATATCCATCGCTTGCTGAGGCGGTTGGTACGGGCGGTGACGTGCTATCATGAGCACCATGCCGATTAGGCGACTAGAATTTTATTTCCGCATATTTTGAGAGACATGTTGTCTCGGGATGTAACTGAAACATACATATATATTTTTTGGGTGTTTATGATGCACGCGCTGCAAAAAATCGATATATATACATCTATTTTCTACATGGATCTATTTACATATGATGATGTTTTATAAAATGCGCAAATGTCTATCTAACACAATGTTAGCCATTGCATCAGTTAATGTATTCATTCGTCTTGGTATATGTTGATATGTGATGAAATCAAAATGTCTTTCAAGAAAACGAATACGTAAATACAATATCAAAATGCATGGGTTTCGAACCGAATAATGACCGTTAAGTTGAAGAACAACAAACTGCGAATATAGATTTACAAGCAATGCAGTATGCCGAGGTTAATTGCCTCAGTTAATAGTTCCAAAACAACACTATATTCAGCGAAATTTTTTGTAGTTTGTCCTAGAAAAATACCTTGTAGGTTAATCAACTCACCAACAGGATTATAAATTACCTAGGCTGCCAAAGACGAGTTCCTGGTACTGCGGGAAGCACCATCCGTGAAACTGACATAAGGGGCAATAGACATCTACATAGAAAGAAAGAGCCAATAAGTAGAAAAATCTTACAAAGCACATCAAATCTAAACATGCACAAAAATGAAAAAATCACCTATGTATACATATCATGCATGAATGACTCAAGAATAATACCTTTTCATATACAACCCATTTCTGGGCTTTGCTAAGGGATAACCTTCATAATCAATAAGCTCATAAGCCCCATTTTGTAACACACATTTGACGATGTAGGGCCCATGCCACATGGGTTGGAATTTACCTGCCCCAAGCTTGTCATGAGCTTGGTCGTATAGGAGGACGAGGTCACCTTCGATAAAAGAACGAGGGGAAACTGTTTGGTCAAAGTGAGCTTTGACTCACTTATTTTGTGCTTCGATGACCAAAGTAGCTAAGCGACGAGTTTCATCCAATATTTATAAATAGAGGAGACGTTCTTCCTTAGGTGAAGTATTAGGCAGTAATTCCACAGCTAATTTGAGTGAAGGAATTTCACACTCAATTGGAAGAGTAGCTTCCAGACCGTACACTAACTGAAACGGGGTGAATCCGATTGCACTCTTAATCGACATTCGATAAGCCCATAGAGCTGAAAAAAACATGAGATGTCAATTTGATTTATGGAACCCAATTGTTCATTGAAGCATCGTAACAAGAAATTTTTTTACGGCTTCAGCCTGGCCATTAGCTTGAGGGTAATTTGGTGTTGAGTTGTCCTAACACAGACCCAACTTAGACGTCAACTCTGCCATCATATAGTCCCGAAAATGTGAACCATGATCGATAACGATGGCTTGAGGGACACCAAAATGAGTAATAACATTATTGAATATGAATTGCACCACTATCTTACCATCCACAGCCAGTGTAGGCATTGCTTCGGCCCATTTTGTAAAATAATTGACAGGGACGATAATATAGGCATGCCCCCCGACTGAGCGAGGGTTACCTGTCATAAAATCGATGCCCCATTTGGAAAAAGGACCAATGGTAATGATATGGTGTAAAGGAACAGGTGACACACGCATCTTGCGTTGATATATCTGGCATGCATGACATTTGCGTACTGTGACAATGCAGTCTTTAAAAATGGACGACTAGAAATAGCCAGCACAAGGATCTTCTGTACGGTGGCATAACCGGACATGTGACCACCATAGGCGCCACTGTGGAAGTATTTTAAAACTTTATTAGCTTCCTCGAGGGTCAGAAATCGGTGGAGTACGGAATCAACTCCAACACGATAGAGGGTATCTCCTGATAATACGATAAGGTTGTGACTGATGCCAAATGCAGCATCGGGCATCTTTCGTCAACTCAGACCTAAAATTAGAAGTCTGGAGATACACGATGATATCATCGTACCATGGATCGAGGGTGATAATCAAGAAAAGAGTTTCGTCCGGAATATGATCCTCGAAATAAGAAGGAGCAGAGTCGGCGGGGAGAGAACAAATTAGATCAACGAAAATGAGTGATTTCTTTGATTTGGCGGCAGTAAATTCCAAATCAAACTCTTGGAGGATAACAATCCACTTCGATTATTTTCCCCCCAGCAACTGTTGAGACAAAATATAGGTCATGGGGTTACAATCAGAAATCATGGTTACCGTCCGTAAAAGGATATAATGACGAAAATGCTAGACGGCTTGGACCGCAACCAGCGCTAACTTCTCAACATGTGCATAATGTGTTTCAGGGTCAAGAATGTTTCGAGACAAGTAGTAAATAACATGCTCGTTACCGTCATCATCATCTTTAACCAAAACCATGGCGATCGTACTGAAGGCGACAGTTAGATAGAGGGTGAAATCACAATGATAATTCAGAGGATGTAATAGAGGAGAGTTGACAAGAAATGTCTTAAGCGTATCAAAATATTACTGAGCAATCTCATCCCAACAGAAAGGGACCTCTTGCTTTAAAATTCGTGTGAACCCTTTGGCTACTTCGGCATAGTTCGGGATAAAACGACATAAGAAATTTGCTTTCCCTTGTAGACTCTGGAGCTGGTGTAACGGGGATGGAGAGGGGAGATTAACAATAGCCTCAACCTTAATCGGATCAATGTGAATTCCATCTTTGGATACGATAAACCATAAAATTCTACCGAAATCGACGAATAAGACGCATTTATGTAGATTGAGCCGAATGTTGTAGCATCTACAGTGAAGAAAGGTCTGACGGAGATGGCCCGGATGGTCTTTTCGCATAGCTGAATGAATTGGAAGGTCATCCAGGTATGGTTGAACAACATGAGGAATTTCGTGAAAGGCATAAGACATCGCGCATTGGAACGTAGTCCCAGCGTTCTTCAAGCCGAAAGGGAGTTTCTTATACACAAGCGTTCCCCGAGGATAGATAAAAGCGGTCTTGCGTTGATCAGACGTGAGAATTTTGATCTGATTATAGCCAGAAAATCTGTCCATGAGGGAACAAATCTCACTCCCCATACAATAATCAATGATATGATCGATGAAAGGAGTGGGATAGTTATCCTTAGGGCAGGCTCGATTAATATCGCGATATTCAACACAGACGCGAATTGTTCCCTGCTTCTTATCCACATAAACAATGTTAGAAACCCACTCTGTTAGAGGAATCAGATAAATGAAACCCACTTTGAGAAGTTTTTCAACTTTAGCTTTTATGGCGGCGGATTTCCGAGGATGCACTAGACGAAGACGTTGGCGAACAGGCTTCGCAACAGGGTAGGTGGGAATCTCGTGCACCACAATACTAGGATCAATACCAGGCATCTCTTCGTAAGACTAGGTGAAAACATCACGAAATTCATGAAAGAGGCTAGTATACACTTGGACTTCATCGGATGAGCAAGTGATTCCGATATGGATGTTCTCGACAATTCCCGGTTTCACGAAAATGTCAATAGGCATCATCTTGGTGATGTTACTCAAGTTACCTTCGGTGAAGACTTCGTGAGTCAAGATAGGTGTTTGAAGTGGCGGAGAAGGAACTTGAGATGCAAAATGTTCAAGACAGTTAGACATTGCCCCGAGGCCAGGCATAAATAAGGAATGATGATGCCCATCGCTCCACGGTAGGTCTTCGAGAGACATGGTTTCCACGATAGCCTCATCGGATGGAAACACTTCTTTCAAAGGATCAGGTGAACCTGTATTTTCGAGCCAGGGGGATTAAGAATAAACATCGAGAGACATGCTCAAAGGAGCATCTTCAGAAGGGGGAGAATCTGATGCAGCTACAAGCTCGCAATAATTGATTTCAATTGGACTAAGTGGCATCGAATCCCCAAACGAATCAACATGTTCAGGTAAAGGGACAATCCACGGGTCATTCGACCGAGAGATCATATTAAATTAAACGGTATTTGGTGGCGGAAGGGGGAAGATACCCATGAAAGGGGGATCTTTGAAAAGAGCCAGCCTTACGCTGTCGGGGGGAGAAGGAATCTGATCCATGTATGGAACGTTGTTCTCAGAAGACGAGGTAAAGAACAACAACTGGTCGACAGTAATGATTTTTCCCTCGTGTGGAAACTTTAGAAGACAGAAGAGGGTGGACGGAACGCACAACATAGCGTGAGTCCAATTGTGACCGAGTAGAATATTGTAATTGAGTTTAGCGTCAACTAATTCTACTTCGACATTGACCGTCTTTCCTTGCAACGTGATTGGAAAGTTGGCGAGAACACCCAAGGGTTTCAATTCCCTTCCATAAAATGCCTCAAGGCAGGCAAGCATGTCCTGAGGTATCTCAGGGGCACATCTGAGTATGGATTATGGTACAGACAGACAGATGAGGTGAAGTTGCATGGCTTCACAGATGTAGATTGGGCAGGCAACCCAACAGACAGAAAGAGCACATCAGGGGGGGATTTTCAGTATTGGATCTATAGTTGTTTCTTGGTACTACAGGAAACAAAGATCCGTGGCACTCAGTTCAGAGGAAGTAGAATACATGGCAGCAAGTCAAGATGCATGTGAGGCTATCTGGATGAGGAAGATCCTGGCTTGTTTTTTCGGTTCACATTTAGATCCTAGAGTGATACATTGTGATAATTAGAGTTGCATTAAACTCTCAATTAATCATGTGTTTCATGATAGATCTAAACATATTGATATCTGGTATCATCATATCAGAGATTGTGTGCAACGGAAGATCATGTTGCTTCAGTACATTCCTACAGAAGATCAGGATGCAGATATTCTGATGAAGGCGCTCACCAGGAGAAAATTCAAATACCATAGAGGCAGGATCTAGGTGAAAGATAATCCCTATCTTTTTGAGAGGGAGTGTTGAGATTCAACAAGATGATGAGCTTATTGAAAATGAGTCGCCTTCACTAAGTGGGCCCATAGGCTATTTTTAGGTGCAAGTCTATTTTTAGACATGGTGATCATATTTCAGAAGTTGTAGGATGTTATTTGTGGATGGTTGGTCAAGCTGGAAAAATAGATGAAATTATATTTTTAGAATATTGGGTGAATTCTATTTATAGATCGTCAATCTAAAAATAGAAGTGTTGATTATTATTAGCTCTTAATAATAATCCGACAATAAACATCAACTTATTCTCTTGGAGCACTTAATTTCAGTGCACAGATTTGGAAAATCAGTGGGCTGAATGAATTACGTAATTCCTAGGGTTTACTGGTGGTTCATGCATGGAGGACTCAGTTAGAACTGAAGTGGAAAATTTATGACAGAGTTGGAAGAGTAGTGCATGGAGTTGTTATTCAGTTTAACTCAGTTAATGGAGTTAAACTCAGTTGAGCTAGTTGTATCTAGTCTAACTGAATGATACACTAGTGAGAGTGGAGTGAATTAATTAGTTAATTAATTCAAAAATAATAACTCATTAATCAACTAAACAATACAACAGTTCACTACAATGCATGTCAGTTCCAGTGGAGACCCAATGGAGAGATAGGTGAAAGGGCAAGATGGACTATCTATTGTGGCTATAGTGATGCATTGATTTCACCACACACACATTGGAGTTGCAAATGAGGATTACGCAGTCAAGGCAAGGGTAATTCGAATACATTCAGAGCTATTCTTCAGCAGGTATTGCGCAGTGGAGGCAGGCTATCAGGTGGCAAGAAATCAGTGCATGGATTTGCAAATTTCTTCTGATTAGTGTGTGACGATTGATTATACTCAGAGTTTGATGTACTAAGCTTTGTATTAGATTGTTACATGATCTCCATGATACATAATATATGATAGTTGGGGTTTTCAGCTTCAGGATTTCCCGTTAAGCAACTGCGTTATTGTTGGTGAGGTAAATCCCCTCTGAATACAGAGGCAATCCCACTAGCCCTAGGGTGGGTCTAGCAACAAAAAAAAACAAGCTATGATATTGATTCCTAGTTAACAAATGGATGGAGATTCGATAGATGACTTACCGGAGATCTTATGCTGTTGTTGTCATAAAAAATAGTGGCTTCCTCTCGCTCATGGTTTGACAGATAATGATCCACTCGCTTTCACGCTCGGACACCTGCACACACACAAGAAACAATGGCAATATACAACATACTAATTCACATTCGTAACTATTAGTCAGTTGAAGAGGAATACATCAATTGCATTAAATAAACAACATAACACAATGATGGAACCAACACCATAGTCGAGTATATTAATAAATGAAAGGAAGTGTACAACCAAGCTTCCACGTTGCGGTCTCCTCCAACAGGGTTCAAGCGAAACGCGTCTCACAAAGACTCGTTGGGAATTCGGATGTGACTCTCTCTATGGAGTTCTCCTTGGTTCTACCTTCTCAATAGAAATTACTCAGCTATAGTATTCTTCTCCAAGTTCAGCTAGCTTTCATAAAGGGAGAAGGCCTGTTTTTATAGAGGGAGAGGGAGAGGTTAGGATCCCTATAATTATGGAAGGGAGGCATATCTTCAAGGAGTTTTCCATGGGAGGTGGAAACCACTGCCTAATGAGGGATATATGTGGCTAATCAACTTAACCACTTCTAGTGACTCATCCATGAGGTGGTTGGAAGGAAACTTCTGCCTCTAATTTTTAAAAAACATTCCTAAAATAGCTCGGCGCGGGCACTGCACTAAGACAGAGCGCCAGGTGGCGCGGGCTCTAGTGTAAATCTTCCACATCGGCGCGAGGGGTGAATTGGTTATCCGCCCCAAGGCCAAAACATAGGTTTTGTGTGCTTTTTTGAGGAAATGTCCAACAGGAGAAATTATTTCCTTATGCAGAAGGATGCAAAGAAGGTGTTTGAAAAGTATGATGCTGCTCACAAGTCACGGGAATGACCCTCCAATATGTGGGGCAAGGGATTGCAGGGACAGTGACAAAATGTTGTGTAACAGTTATGTGCGATTGTTTTTATTACTTCATGTGTTTGAAATTGATTTTAATTTCTGAAAAATATTAACAGTGGAAGGATTCTATATTTAGCAAGAAGATAAATATTTTTAGATCAGGAGAATCTGGATATATACATGCATCTTGTATATAATTTCTACAGTGCCTTATATTAGACAAGTGTGCTTAGAATTAGTTATTTTTGTTGTTACTACTTTCGTTTCTTATCTTGATTAGTCTTGATATTGAAGATGTCGACATCCCTTTAAACTTACATTGGTTTTGCTGATGGCGCCTGTCGTAGTACATGGAACATCTCTTCCAGGGCTTGGGTTATCTATTCACCCACCGATGAGTTAGTCTTGATTCATGGGATATGCCTTGGTCAAACAACGAACAATATTACAGAATATAACGCAGTCATTGAGTTATTATCTGATGCCATTACATTTAGTATTCGACGTTTGATTGTTAGGGTAGATTCGCAACTCATTGTATTACATTTAAACAGAGTTTATACTATCAGAAATCCAACATTGTTAAGATTATTTTTGAAGGTTCGTCTCTTAGAAAGACAATTTGATTATATCGAATATCAACACATTTCAAGAAATTTAAACACATTGGCTAATGCATTAGCTAATAAAGTTTTAAATATACATCTGCAACATTAACAAAGTAAATAAAAACAACATTCAATTGATGTTGAACAAAATACTCAGAGAATGAAGGTAGTAATATCACTAGGTTAAATAAGTTTGTGTAAAAAAATATTACATCATATGTGATCATAGGTTAAAACAACTTATGATCTAAAAGATACTGATACAAAAAACAAAATGTCAATCTATGCATTGACCATCAGTTATCCATGATGATGATCATGATAGAAAACTATGGCACGTGCCACCTTGCGCAGAAATATCCTGAGTGGACCTGGGATACCAGTCACATGTCTCTCGAGCCTAAGAGGTATATCATATGTTCCTGTCTCAGGAATATCAATAGTCAACCTCTCAAGGTTGTGCTCCATCTCTGCTAGGATCTCTGTTGCATCATCCTGTGGGCTTGCTATGGGTTGTTCCTCTCACCTGTCAAAGTGACGAAGCGCTGCTGGTCATGTGGGACTGACATCTACATTTAAATTTTTTTGTCAATATTGGAAAATAAAAAATCAAATTAAAATTAGATAGAAACTTCAAAATGATTCACTAACCTGTCCCATCCCATTATGCCCCTAGTGGCACAGATGTTTCAGGATCACCTCAATAATCCATCCCTGCATAAGGAAAATCTTCAATCGTGAAGATCTGATTCCTGAGCCACGAGAAATAATATGGAGTGAACCGAACCACTGGACCACCTTCACCACCATGGAGAGCCATCAATTATACCTAACGCACCATACAAGGTTCCTGAGGACTTCCAAAATTCACTAGATTCTATTGAGGCGCAAGGAGTGGGATCCTCTCTAGAGAAAAATATATAAGAATGACACCATACCTGAAGTTTTTCAACTTCCCATTCTTGGCTCTAGTGAATTGGCCTTTCATATTAGCCAACACTCCTTCACTCCAGTTGAATATTGTCCCTCTGAAACACTCAACTGTAGTTTGCATATGTGCTTTGGTAGCCACATGAGGAGATGCACTCCCACATAACCTGGTAACTAGGAATGATATGTTTTTCAGTTCCAGTTGCACAATATTTTTGATGTCTATGCGACCGACGTTTAGCTCTGAATTTTGGCTACAATATTGAGCCTTATAAGTAGTAGTGGCAAGACCTCCTGGTTTAGTCCCAAATAAGGAAATGTTTCTCCCTCTACGAGGCATCCCAATAAATAAGTATATGTCCTTCGACTTGATCACAAGCAGATGGTCTCCATTATGAAACATTGATCTTGCACATTCCATGCATTCATAAGCAAAGTCAGCAGCTCAACTTGTGCCTTCATGCCTTGAATCACCCATAAATTGTATAAGCCACAATTTTTTAATGCATGCATGGTTTCCAGATCATCCATGGCTTCGTTTTCAATGAGTTCATGTTCTCGTTCCCACCATTCCAACATGATTAAATACCTACAAATCAACAAATTAAACATTAGAAATCAGTTGGAGGAAACTTGAACATTTTTTTATGGAGAAAATTAGGCTTTTCAAAAACTCATGGCGCCCACGCAGGTTCTATGTTTACACAGTGCATTTTTTTGCACGCGTCATACACAAAACCTGCGGCGACTCGATGATTTTTCTTTTAAAAAATCATCGGAGTGTGCGGTTTTAGCATAGAGAACCCATGCGCCCCCGAGGGCAGATTTTTAAAAAAAAAAATTCCTTCTAAAAAATGCCATGAAAACTTAAAATAAGAAATGAAATGGATGGAAATAAAGACAATGATGATGTGGATTACCTGGTTCTGACGGTTCTTGAAATGATCGTTCGATTCTTATGATATCAGCTCCATAAGTTTTTGGCCAAAAGCGCTTTCTTCTCTGTTCTGAAAAAAGAGAGAGGTGAAAATGACTTGTATAAATCCTTTTTGTAATTTTAAATGAATAAAATATTATTATTTTATTTATTTTCACTTTTAAAAAGTCAAATCAAACTATTTTTACTCTTTGAGAGTAGATATTTGTAATTGTTCGAGTTTTGGTGCAGGATACAGGATTTTGGTGAAAATAATTATTTTGACATTGAGTACACTTTTATCACTTTTTTGGGCTTTGTAAAAATACAAAAAAGAGAGACCCTATAGTCCTCTTTTAAGCCCTTTTCAGACTCTCAAAACATGAAAATATCGTCGAGTACTTGACTATTCGAACTCGTTAAAGTAAATGAACAATCGTCCATTCAGTATAAGTTTGCCCCTTTTCCGGACTGAATTGGACTAATTACGAAAAAGGTATACGTTGAATGATTATGGTCAATAGAGTTATCTCCTGCATTATTTTATCCTTTTTTAGGCTTGAGGGACTAAATTTTATGAAAAATAATGACCATGGAGTTTACCTATGCTTTTCTTCTGACTCCCTAAAACTGAAAAACACCGAGTTATTCCTATACTGGACTCGTTAAAACTAAACAGTACAAGACCTATCAATCAAAACAAGACCAAACCACTCCTTCTTAGGGTTCAATTTTAATACTAATATGGACTCATCCGAAGGATGAGCTTACACAAACAAGCAAATGTTATCCTCCTCAAGCTTGATAAAAATAAAGAGGTACTTGCCCGTAATGGTGGGGGAAAAAGAGAGAAAAAGAATCCATTTTTCGTCCTTAGTTTAGAAAGCATCATGTTTCTCTTGAACACGACACTTTGTCATACTTGTACCTGGGTTAGGAAATTCTTTTTCTAGCGGTTAATCGAACCACATCGAAATTCTTTAGCTGGTTTCTGGGTATAATCTTTAGGTCAAATGTTGCCAAGCCATTTACAGTGTCGTTATGTGTTCAAGAGAAATTTTAATAAACCATTCATTGCAAACATTTGTCTCCATTCACGTTGACCATCCCTGAGTCAGTCCTTGTAAAACATTTCTTCAAAACTTGATCTAATGGTTTCGTGTCGTAAGATTTCCTATGATGGATCACTTTCTATCGACATCATCTCATTATCTAGAAAGTTGATCTAGAATCCTATCAGTACCTTCGGATCTGCATGCCTTAATGTCAAGTTTTTCGCCTTCGACGATAGGTTTTCATCATTGACCTTTGATCGAATGATTCTATGAGTGTTCGACTGCAAATATTTCATTCACACTTCATAGATTGTACTGAACTACTTTGAGGGCCATTGTCATTATTGGTGGTTTCTCTCACACTTGTTAACGGTTCTCATCATTGACCGGTGATCAAGTGGTTTCTACCATGTTCGACTCCGACACAATAAATCACATGGATAGATTCATGCTAGTTCAAGAAGTGAAAATCAAGACCCTGGATCTAGTTTCCACCATCTAGGCTGCGAGGAGTTTTATTATTCATGATATATTAGACTACTTATGATAGATGGTTGTGCCCATAATGTGTCTTCTTTTGATGTAATACTGAAACCATATATGTACAGATCATTTAGTTAGTTTTGATCTAATTATGGGAATTCTTACCTCAACAATGATATATATTTTCATTGAATGTTTTTACAGGTTTTCTATCGACGTCTCCAATCCAATCCTTGGAATGATAAATCACTTCACTCTTCAGAAAAGCTCTCAGACTTCGCACTTTAGGGGGTAATCTATTACACGTCATTTTGTCACCATGACATTTAACTATTCATATGGGTCTATCACCAGCCATATCATGTTACCTTAGAGGTCAAAAACACTCATGTTCCTGAATCAAGTCTTGGAAATTGGAGAAAAGATCTGTAAAACCATTAAGAGTCTTCCTGCGCGGTTTTAGTAGCCTTTTCCTGTGCATGTGCTGATGATCCTTCCATTAGCTGTGGCGGTCGCCATTTCGTTTTCCACTAAAACCTATGCACCCCCATGAAAAGAAAGTAAAAAGAAAAAGTAACTTCAAGAAGCCTAGTTGGTCGAATATTCTCCCAATTAGAAGCCTCTAGAGTTGCACCAATTCGAGCTTTATCCCTCCACTCATGGAGCTTATCCCTTGGTCCAAGGAACTCAAATCCCTTCATGGGAGGAACTAATCCCTCTCATTAAGGAAATGAAACTACCTCAATCTCCCTATATATTGAGCTCAAGTTTCAGGTTCATGGATTAGAGATACTGGAATAGATTGTGAATTGTGATTAAAATTTTTCGGTGAAAATCACATCAGAATGATAGAAACTGATCTGTATAGTTTCTAAGCTTAAGAGAGTTCATAGAGTGCATACTTTCTGTACTAGTGAGTTGTTGATACATTGAAGATCAAATCTTTGTGCCCATGAATTCATGCTGGTTATTCTAGAGAGGAAGGCTTATCAGACTGAAGGAGAATGATTGCTTGGACCCTGGGAGAAATCTGTACAACATCAAGGCATCCTGTTGTAAGATTTATCTTTCTAATTTATGATACTACATATGGATCTCTTTTTCTCATTGTCTTGTTTTTTAGTTCATGGGAATGATGTCAATACTTAGATTCCTTGATCACTAAGTTGGATTAGTAATTTTTTAGTATTATATATTGCAGATGATTTGATTATTTGTATTGTCTTTGATTGAAGGTTCTACTCACTATTGGAGAACTACTTTGGAGCGACAGGACAAAGGGTTACATCAAACATTTGGATTTCAAGGTAGGAGCATGTCCTCTCTAATTTACTGATATAGCTATCTTAAAATACAAATAATCTAGAGAAAGAGGTATTCAAATGGATCTTGGTTTCTAGTTACTCGTTGGATTACTAGGGAGATCGCTCTTGTACGCAAGAGGGAATAATCCTGGTAACAGTTATATATCTTTAGATACCTATGCCTAGTCTTCCGAATTTACTTATTCAACTTGTAGGTTGTCTGCGTAATATTGAAACTGTACATATTCTATGGAAATGACCATTAAATCCAATTATTCATTTCATTTGTGCAATAATTTTCAAACCTACATTTTATTATAGTAATGTATGAACACAATCAACACCATTTTTCTCTTGCAGTAATACAATCAGCATAATAGTTCATGGTAGCAATGTGTGAACTCATTCAGTTCAGTATTTTATTTATAACAATATATGGAAACAGTTAATACATTATCTTTTTATAGCAGTTATAACCTGTCCTTATCAGATAAGTAACATACAACATTTTTAAAATAAAAACAAAGTATTTGACTAGTTAAAAAATTATATGTTATTCAGCTTCCAGGAATTTACACTATCCAATACATTTAGCCATATTCTAAAACAAAATTTTGTAGAAGTCGATGCAAAAAAAAGGCATGCTTCCATTTCTTGTGTTGGGAGTGGTGCCTATGTACCCACTCTCTTTGACATCATGTATTATTCTAGATGCATTTAAAAGATTGAGGGTTTATTTTTTAGGTGATGAGCTCCAATTTGCAACATGGCTACTTACTAAAACGACACAATATAACTAAACAAACTTAACCAAATTGTCCCTCAAAGGCATTAGCATGATATAAAAGAATTTTAACATCTTTAAGATATATCTCATCAGGGGTCTTCTCATCGATTGCATCAAACTTGAGATTGAACTCAATGACGGTTTCATTATCCTTCTTCTTGATTTCATGCAGCTGATTTAACATGATCACTTCCATTGTAGTAAGGAAGGCTTTAATCCACAATTGTATCACCATATTTCAATAAAAAAACACAAAACATAAAATATACAGACAATGCCCTTATGAAAGGTGGTGGGTGTTTAAATCATGGGATGTCAAGCAAATAAGCACTGGTATTAATTTCATGACAGCGTATCGTATCCAGGAGAGGCTTAGGCATTGTATTGTATTATGTGGATGCACATTGTAAAGAGAAAGTAGGTTAGAGTTTGATGCATATATTTTTTTATTTATACAATGTATTTATGTAAAATTAAGTGAGGATGGAGTGGTACCCAGTGCCCATCATGAAACATTGGTTCATTTAATTGACCTTGGCAATATTAACCATAAGCTTATTCTTCCACAGATAAGCTCAATCTTTTATCACTTAAGATACCATTCATTGATTATTTCTTTGTAGTATACCATTACTATGACTTAGAGCTAATTCAATTGGAACAGATCAATCATGCAAGGGAGGATATTCTAATGCATTTTACCTCTCATGTTCTTCTGCAATTAAAAACCCCACTCATGCAGTCGTCCAGTTCATATTGCATTTTGGAATTTTAATGTAGACCACAACCAATTAGATGAGGAATAGACAAATATTTGATCATGTAACTGAAGTCTAATATACCTCATTTTTATGGATTTTTCAAGAACAAGGGTCATACTACTTGCAAATCAATTCCAAGTAGAGAATGTTTGATTTGAACTTATATTTCTAAGTTAAAGTTAATAGTTGATTTTTTTTTCTAATTTTTGGCAAATTATTTTAGGTCAGATTTTTTCTTAGTTATTTAAAATATGTTTTTGATTGCATATATGGATTCAAGATCCTAATTTTTTTTTAGAGCATAGGGGTAATAGAGAATTCACAACTCAAACTTATAACTTTAACAATCTATGTATAATTCTAAACCAATTAAACTTAAAAATATATTAAAAAAAGCCTTTAAAAATGTATCATAGATAAAGTACAACCTTTTTCAATGTTCAAAGTCTGCAATCTAATGAAATCAAATTAATAATTGATTTGATTATGTACCCTATTAATATCTATGACATGCAATGGAATATGATAGATAGTGGTCGCACCCAGAAGTGCAGCAAGGTGTGCATGCAGGTTGCCATGCCGTGAACACTTCAATATATTGAAGGCTCTTGTGGGGAGATGATTAAATAACGGTCAGAGACGTTGAATAAGTCATCCCATTAATGAATGCAAGAGCAAATAGGAGTAATCGATATAGGGATAAGTTTGAAAAAATGAGCACTGCATCGTTGTCTTCATAATCATTTAATCAACATTCAATCAAAGGAAGAATAAATAAATGTATTTTAAAACAAGAATAAACAAGAGTAATGGATACATGGATAGTTTGAAAAAATGAACATAGCATTGATGTCTTCCTAATCAGTTAATCAATGCTCAATTAATCAGTCAATCAATGTTCAATTAATAGGTGAATAAATAAATGTATTTTAATATGGGAGAAAATTAAAGTGGTCGGCACAATAGGATGTTAACCTCTCCATTTTGTTCCAAATTTTATGGGGACATTTTTGACCTGTTGTGTTCCTTTTATATATTTAGCTTACAGATCCTCTCCACCCAGTTTCAAATTTCACCTGTTGGGTTCCTGGTTTATCTTGGCTTAGGGATTGTTGTTGGATATACTCTTCGTTCCCAGATTACTCCAGACTTTTGGTGTTCGGATATATGGCTTAGGAGTTGTCATGGTAGGTACCCAGATTAGTCCAGACTCTTTTTGTTATTGTGGCAGCAACTTGGTTTAATATTGACCCTCACTTCTTCATTTTATAGTGATGGTCTCTAGGTTTCATCTTGGGCCTCACCCAAATTACTCATTTCATTCTCCTTCTTCTTGATTTCATGCAACTAAAATAACAAGAACTTGTTGTCAACTTTCACTTCCCATGTATTAAGGAAGGCTTTAATCATGTCATCCCCACTTTTTATAGAACGGTCATGAAGACTATTGTACTGGGCCTTAGCATCATCTTCAAGGCTTTTAACAAACAATTTGAAAGCAATTGCCTTGTGTTCGTCAGCCCTGTTATTGTTATTTTTGAGAGTGCCTTTGAAGGCCTCATTATGCTTCTTTGCAGATATAAAAATGTTTCCATTGAGTGAAGGCAACCAAACAGTGAACTTCTGGGAAGAGCTTCATCATTTCCTTGTGCTCGGGTAAGCTGAAGGGGCTCGTACTCATCCAACTTCCAGACCATGATGGAATAATAATATTCTTATGCCTATTAAAATAATGTGCTATCATTTTAATGAAATGCTAATAATATAACCTTAAATGGATATGATTTCACAAGGATTGTCTCCTTTCAGAAAAACCATAGAAAGTGTCTAGATTGGAACTTGAAAAATAACTCAGGGAATAGTGTTGCATAGGCATAATACATATTACATACAAATTTAAGGACTCTTCTTTTGTATCTATTGTGATATATCCCATCACACGTGGATAAAATGAATGATTAAGGAGACCTGCCACAGGTACCAAGAATATTTTTAACTTGCCTTATGGAAAAAAAACCTTCATGCTATTTGAGTTCCGAGGCTCAAAAGCCCAAATAATTTGGTTCCATGTATAAAAATTTGGAGTAAATATTTCTGAATTACTTTAAAATGAGGTATAGGGTAGGCTTTCAGAATGTGAACAAAAATTCTCTTTTTCTTGTATAATTTCCTCCAGCAAAAGTGTACCTCAAAAGGTGATCTAAGAGAAATTATGACAACACGCTTCCAAAAATTAGTAACAAGAAATATTGCAACCTGCACAAAGGTACCTCATATAGAGTGCTCATAAAGCCCTTTTTCAAAGAAAATTTCAAGACCCAATTGTAAAATACTAAAAGAAGAATATCAAGGATGATAATATAATATAAAGGATGATGAATGATATCCATGGTTCTTGATCCCAAGCTATGGCTTATTCCAGTAGTAAAAGTTAACCATTCTAAAAAATGAACCAATATCAAGTCCCATAAAGTCATTGAATTAAAATATGAGGCAATGTTGAGGTGTTAATATCCCATTTGAGACATCCACCATTATTGTACCCACTGCAAGGTATACATTAGATAAGGCTTATAAGGACCTGGCATGTTTAAGTCCCATGTGCAAAAAAGGATATAGGTAAGAATACAATCATGCATAAATGCATGCATAATGATCAATCTGAGATGTGTGTGTATATGCCCCTTTAGCATCAATATTTTTAAACACTAAAACCAAGCATGTGTTCATCTCAAATAGTAACTTTGTTGAATTGTATCCTTCAATATAATAACTTTTATTGTTAATTCGAATTGTTACCTGTTGGGAGGGAAGATGAGAACCAATTACCAAAGTGATAAAAAGAGCAACCTAGATAGAAATTATAATACTATCAATTAATATGACCACAAGGTTGGGGATTCCTCTTCTGTAAGAAAATTTTTCTAAGATAGATGGAAAAAATATCCAAAAATACCCAATAGCTATTGAATAATTACAGAAGTTTCCAATATAGTTGTGTTTCCAAAAATTGTGATTTCTCATCTTTTTTGTTTAATGATTTATTTTATGTTGATAGTCTTCCATTGGTAGATGGGAAAAGGACTCAAGAAACACAACAATACCTGGCTACTCAACCAAAGTAAATACATAAGATGAAGACAATCATTTGTGCATTGATGGGAACCAGTTTTTCTTGGATGAAGAAGTAGAGATAAATAACATCTTTGAGCCATTTGTAAGTAAACACATGATATGGACACTTTTCCATTAGACATAAAAAAAAAGTTTTGATTGTGATTAAATTTTGGTCAAACTAGGAAAAGGATGTTATTGCATCTTCTCTGACCCTAAATCAGTTGATATTCCATTTGAACCTTCCAACATACATGGAGTATGGAATTCAGGAAGAAGCATACGAATATCAAGCTATCAACTGCAAAAGGATAATTGTTCTAGAGACATGGAAATTTCCATTTCGGATTCTTTAAAAGGATTCCCATCCTTCTAGTCTCATGATTTGTCTGAGAATCCCAATTTCGTATGGAAAATAATTATGGAGTTGGACGAGAAAATGAATGGATTTGAATTCTCGTGGAGAAAAATTGGTGGTTCATTAATCCTAGATGAAATGGAGGCATCATCACGTAGTGATCTTGTTGGAGGTTACATTATTTCTCATGCTCCTGCAATAGGAAAATCACTTATGATTATAAGTTTCCTACAAAGTTATCTGAGTTTCTTTCCAGCATGCAAACCATTAATCATTTCTACAAAAAGCATGCTCCATACATGGAAAAAGGATTTAAAAAAATGGAATGTTAACATTTTCGTTTATATTTTGAGCCCATGTCGAGACTTCACAATAAGGGAATCCCATTTTAGAGGATATGTAATGTTATATCATGTAAACTACCCATCAGTATTTACCATGGGAAATGAAAGCAAAAGGATGCATCAGTTTCTTTGTTCTTTGTAATCCAACATTTGATTCATAGTATTTCTGGATGATATCAATACACTATAGATTCTTCAAAACTGACAGAGAATAATATTACAAAGACTCAAGCCAACATTGGAAGCATTTCAAGTTATCCAAAAAGGTAAATACAATTGTAACCAATTTCATACATCCCAAAGAATGTAACCATTTGCGAGACACAAAAGAGCTCCATAAATTGGTTGTCCAATGCACAGTCATTACAAAATACAGGGGGAAATGGTACACTATTCACTACATAATACAAGGGTAAAATGGTACATTGTCCACTACATTTAGCCATATTCTAAAACAAAATTTGCTAGAGGTCGATGCGAAAAAGGGCATGCTTCCCTTGCTTATGTTGGGGGCGGTACCTGTGTACCCACGCTCTTTGGCACCATGTATCATTCTAGTTGCATTTAGAACATAAATTTTATTGCTACAACTATATGGTGTGAGAGGATCCCAATTTTAAGAATAATAATCCTCTTATGCTTATTCAAATAATGTGTTAGCATTTTAATGGAATCTAAGTAATAAATATTCAATGAAGATGATGTCATAAGGATTGTCTCCTTTTAGCAAATCCATAGAAAATGTCTAGATTGGAACTTGAAAAATAGCTCAAGTAATAGTGTTGCATATGCGTAATACATAGTACATACAACCTTAATGACTCTTCTTTGGTATCTGATCAAATTTGGATCATGGACCTAAGTGATAGTTCAAATTTCAAAGTGTTTGAAAGTGTGTTGAACTTGAGCAATGGGATAGATCTCGTCTTCCTGATTCTGGCACCGCCAACGGTTTGAAAAACAAACATCGTATGAAGAAGTTATCACATTTTGAAAAGTCTAGTAAACAGCAAAATTTGGCATTTGACCAGGGTTGACTGGTCAATGGTACAGTCAGCAAAATGAATATTCCAGGTAATATTCCTAGAATTTACCTCAGAATATTCCTTCTGGGCCATTCACAATTTGACAAGTGGCATTATATAATTGGACAGTTGGTTGTACAATGTTTTGTGGACCAATGATAAGGCGCCACATGGCCCTTGAACAATGCATCAACATTTTTTATCGGGATAGGAGTCGACACCGCAACCTCCTCGACAGCACACCCACGCCTTACCGCCCAGGCTACGTTTGGTTCTTAACAACCATAGGAGCGATGGCATATTTAAAGTTTATTAACTTTGCATGCGGGAGTTAGGGACCACCAGCAGTCCCAACATGCCACTGGCCCTATGGAGTGGTCACATGATAAACCATGACATCGAAATTTTATCTCTGACAACTTTGTTACTGCGCCATAAACATAACCGTTGGAACCCTTATCACATGCGATCACTACGCGGGGTAAACACCGACGGTTACAACTACTCTGACGGTTTGGTCGCCGCAAAATTTAACATAACCACCATAATGTATCACATGGTAGGGTTACATGTGACAGATACACTGGTGGTTCGATTAACAACCTAAAACTCTGGTTTAAAGAAACTTATCATAGTTCGCTTGTAGTTTTGCTCGACAATTAATACAATCGCGGGGTTTCGGGGGTTGGCATGTGGCCACCCCTTCCCGTTTACATTAAATTTTACAGTTAGTACTGGTGGAAATCTGGAGGAGCACGCCTAAAGTGGTGGAAATCCTATTTTTGGAATTTAACTGCAGTTGCTCCATTTTCGGTGGCGCTGATTTAGGGGTAACTGGAATTTTTTTGTTTATGATATATCTTGAGCTAGATTCGACCATTATGAGAGTGTCAATAGTAAATTTCGACTATATAAGACATTATAGACTCATTGGTGTGGGTTATAGAGCCATCAGAGGAATTTTGAGTGATATTTTTCTTCAGATAAGTTCTAGGGGCCACCAGGGGCCAGCAACAGTTTAAGGCCTAGCCAAGGCAGCTAGAGGCCTTTCTTAGAAATCCAATAGTCAATTTTGGATGTTTTAGACATTATAGAACTAATGGTGAGGTTTTCAGAGCCAGTAGAGGAATTTTGAAGGCCAAGTTTCTTCAAAGAAGTTACAAGGGCCACTAGGGCCACCAGGTGCCAGCAGGAGAATGAGGCCTATCCAGAGCAACTAGTATCCATTCATAATAAACCAATACTCTATTCTGAATATTTTTAGCCTTTAAAATACAATGGAAGGATTTGTAGAATATTTTGAAGATTTTTGAAGGCCAAAATGCTTCAGATATGTTTTCAGTGACCCTAGAGCCAAGGGGTGCCACCAGGTGTTGGAGGTGTAACCGGAGCAGCCGGAGGCAAATTTCAGAAAATGAATAGTCTATTATGACTATTTTGGACATTATAAATCCATTGAAGTGATTTTTAGAGCCATTTGGAGACTTCTGAAGGTCGAGAATCCACAGGGAAGTTTCGGGCAGCCTAGGGCCATCAGTTGATGGAGGCCTAGATTGGGGAGCCAGAGCTAATTTTGATCAAATGATCCACCTATTTTGGATGTATGATATATGTTGGAGACAGTAGAAAAGGTTTCATGGATAGAAAATTATTTCTGATTGAGTTAGTGCCATAGAGAAGCTCAGGGAAGCTTAAGGGTACCGACAGAAGGAGTCAAGTCTAAGGGAGCTGAGGATCATCTTTAGAAATATTTCAGCCATTCCAGGGACATGATGGTATTCTAAACCCAATGGTATAGTTAAATAACCATTGGATTTGAGTAGTTACTTGTAAAATAATTTATACATCATAATCCCAAAGAGCCAAGTCAGTTGACATAGGTTCAAGGAGACGTAGCCCACGATATTCGGGAAAACTCCTTTATTAAAGCTGTTGTTATGTGTTGATGCTTATTTGCTACACTTCATGGTTGTTTCACATGATTAATATCAACAAAAATAAATGTTCTTAAAGCACTTAAATAGTTAAAAAATTTCCGCACAGTCATGCATAAGCAAGATCTTTTATTTGTCTAACTGAGTGGGAGGTGCTTGCGCATAAGCATTTCAGGTTATCCACCCATTTTCAGATCAAGTAGCTATCAAAGCACTAGGTTTCTTTCTTGACAGAGCACTAGGTTGCTTGCTTGACAGAGCACTAGCTTTATTGTTTGACTTGAAAGGTGTTTAACAGTGAAAAGAATTTTACTGTTTGAAAATTGACTGATGCTTACAAGTTTAAGTTTGATAGAGGTGAAGGAAAGGTACTATTAGCTAAGTCCAGAAGAGGACAAGAAGGAAGAAGGCTGAAAGCATTCTCCTTTCTCCTTACCCAAAGGACCTCAAGCCAATCCTTGAAGCACAAGAAGGATTGTTTGCAAAAGGCTGCTTGAAGAAGAGCTTGACTCTACAACCATTTTTTTCATAAGCTTTGTCAATTGTTTTTGAAAGATTTTTGAATTTTGTTGAAGTTATTTAGTTCACATTTATATAAGATGACAACTTCTTCAAGTGAGGTTTCAAAATCCTCCTCCTTGACATGATTCTTCAATGAAGAGATGAAACGAGACTTTTACATCCTAAAGGATAGGGTGCAAATTTTGTTTGAAGATAGAAAGGAAAGCACTAGAATTCATGAGAAATTGATTGCTATGAAGCAAGAGAAAGAAGGACTTCTTCAAAGAATGTATGAGATGGATATGCAGCTCCATCAAGCCCAAGAGGCCTTAACCAAGAACATGCTTGAAGCAGAGGTAAATCACTCAAATTTGTCTTCAAATTCCTCTTTAGATAGATGTCTAGGTTCATTTGAAAAGTACACTAGAGGTATAGGGTCCAAGTTGATGTTAAAAATGGGTTATGAAGGAAAGGGTTTAGGCAAACATGCACAAGGCATGATTGATCCTATTTTGGTTGAGGAAAGGCCTAAGAAGTTTGGTCTAGGATATGTTCAATCTTATGGCGAAAACTTCAAAGCCATGAAGGCATTTGAGTCAACCACAAAAAGAACTTTTGTTACAAGTTCTAAACCACAAACATGTCAAGTTTGATTTCAAGTTGATTGCCATTGTTTGAAGCCTATGTTGCAACAATATGTTAATGGACATGCAGTTGATGGTGAGCATGAGAGTTTTGACAACTATCAAGACATGAACAATGATGTACGTATTCAAAAGAAATCTGGAACCTCTACAAGTTCATATCCTCAAGAAAGTAAAAAACATGGACATGAAAAGCAGTATTTGAGGTATAATTCTTCCCATAATCAAGTTGATTATGTTTCTGATAAGCATGACAAATCTACATGCTTGAATGGAAGAAAGAGTTGTTGTTACTATTGTGGTATGTGTAACCATGAAGTTTCAAAAATGCTCGAAGAGAATGCAGGCATACAGGAAACAGTTGAAGCGAAGGCAACTTGATCAAAAGGTGCAAAAGACTTTCACACATTGCCAGAAGAGGGGAAATAATTGCCCAATGTTGGAAATTGCATCCAACTAATGATCCCAAGCATTTGAAGCAAGAGGATAGAAATTCTAGTGAAATTGGAACCAAAGATTCCATCATTGATGTGAGAACAGATGTTTCACATGAAGAATATTTTCAGCAGCAAAAATTGCCATGGAAGTGGCTTGGTAAGAAGTGGTTTGACTTCTTAACCCAGTAAGACATACATTCATTTGTACATATGAAAATTTCAGTCATGTTTTCATTTCTGTTGAAAAATTATGTTTTTTTGAGCCACCTTTGATCGATGATCAAGGAAGCGATGTTCAGCTACCTTCTATAAATTTCTTGCCAGAAATTTTTGGATGAGCAAGGAAGACAATTGTTGATAGGAGGACCAGAGAATCTAAGAAGGGAAGTGTTGACTACCTTCAAGTTGGGTTCAAAGGCACTAGCCAAGCAAGGAAAATGGTATGGAGGCTGGAAATGTGAGGGTGTTGTACTACCATCTACTGAACATATAAGGTAATCAGTCTTTTGGGGTCCAAAATATTCCTAATGGGGAGGAGTGATCAGATTTGCATCATGGACCTAAGTGATAGCTCAAATTTCAAAGTGTTCAAAAGTGTGTCGAACCTGAGCGACCAGATAGATCTCGTCTTCCTGATTCTGGCACCGTGAACGGTTCAAAAAAATGACACCGTATGAAGAAGTTATCGCATTTTGAAAAGTCCAGTAAACTGCAAAATTTGGCATTTGACCAGGGTTGACTGGTCAATGGTACAATAAAAAAAGAATATTATAGGGAATATTCCTATAATATTCCTAGAATATTCTTCAAAATATTCCCCAGAATATTCATTCTGGACCATTCACAATTTGACAAGTGGCATTATATAACTGGATGGTTGGTTGTACAATGTTTTGTGGACTAATGATAAGGCACCACGTGGCCAGACCTGAGGCCACCACATGGCCCTTGAATAGTGCATCAAAATTTTTGGTCAAGGATAGGAGTCAACCCCGTGACCTCCTTGACAGCACGCCCACGCCTTACCGCCCGGGCTATGTTTGGTTCTTAACAACCATAGGAGCGATGGCATATTTAAAGTTTATTAACTTTGCATGCGGGGGTTGGGGACTGCTAACAATCCCAACCCGCTGGCGGCCCCACGGAGTGGTCACATGATAAACCACGATCTCGAAACGTTATCTCCGACAACTTTGTAACCGTGCCATAAACTTAACTGTTGGAACCCTTATCACATGCGATCACTGTGTGGGGTAAACACTGACAGTTATGGCTACTCCTATGGTTTAATTGCTTCAAAATTTAACATAACCACCATAATGTATCACATGGCGGGGTTACATGTGACAGTCATGCCGGCAGTTTGGATAACAACCTCAAACTCCGGTTTAAAGAAACTTTCCACAGTTTGCCTGCAATTCCGCTCGACGATTAATACAACCGTAGGGTTTCGAGGTTTGGGATGTGGCCACCCCCTCCCCTTTACATTAAATTTTACAGTTAGTGCTGGAAGAAATCTGGAGGAGCATGCCTAAAGTGGCATAAATCCTATTTTTGGAATTTTAACTGCAGTTCCTCCATTTTTGGTGGAGCTAATTTAGGGTTAACTGGAAAAATCTGTTTAAGCTCTATCTTCAGCTAGATTTGACCATTCTAAGATTGTGAATAGTAAATTTCTACTATCTCAGACATTCCAGACTCATTAGTGAGGGTTGCAGAGCCTTCAAAGGACTTCTGAGTGATATTTTGCTTCAGAGAAGTTCTAGGGGCCACCAGGGCCACGAGTTTGAGGCCTAGCCAGGGCAGCTAGAGGCCTTTCTTAGGAATCCGATAGTCAATTTTGGATTTTTTAGAAATTATGGAACTAATGGTGAGATTTTAAGAGCCATTAGAGGAATTTTGAAGTTCGATTTGCTTTAGAGAATTTCCAAAGGCCACTAGGGCCACTAGGTGCCAATAAGAGAATGAGGCGTATCCAAAGCAACCGGTATCCATTCTCAGCAAACCAGTAGTCTATTATGACTATTTTGAGCCTTCTGAATCCAATGGAAGGATTTTCAGAATTTTTGAAGACTTTTGAAGGCCGAAATGATTCAAAGAAGTTTTCAGTGACCACAGAGTTAGGGGGTGCCACCAGGTGTTGGAGGTGTAACTGGAGCAACCGGAGGCCAATTTCAGCAAATGAATAGTATATTTTAACTATTTTGGACATTATGAATCCATTGAAGGGATTTTAAGAGCCATTTTGAGACTTCTGAAGGTAGAGAAGCCATAGGGAAGCTTCAGGCAGCTTAGGGCCATCAGTGGATGGAGGTATAGATTGGGGAGCCAAAGCTCATTTTGGGAAAAATAATCAACCTATTTTGGATGTCTGATATATGCTAGAGACAATAGAAAATGTTTTAGGGACATAAAGGATTTCTGAGGGAGTTAGTGCCATAAAGAAACTCAGGGAAGCTTAAGGGCACCGATAGAAGGAGTCAAGTCTAAGGGAGCCGAGATTCATCTTCAGAAAGATTTCAGCCATTCCAGGGGTATGATGGTATTATAAACCCAATGGTATAGTCCAAATAACCATTGGAGTTGAGTAGTTACTTGTAAAATAATTTATACATCATAATCCCAAAGAGCCAACTCAGTTGACATAGGCTCAAGGAGACGTAGCCCACGATATTCGGGTGAACTCCTTTATTAAATTTTTTGTTATGTGTTGATGCTTATTGCTGCACTTCATGGTTGTTTCACATGCTTAATATCAACATAAACAAATGTTCTTAAAGCACTTAAACAGTTAAAAAAAAAACATACACCTATTTCAAGTATTCATTTTCGCACAGCCATGCATAAGCAAGATATTTTATTTGTTTAACTGAGTGGGAGGTACTTGCGCATAAGCATTTCAAGTTATCCACCCATTTTCAAATCAATATCTATTGTGATATAGTGCATCACACGTGGATACAATGAATGATTAAGGAGACCTACCACATGTACCAAGCATCTTTTTAACTTTCCCTATGGAAAAACAACCTTCATGATATTTGAGTACCCAGGCTCAAAATCCAAATAATTTGGTTCCATGTATAAAATTTTGGAGTAAATATTTCTGAATTACTTAAAAATGAGGTATAGGGTAAGCTTTCATACTGTGCATAGAAATGCTCTTTTTACTGTATAATTTCCTCTAGAAAAAGTGTACCTCAAAAGGAGATCTAAGAGAAATTGTGACAACAAACTTGTAGAAATCAATAACAACCATTGCAACGTGCACAAAGTTACCTCAGATAGAGTGCTCACAAAGCCCTTTTTCAGAGAAACTTTCAAGAGCCAACTGTAAAATACTGAAAGAGAAATATCAAGGATGAGAATATAATACAAAGGATGATGAATGTTATCCATAGTTCTTGATCCGAAGCTGTGGTTTATCCCTGTAGTAAAAGTTAACCATTCTGAAAAATGAACCAATATCACGTCCCATAAAGTGATTAACTTTAAAGATGAGGCAATGATGAGGTGTTAATATCCCTTTGGAGACATCCACCAGTCTTGTACCCACTACAAGGTATACATTAGATAAGGCTTAGGAACTGGCATGTTTAAATCCCATGTGCAAAAAAGGCTATAGGTAAGAATACAATAATGCATACACGTGTGCACTTTGATCAATCTGAGATGTGTGTGTATATGCCCCTTTAGTATCAATCTTTTAAAACACTAAAACCAAGCATGTGGGTATCTCAAATAGTAACTTTGTTGAATTGTATCCTTCAATATAAGAACCTTTATTTTTTATTTTTACTTGTTGGGAGGGAAGATGACAACCAATGACCAAAGTGAAAAAAAAGAGCAACATAGATAGCAATTGCGATCCTATCAATTAATAGAATGAGAAGGTTGGGGATTCCTTTTATGTAAGAACATTGTTGTAAGATACATGAAAAAAATATCCAAAAATACCCAATAGCTATGGAATAATTACAAAAGTTTCCAATGTAGTTGTGTTTCCAAAAATTGTGATTGCTCATCCTTTTTGTTTGATGATTTTGTTTATTCTGATAGTCTTCCATTGGTTGATTGACATAAGACTCAAGAAACACAACAATACCTGGCTACTCGATGGAAGTAAATACAGAAGATGAAGATTATCATTTGTGCATATTCCATTTGTACCTTTCAAAGTACAAGGAGTATGGAATTCATAAAGAAGCGTTGCACAAGGATAATTGTTCTAGAGACATGGAAATTTTCATTTTGGATTCCTTAAAGGGATTCCCATCCTTCCAGTCTCATGATTTGTCTGAGAAGCCCAATTCTGCATGGAAAATAATTCTGGAGTCAGATGAGAAAATGAATGCTCACCAAAAATGGGGATTTGAATTCTTGTGGAGAAACATTATTGGTTCATTAATCCCAGATAAAATGCAAGCATCATCATGTAAATTGTTCGATTGTTGAACAAATTTTAGATGCTAGTGCTACCGTAACATCTGGAAATAATATAACACCAAGTCCTGTCCACACAGCTCCAAGTCATAGCCACTTTGAAGCACTCCTATTAATAATAAAAAACATGGGGAAGTATAAACATGCTCATAGGAAGAAGAGTCTCAAAGTTGCATTTTGTCTTCCATTAAGCAATCTTTAACATGGTTCAAGTATTCATATTCCCAGAACTCATGTGTGACTGATTCAATGCTTTCAGGCAGTTTTTCTACTTGGTATGGTGAAAATTTGTATGATTATGCTCCACAAAAAACATAATATAGTTCTCAAATTTTAGGTGCTTCAAGTTGTTATTATATGCCTGAAAAGACAAGACCCAACACTTTCTCATGTGATTTTTGTTATAATGGTTTGTTACCCGAGGCTTTTGGATATGGTGAGGATTATACAATTTCAGTTGGGTCACAAGGACCTCCAAGAGTTTCTTCATTTCTAAATGAATTATCACTTCAGATATATGCCACTAACAATGGAAACTTTCAAGGATTTAATAATTCACATGAAACTGCTACTTATGATTTAAGACAACTCAATAACATTTTGGTTACTAATTTTTATCTTCAATGATTTTTTGCATGTCACAATGCTTCTAGAATTGATGCCTTACGACTTTTCCTTTGCAACATCTGGTGCAATTTCTAGTATTAACTTGTAAATAAACTTTGTTATAATACCACATGTCCAAAAACCATATCTCTTTTCTCTCCAACCTAATAAAGAATGTTATGATTACTTCTCAGATATATTTAAACCTTCTATCCTTACTACTACTAAATAAATTATACGAATATTTCATAGTGATTAAATTAAAGTTTTAATAAAATAAAAAATAAAAATACTTAAAATATAAAATTTATATAATATAAATAATATTATTAAAAACTAACATAGATCTATCTTAATTAAGAATCTACTAAACTATAAAAAGAATTAAATATCTCCATATAATTTTTTTTTCAAAATTTACGTAAAAACCATTTAGCTTTTAAACTTAAATAGAACTATATTGATATATAATTTGATTGTTTTTTTGCTTTTACACTTAAATGGAACTATATATATAATTTGAATTTTTTTTTGCTTTTAGACTCAAATGGAATTATATTGATATATAATTTGAGAAATGTTATAAAGAAATGATAAATTTATATAAAAACCCATCCTCATTGGATTAGTAAACTTACTTATCTACTTTAATTAAATTAATCTTTAATCATATTACATATAATAAAAGTAATAATAATAAAAAATAACCTTAATCATAATTACAAGTTTAATGTTTATATTTTACAAATTAACTCCGACACTACTATGTTCCTTTGGAACCTTTTTCTACGTTAAAAATTCAATATTTACCTTACTGGAATTAAAGTATCGTAATTGGTGAGATCTCGGGTTTTCGATGCTTCTCGCACCGTCTGTGGGCTTGGCTCACTGAGTTCTTACCAGCTTGGTTGAACAGCTGCATTTCGTGGAATAGTTACGCAGCGCCTCCTTAATGGATTTCTCTCACATGCGGTTCTTCAAAATGTTACACTGCCATGATTTTCATTCGGAACTGATCCAAAGAAACCAACTCCGAAGGAAAAACCATGATCTACATAACTCTGCACCCATACCCAGTTATCCATATTGAAAAATGCTACAACCATTATGCAATCGGAAGAGAAAAATAATGGGATTGTATGTTGGGCAAATGTGGGATCTTCAATGTAGACTGCCTGCAACCAGCTCTGTTGAAATCCAATCCGATGCCAACAATAATAACTCTGTCAGTGATGTTGATGATGTTACAGCGCTCTGCAACATTTTGCATATTACAGACAACAGCGTAGACTCTTCTAATTACGTTTCTCTACTGCAGGGGTACATTAGGAAGAGAGCCTTATCAGAGGGAAAATTAATCCACGCCCACATCAATCAAAGGGGATTTGCTGCAGACACACTGTTACACAATACGCTTATCAACATGTATGTCAAGTGCGGGAGTGTGGTGGACGCTCGCAGAGTTTTCGACCAAATGCCTCAACCAAATGTCTGTTCATGGACTGTCATGATCGCAGCATACGCAAGGCATGGTTTTCCTGAGGAGGCATTAATTATGTTTCGCCAAATGAGACGAACAGGCGTTTCACCCAATCAGTTCACTTTCGCCAGTGTTCTCCCAGCATGCGCGATCTTGGAATCTCTGGAGGAGGGTATGGAAATCCATGAAGAAATTATCAGAAATGAATTCCAGTCAGATGGGTTTGTGGCTAATGCCCTTGTAGACATGTATGCAAAATGTGGGAGAATAGAGACTGCACGCGATGTATTTGAGAAAATGCCCAAACCAAATACGGTCTCTTGGACGTCTATGGTTGCAGGATATTTACAGGCAGGGTACCTTGACGAGGCCCTGAATCTCTTTCAGAGAATGCCTCAAAAAGATGTGTGCGCTTGGACGGTAATGATTACTGGATATGCACAGAATGGTTTTGTCGACGAGGCCTTGAAACTCTTCAAAGCAATGCCTCATCGAGATATCATTTCATGGAATGCGATAATTGCAAGCCTCACACAGATTGGAAACAGTGTGGAAGCCTTGGAGCTTTTTCAACAAATGCAGTTGGCAGGTGTGAAGCCAAATTTGAAAACCTTCGCTGGTATTCTTCCAAGGTGCATCATGGAGTATGGTATGGAGATTCATGGAAAAATAGTTGTAAGTGGGTTTCAGTCTAGCATCATTTTGTTGAATGCCTTAATAGACATGTATGCAAGATGCGGTAGCATGGGGAAGGCACATGTATTATTTGACAAAATGCATCAAAGAGATGTTGTTTCCTGGACAGCAATGATTGCAGGGTACGTGCAAAAGAGTTGGGACAAAGAGGCCCTGAAGCTTTTTGAACAAATGAATTTGGCAGGTGTGAAGCCGGACTCAAAGACTTTTGCCAGTATTCTCCCAGCTTGTGCTAGCTTGGCGGCTCTGGAAGAGGGTAAGAAAATCCATGAAAAGATTATTAGAAGTGGATTTCAGTCTAATGTCATTGTGGTGAATTCCCTGATAGATATGTATGCGAAATGTGGATGGATGCAGAAAGCACGCGAGCTATTTGACGAAATGCATCGACCGGATGTTATCTCATGGACTGCAATAATTGCAGGGTATGCACACAATGGATCGGAATTAGAGGCCCTGGAACTTTTTCGCCAAATGCAATTAACAGGTTTGAAGCCAAAATCAAAAACCTTTATGATTATTCTCCCAGCATGCACCAGCTTGGAAGCTCTAGAACAGGGTATGGAGGTTCATGGAAGTATTATTAAAGGTGGATTCCAGACTGTTGTAGCAGTAGCAAATGCCCTTATAGACATGTATGCAAAATGTGGGAATGTGCAGTATGCTCGTGAATTGTTTGAGAAAATGCAAAGACAAGATGTTGTCTCCTGGACAGCAATGATTACAGGGTATAAACAGAATGGGCAGGGGGAGGAAGCCCTGAAACTTTTTCGACAAATGCAGTTGACAGGTGTGAAACCTGACTCAATGACCTTTGCTAGTATTCTCTCAGCATGTGCCAGCGTAGCTTCTCTGGATCATGGTATGGAGGTTCATGAAAAAGTAATTGTAAATGGCTTTTGTTTTGATATTGTTGTCGTCAATGCCCTTGTAGACATGTATGCAAAATGTGGTAGTATAAAGAAGGCACGAGAGCTATTTGATAAAATGAATCAACATGATATTGTCTCTTGGACAGTAATGATTGCAGGATATGCCATGCATGGTTATGGCAAAGAGGCCCTCAATCTGTTTGAAAAGATGAAGCACTTTGGCCCTCGTCCAGATCATGTTTCTTTTGTTTGCATTTTGTCTGCATGCAACCATGCAGGCCTAGTGGATGAGGGCTATCGATATTTCAATTCCATGAACAGCGACTATCACATGTCACCTACAATGGAGCATTATAGCTGCATGGTTGACCTTCTTGGTCGTGCTGGTCATCTAGATGAAGCGCGAGAATTTATTAACCACATACCACTAAAAGTTGATAGTTCTGTGTGGGGTTGCTTGCTTGGTGCTTGTAGAATACATCATAATGTAGAGCTAGGCGAACGTGTGGCAGAACATATTTTAAAGTTGGATCCTAAAAATCCTGGATCTTATGTGCTTCTCTCAAATATATATGCTGCAGCCGGCAGGTGGGACGAAATCAAAAAAGTACGGAAAATGATGAAAGATAAAAGCATAAAAAGGATACCTGGATGCAGCTGGATTGAGGTCAATAAACAGATGCATGCTTTCCTTGTAGGAGACATGATAAACCCACAAACACAGATAAACTATAGAGAGTTGGGTACATTATCATAGTCGATGAAGGTGGTAGGGTATTTTTTGGGTACAAGTATTGTATTAAATGATGTGCATATTCTATGAAAGGAAAGGACATATTCTATGCCACCATAGTGAGAAGCTAAAAATTGCATTCGGGCTTTTAAACACTTCCCCTGGAGCAACCATTCAACCAATAATTAGCCTTTGAGTTTGTGCTGACTTTCACTCTGCAACAAAATACATCTCCAGGATTGTTGCATCAGAAATTGCTGTAAGGGATTCCACTGATCAGTGATTTCAGGATGGACAGTGTTCCTATGGAGATTATTGGTGAGACAAAGTGAAGCAAGCTTTGAACATATGCTTGCATCATACGAAGAACAGACATGTAAATATGGTAACAGGGCCAGTTTCTCATAAACGAAATGTGTGCAGATCTTGCGCACCTTCGAAGGCCTTGAGGCGAGGCATCTAGGTAGGGGATGGCATTGAATGTTAGTCACTCTTCGGATTTATTATTTTGAGAAAAGTAAAGGGATGGCAATGAGCATATCTAATATTTTAGACAAAATTTATATTTTTCTTCCCATCGATGGCATCTCCTGTAGTGTAAGTTGGCTGCATTTGATTGCTTAAATGGATTATAGGACTGTGGTAGGCCATTTGGCTTGGAGTATAAAGTCTAAGGGAGCTCTTTAGTTCAGATTCTAAATATCTTTGATGGATTCATATTTCATCATTGGTGCTTATGTATTGTCAATTGTTTATCTTTACTTTGAGAGAGAAATTACAGCTAATAGGTGTCACAAAAGTATCACTGTCTACATTTCTTTAATGATCTTCCTAGGGTTATGTTGTTAACTATGCTAAATGGACAGAAAGGTAAGGGAGAAACGCTAATGATGGTGACCAATGAAGTTCAATATTGTTGTATTTCAAGTGCAAGCATAGCCCTGCATGCATAACACTAAAAGGTGATCACTTAACTAAGTTCACTGGCCCCTTTAGGAATAGTCAAAATCATATATTCAATATGATTGACTTATTAAGATTGCCAAGCTTAGTTAGGGGTGAAATGAATAATCAACGAATTCTTGAATTTTAGAAATTCTTGTGCAATGCTTTGCAACCCATAGATTAGGACATAAATTAGTTATACGAACTTTAATGATCATATAAACACTGAGATAACAAAAGAACTAAATTGCACAATCATAAGAGGAATTGTTTACTCTCTTATTAACATATAGCAATATATATGGATATTTCTAGTGACACGCCTCAACGCTCTATTTTGGCTCAATGGTCAACTCCTACAACTCTATTACATTCACACTTGATTGTCTCACTGTATCCATGACATGCTATATTGACCCGATCCTCTTAGTTGCTATCCTATTTATTCTTACATTACCATATGTTTGTAGTTGTTGTCACTACTTCTAAGTCTCCACATCACTTTTTCTTCCTTGACCATTTTATAATGCTCATAACTATCATGCGCATGTTTCTTTACCTTCCATGCACGACCTTAAGCTAGCCTTGGGGCAATCACCATCGTGTGCACTCACGGTGTTTGTTGTTATGCACCTATTATGTATGCTCATTGTCATGTCTCTGCCATGCACACTTTTTCCTATATTTGTACCCAATATTTTGTTGTGCTTTTACTTGGTGCACTTAACTCTTGTCACACACTCTCCTTTGATGTGCTTTCCTTCCTTGCACTTTTTTAGTGCATTATCATACTTAATGGAAGCTTCTACATTAACTCCCCCTTGCAAATTAGACATGTCCTTGTGTTGATCCATCATCTCTAGATGCTTCTGCAAATGCTTTTCCCTTGCAAAGCCTTGGCTATTCTACTTTAGAAATCCAAGCATTGTTTGTATTTGGCATGCTCTTCCACATAATTATATATTGTGTATACCTCATGCTTAATGTTCTAATTACCTTTTCATCAACACCTTACCACAATTTCTTCTTTGGTAGTTGGTTGTGTTCAGATGAAGCCACACAGACAGTGGACCGGACAGGAACAGGCGTAACAATCGTCAATGTCATGGGAATCGAGGGTGATGCCCTCGATACCGAGACAACCGAGCTCCCAGAGGGAGTCGACGTATCGAACCATATTGGATTTTGATACAATGACGCGACGCCAGAAATGATCTAACCCAAAGTACGATAACCTCGCGGAAGAGATATCAACTGTGAGGAAGGTTGACTTGAGACAGAGGGAAATTTCTCGGGAGGGAACTGATGATCCCCTGTAGAGACATAAAGGTCTTCACTAATGACGGGACTCAAAGAATCCATGTCGGATGAAGCCACTTAATCGTCGAAAAGGCGACGGGTAGTGGCAAGTCAAGCAGTAGCTAATAAAGACGGTTCCGAAGTAAGAGGAGGAAACTCTTCCTCGTTCCCAAAACCAGACCAAGCATCTTGAGGTTTCCAATTGATATCAAATGGATCTTCAAGAGGAGACCAAGTAGCGAGAGGTAAGATACTCGGAAGAATAGACTACCAAAAATCGAGAGACCTAGTGGGTTGAGATGCTTCCGAAGAAACTTCAGAAGAAGGATCACCACTAGGGGGTAATGAAGAGGACGACGAAACTGGTGGTTCCGCCGCAGTGACTGCATCTAAAAAACAGAAGAGAACCGAGATAACCAAATTGAGGCTTCAAGATCAAAACTAAGGAATCACTTAAGAACAAGCCAAGAAAATATCTTTAACGAGCATGTGATCGTGGGCAATTGATTTTATGACATTGAAACGAAACTCTGTTGTTTCATGTTTTAAGAGTCAAGAAACAGGCAAAAGATGACTCTAGTCACTTTTAGGTTGAAACGAGCGTGAAAGGACAAGTGCTCAAGGATCTTTTCAATTTTAGAGAGTCACGAAAAGACCAAAATGACTACTCAGGAAATCTAAGCAAAAGGGTGTACCAAGTTTCCGTGAATTGCAATATACACCTTGGTGATCAAATGAAAGAGAAATGACCAAGAACTTAATGTACGTGCAGGCAGTCTCCTCGAATGTTGTGTTCGGTGTATCACAAATATAGGGTGGCAAACTCAGCTTCCTATGGATAAAGGATTGCAACCTGTGAGGGTCTCCCTTTATATACACGACGGTACGGGGAGCACAAATCCGTACTAGCCATGTCTAAAGCTAGATGATGAACAACAGCTACTAGGTTTAACTATGCCGGAACACGTCACTAGGCTAGACCTCTACAATATGTGCGTTATGTTTCAATGCTTAGGTTGATTGAATTCATTTTAAAGTTGATCTTGAATTAATGTTGCAATTTCAAGGCCTTACCAAATGTGATCTTGAATTCTTAATGCACAACTATATGCAAAAGAAAATCATTCCAATTCAATGAATGCTAGCTAAGAGAGGGATAGTAATTCATAACAAAGCAACAATCAATCGAATACAAGAGATTTTTCCCTAATGCATCTAAGACAACCAAAGAAAAAAACGAAAATCTCTTTCCTTGTTCACTAAACGCTAATAATGCAAAAGAACATTTTCCATTTTCAAGCTAAGAGAAAGAACACAATTTTTTGTCTTTTTAGATGAATGAGAAGCAAAATGCACTGTTACACTAAAAAGCAAAATGAACACTAGTTTTGTGCAATTTGAATGAAAATTATATAAAACAAAGAGATCAATCTAATACAAGCATCAAACAAACTAAAAAATAGAGATGCACTCCTCCAAACAAAAAGGGCTTTCGAACCGATTCAATGAGCAATGTAATCTATGTTCAAGGTGACGAATGGAGAGCCAAATGAAATGCAAGACGATCATTCAACAAACCAAAGACACGAAGAACCGAAAGAAAAGCTAAAACAACTAGTCAACGAACTGAAACAATGCAGACCAAACTGACTTAAACTCAACTCAGAAGGCTCAGTGAAGAAAGAACCGGACAAGCGGCACAAGGCACCTAGAAACCCTAGAGTGACAAACTCCATCGATAAGATGATGGACAAACAGCTGAGAAGGACAAGACAAGAGAGTGAAAACAATCTCAGTGGACCAATTGCATGATAAAAATCCAATCCAGAGGCATGAAATATTGACAAAACTCAGAAAAAAAACTAAAATTCAATCCTACAGGATTCGACACGACTATTCAAGCAGAAACAATGTCGAGCGAGAAAACTACGGGAAAAAAATAAAAACCACTGAGCAGAGGTCAGACTTGACACTCTGGGATTGAACAGGATGGCTGAAAACAGTCAGACAGACTAAACAAAGCAGAAAAACGATGAAACAACCAAAGTCGACTCGACAAGCAAAACGCTAGATGAACAACGAGAGACGACAAAACACATTGATTTCCTAGTGGAGTCACCAACTTTTTGTGCAGGTAAATCCCCTCTACAGACAGAGGCGATCCCTCTAGCCCTAGGGTGGGTCTCGCAGCAAGAGGACATGCTAATCCTTGGATTCGTAGTTTATGAATGAAACTGAGTTGGGATAGATGTCCTACCTTTGTTCCAACACAGTTGTCGTAGTTGTGGCAGCAATCTCCTGATCTTCGTCCTAACACGTCGCGGTCCTTCAACGGTAATACTCAGGTGCCTGCACAAAGATCAGAGAACAATAACAACATACGAAAACATACTTGCATTCATAACTATTTAATTGGTCAAGGGGAACTAAACATATTACAAAATATTAAACATATCAAACGAAAAATAGGAGCCAAAACATCAGTCATGTATTAATAAGTATAGAGAAAGAGTTTACAACCAAAAGAGCCTTGACGTTGCAGCCTCCTTCAACGGGTCTAGTCAAACGCGTCTCAAGCATCGTCGGGGAATTGGACTTGGCGATGCAATAAACCTAGACTCTCTCTCGACAGTGGATTCCTCTCTGCTCTATCTCACACTAGCTATTCATTTCAGCTAGCTGCAATAATGTGAGAGAGATGTATTTATAAGAGAGGAGGAGGTGGTTAGGGATTCCTCATATGGTGGAAGGGAGACCTTATCCTTTAGGGAGTTGCTCAAATGTAGGAAACAAGAGGCCAAAGGAAGGTCTTCGACGTTATTCAGTCGAACAAACCATGCTGACTCCGCTCACGAAGTTGTTGGGAATGGAAACTTCGCTTCTATTTTAAAAAACTTTCCAAAAACAGCTCAGCGCGGGCATTATACTCAGACAGAGCGTCAATGGGTGCGAGGCCCATTGTTAATTTCTGTATGGGTGCGAGGCCATAACTACCTGCTAGCGCCAACCCAAAATCATGTGTTTTTGAGAGCCTGCTCCAGGAATAGTCAACAGAGAAAATTTCCTTCTCATGCTAAGGGATGAAATGACACATTTTTCAAGGTATGACAATACATGAAAGTCACATAAATGGTACTCCAATGTGCGGGATGGGGATTGCAGGGACGATGAAAAAATATTGTGTAACAGATGCCCCCTAAAGTATGAGGTCCAAGAGAGAGGGAGGAGTGAAATGATTTACAAGAACGTGTTCAACCCAAACACCACCATCGGAAGACCTACAAGTACAAGTACAACTGATATCTCGCAGCTTGGATTTTATCAGACAAAACCCATGGTCTTGCGCTCCATCTCGACCCGAACAAGTACAGTTCAAGCATGTGAATAAGTGAGTTGAAGTCGAACATGCAAGAAAGTCACCTGATTACCAGCCAATGATGAAAGTTGTTAACGGGCACGAGAAAAACCACTAATAATGACAATGGCTCTCGAGGTACAATAAGTACAATCCACGGAATGTGAACAGTGATCTAGCGTCGAACACCCGTGGAATCACTCGATCGAAGGCCAATGATGAGGTCCTATCATCGAATGCGAAGAACTTGCCATTGAGGAATGTAAGCTCCAAGGTACTGGAAGGGAGTCTCTAGATTAGCTTCCTGGATAATGAGTTGAAGTCGATAGGAAGTGACCAGGTCGAAGGAGGGCCATAATGTTTCCCATAATGTTTCCCACATCATCGATATGAGACATAGGAATAAGATGATAGTGTATTAGGACCAAACAGAGGATCAGAGGTTGAAAATTGCAAAAGGAAACTTCTTTTGAACATATCGACGACATGAATCCGGAAATTGACAGTATTTGACATCAAGCAATCCGAGGTCATGATGACGTGGCAAAGAGAAAATGAGAAGTCAAAATAGATTACCCAAACCCATGGAGGCAAAGATGACGAAATGAGATGTCTCCAACCCAACACGAATGCAGATGAGTGTCATGTTCAAGAGCAACATACTGCGGACACGACTGAGAACTGGTTCCATTTTCCCCCACCATTGCTGGCGAGTACCCCAATTATTTTTGGAAACAAGCTTGAAGGGGTAGCATATGCTCGTCATGTAAGTTTGTCCTTCGGAAAAATCCATCCCAGTACATTTTACGAGTACTAGGAAGGAGGAACTCAATTACATCATGGTGATGATTTCCGATGTCATTTAGGTTTTAACGAGTCTGACAAAGGAAGAACTGGACACCTTTTCATGTTTAGAGAGTTTGAAAAGAAAACTCCAACAGGTCCCTTTTCGTAGGTACTCTCACAGATTCGAAAAGGTAGAAAAATATGTCTTAGAGAACCTCTTAGTCGCGATAGGCTAAGGTATTCCTTTTTCGTAAATAATCGATCCCAGCCCGAAAAAGGGGTAAACATATACTAGGTAGATATCGTTTTGCAGCCTTTAACGAGTTCAAAACGACAAGAGTCTTCGCAATCTTTTCAATTTTCGAGAGTCAAAAAAGAGTTGAAAGATAACTCTAGGGGTGACTTTTTCGTGTTTTTACCGAGTCCGAAAAAGTATAAAATACAACTCGTTACTTCATTGCCGTCACGTTGAGGACCTGTTGCTGCACAAGAAACGCACGTAAAACCCATTTTTCAAGATAAATAGCAAAATAATCGAAAAAATATGCTAAAAAACCTAATTAGGGTTCTAAAAAGTTTATAAAATGCCAAAAATAGTAAAAATAAATTACTTTTCACTTTTACCTCTTGTGAGCAATTTTTACCCTTTTTTCACTGTGATTTTGCAGAGCTGATAGCAAACAATCCAGAAGGCCAATCGTGAATCCGTCTTTTCTAGGTAAGAGCCCATATCCTTGCTTGCATTTTGATGTAAATTCCATTGCCTGCAATCTAATTTGTAGATATGTGGAGAGGTTTTTGTAAAAACTAGGGTGCGGCGGTTGGCACGGGTTTCGGGCATGGACTCGCGCCAACCTGCCTTTAATTCAAACAGGGGTGTGCCACTCGGCGCGACTATTTTAAAAACAGTCGCGCCAACCACGACTATGCTTTTTAGCTTGTAAATTCAAATAATTCGCCTGTTTTAAACACTCAAATAGCAAATGACTTTACTAATGATGACCCCATCGATGTTTTTGTAGTGTGAAAGAGAAAAATGGTGATCGAATGGAAGGAAAGAGAACATAGTGAAGAAGATGAGCTAGCTTTGGGCAATGTGAGATGCATGGACGTTCTCAGGGACTGCGGGCTAAATAAATTCTTCATGGCACCATGTCTTCGAGCTCAACTGGAGCTATTACAGTACTTGATCAGTGTATGGGACATTGATCAAGAAATATTCATAATTCATGACCAGGAACTAAAGATTGAAGTCTCGGACGTTTAATTCATAACTAGATTATCACGGAGGGGGGAAGTACCAATCCTGATCGATACCAGGCCCACAATGGAAAACATGAGTATGGTCATCGACAAAGTGTGTCGAGGGGCGAGGAAAGCATCCAAGAGAGGGAAGGTGGATATCCAAACCATTCCTGATTTGACACTAAAAGTAGTGTTGCACACCATTACGCGAGCTACGGGAGTTCAGGCTCCGCATGAGGCCACAAAAACACAACTACTCCTTGCAGTAGATTTCATGGTTCCCACTCCCTACAACTGGGCAGAGGCAGTAACAATCAACATGAAATGCCAGTTGACAAAATGCAAGAACGGTAAGTTGAAATAGTTTGGCTATGGGTCCATTGTGGTACCATTCATCTTGGAACGGTTACCAATTTTCCAATGTCATGAAGTGATAGTTCCTACACCACCAACCCAAGCGCCACGTATGGTTCGTTGGGCGGCTTTGATGCCAAGATCAGGAGGTGATCAACAAATCTCCTGGAGACCGGAGTTCTGTGAGTTGCTCTGCAGACAACTGATTGTCGTGGAGGACTGGCCCTATTCTGGCACGGATTTTACCAGTGATACAAATCTCCCACTCCGAGCAGGAGAGGATTGGGATGAAGCATTGGGTAAGACCCAATTTTTATTTTGATGAGTATTATGATTTTTTTTAGTATGTATGTTATGATGTTAATCCATGTATTTACAGATGTCAGCCCAGAAAGACCTGCACGGATGTCTCCAATAGCATGACAAATTCCTCGTGATTTTGATGTGGCCCCTCATGGTGAGGGAAGCGAGGAGGAGGAAATCGTACGCAACTTGGAGGGGCTCACTAGTAGAATCCCAGACTATGCGATATTTGATGATGTTCCTCACGCGTACAAGAGACATACTGCAGGGGTGTCTAACCGTGTTCACTGCTTATTGAGGCGGCTCGTACAGGCAGTGACATGCTACCATGAGCATCACGCCGACTAGACACCTAGGCTTTTATTTCTACATATTTTTTAGAGACATGATGTCTAGGGATGTAACCAAAACATACATATTTTTTGAACTTATGATGCACGTGGATGCAAACACTATATATATATATATATATATATATATATATATACACCTATTTTCCTGTATGAATCTTGTCATGTGATGATGATGTTTTACAAATTACGCAAATTTCTATCTAATACAATATTAGCTACTGTATCAGTTAATGCATTCATTCGTCTAGGAATATGTTGATACGTGATGTAATCAAAATGTATTTCTAGTAAACGAACACGAAAATACAACCTTAAGATTTGAGGATGTCTAACAGAATAATTCCCATTAAGTTGAAGAACAACAAGCTGAGAATCTAGGTTAACAATCAATGCACGAATGTCAAGAGAAATGGCCTCAGTTAAGAGTTCAATGACAGCACTATATTCAGCGACATTGTTTGTAGTTCGTCCTAGACAAATACCTTATTGGTCTATCAACTCACCAGTAGGATTATAAATCACCTACGCTACAAAAGACAGGTTCCGGGTACTACAGGTGGCACCATCCGTGAAACCGACATAAGGAGTAATAAACATATGCACAATAAGTAACGATACAATAAGTAGGAAAACGCTCGCAAAGCACACCAAGCCAAAAATGTACAAAAATAAAAGGACATCTATGTACAAAAGACACATGCACGAGAAACTCATGCATAATATTTTTTGAGATACAACCCATTTCTGGGCTGATCCAGAGGATAACCTTCATAATCAATAAGCTCATAAGCCCCGTTCTGCAAAACACGCTTAACAATATAGGGCCCATGCCACATGGGTTGGAATTTTCCTACCCCCAGCTTATCATGAGCTTGGTCGTACAGGAGCACGAGGTCTCCTTCTGTAAAGGAACGAGGGGACTCTGACTGGTCAAAATGAGCTTTGACCCGCTTTTTTTGTGCTTCTATGACAAGAGCAGCAAAGCGGCGAGTTTCATCAAGCCTCTCTAAATATAGAAGACACTCTTCTTCCGGTGAAGTATTAGGCAACAATTCAACAGTTGTCTTGAGAGAAGGGATTTCGCATTCAATCGAAAGGGTAGCTTCCAAACCATAGACAAGCTGGAATGGAGTGAATTCGGTTGCATCCTTCACTGAGGTTTGGTAATTCCAGAGAGCTGAAAAAAACATGAGATGCCAGTTTGACTTGTGCATCCCAATCGTACGTTGAAGCAAAGTGACGAGAACTTTGTTCACAGCTTCAACCTAGCCATTGGCCTAAGGGTAGTACGACGTTGAGCTGTCGTGACACAGACCCAACTTAGAAGTCAACTCAGCCATCTTGTAATGTCGAAAATGAGAACCATGATCGGTAACAATGGCTTGAGCGACACCAAACCTAGTAATGACATGATTGAATAGAAATTGTGTTATTGTCTTACCGTTAGCTGTAAGTGTAGGCATTGCTTCGGCCCATTTCGTGAAGTAGTCAACGACGACGATAATATAAACATGCCCCCCCGTTGAGTGAGGGTTACAGTCATAAAATCGATGCCCCACTTCGCAAAGGGACCAACAGTAATGACAGGATGAAGATGTGAGCCTTGGCATGCACATCTTGCGTTGGTAAATTGGCAATCATGACATTTACAGACAGTAACAATGTAGTCTTTAAATATGGTGGGCCAGAAATAGCCAGCACGAAGAATTTTCTATGCAGTAGCATATTCAGACATGTGACTGCCACAAGTACCACTGTGGTAATCATTAAAGACCTTTTTAGCCTCCTCAAGAGTCAAACACCAGCGGAGAACAGAATCAGCTCCGATGCGGTAGAGAGTATCTTCGACTATGTGATAAGGTTTCGAATGATGGTGGATGCGTCGAAGAGAATCATTTTTCAACTCATATCAGAAGGTGGAAGTTTGAAGATATACGATGATATCACCATACCAAGGATCGAGGCTGCTAATAAGAAAAAGTGTGTCGTCCGAAATGCGTTCTTCGGTACCAGATGGAGCAGAATCAGAAGGGAGAGAGAAAATCAAATCGACGAAGACCAATGAATTCTTTTATTTTGCGGTAGTGAACTTCAAATTGAACTCTTGGAGGATAACAATCCACTTCGAGTATTTCCCCCCCCAGCAATTGACGAGTCAATATGTAAGTCATAGGGTTGCAATCAGAAATCATAGTCATTGTGCGCAACAGAATGTAGTGACGAAAATGTTGAACATTTTGGACAGCAGCCAACACCAACTTCTCGACATGTGCATAGCCTATTTTAGTATCGAGAAGATTACGAGAAAGATAGTAAATAACATGCTCGTCACCAGCATCGTTGTCTTGCACCAGAACCATGGCAATAGCGCTAAACGCGGCAACCAAATAGAGGGAGTAATCGCGATGAAAATTGGGAGGACACAACAGAGGAGCATTGACCAACAATGTCTTCAGTGCATTGAAGGATTTTTGGGTGTTCTCATCCCAAAGGAATGGGACGCCCTGCTTGAGTAATTGCGTAAATCCTTTGGCCACTTCAACATAGTTCGGGATAAAACGGCGTAGGAAGTTAGCTTTCCCCTGCAGACTCTACAGTTGATGTAAGGAGGAAGGAGATGGGAGATTAACAATAGCTTCAACTTTGAGGGGATCGAAACGAATTCCGTCTTGAGAGACGATAAACCCTAAGAGTCTATCGGATTCAACGCAAAAAACACTCTTATCCGGATTGAGCCGGATGTTATAGCATCGTCAACGAAGAAATATTTGATGGAGATGATCAAGGTGGTCTTTACGCTTAGCCGAATGAGCCGGAAGGTCATCTAGATAACGTTGAACAATGTGCTTGATATCATGGAAAGCATATGACATTGCTTGTTTAAATGTAGCCCCAACATTTTTGAGACCGAAAGGGAGCTTTTTATAGGCGAAAGTACCCCAAGGACAGATAAAGGCAGTCTTGTGTTGATCGACCTGAAGAATATTAATCTGGTTGTACCCAGAAAACCCATCCATAAGGGAAAATATCTCACTCCCAACACATTCATCAATGATCTGGTCAATAAAAGGAGTGGGATAATTATCCTTAGGGAAAGCTCAGTTGATATCACAGTAATCTACACAGACCCGAATAGTACCCTATTTATTATCCACAGGAACAATATTAGAAACACATTCTGTCAAGGGAATTGGATAAATAAAACTAGCTTGAAGAAGTTTTTCAACTTCACCTTTAATAGTGGTTGTCTTTCTAGGGTGCACAGGACGAAGACATTGGCGAACAGGCTTTGCACCAGGATAGGTAGGAATTTCATGCACCGCTATACTTGGATCGATGTCGGGCATTTCTTCGTAAGACCATGCAAAAACGTCGTGAAACTCACAGAATAGACTAGTATAGACCTTGATCTCATCTGGAGAACAGGTCACCCCAATATGGATGTTCTCGACAACCCCCGATTTAACGGAGATGTTGATAGGCATCGTTTGTGTGATGTTGCCCAAGTTCCCTTCTGCAAAGACTTCGTGTGTCAGGATGGGTGTCTAAAGCAAAGGAGAAGGAACTTGAGAAGCGAACTTCTCGAGACACATAGACATGGTCCTGAGACCAGGCATAAATGAGGTATGATGATGATTATCATCCCAAGGAGGATCCTCAAGAGATAGTTTCCACGATGGCCTCATCAGAGGGAAATATCTCATTTAAGGGATCAGGCGAATCCAAATTTCTGAGCCAAGGGGATTGAGAATAAGTGTCAAGATACATACTCAAAGGAGCATGATCAGAGGACGGAGGATCCGAAGCCGAAATAAGTTCACAATAATCAATCTCAATCGGACTTAACGACATCGAATCTCCAAACGAATCAATCTTCTCAGATGAAGGGATGACTCACGGATCAGAAGACCTGGAGATCATGTTAACCTGAAAAATGTTAGTTGGAGGAAGATCCGGCCCTACGCTCTCATAAGGTGTAGGAATTTGATCTACGTATGGAACATTTCTCTTAGAAGACGAAGAAGTGAAAAAAGAAAACTAATCGACAGTGATGATCTTTCCTTCATGTGGAAATCAAATAACACGAAAGGGAGTGGACGGAACGCACAACATGGCGTGAGTCCAACTGAGTTCATGTTGGCGTGTCTTGTTCTGCATTTGAACTCGACAGTTATCGCTCTCTTTTTCATGAATTCTGAGATGTATTTGCTTGGTCTTATGAGGAAATGCCAAGCATATATTCTAGTATTGTTGAACACACAATTAAAATGTACCCTGATGTCAAACCGGTACGTCAATGCCTTCATCCTGTTCATCCAAAGAAGGTTGTTGCCATTAAAACAAAAGTTGAAAAACTTTCGTGTGTTGGTTTCATTTACCTTGTTCCGCTTACTAATTGGGTTTCCAACATTGTTCCTGTCATGAAGAAACAAGGGACAATCAGAGTGTGCGTTGATTATCGGGATGTCAATCTTGCTTGTCCAAAAGACAATTATCCTAATTCCTTTATCAATAAAATAATTGATGAATGTGCTGGTTGTGAAATATTTTTGTTCATGGATGGATTATGCGGTTACAATAAAATAAATATTCACCCAGAGAACTGATATAAGACAACATTCATTTGTCCCTGGGGCAAATTTGTTTATTGTAAACTCCCATTTGGTTTAAAGAACGTTGGGGAAACATTTCAGAGAGCAATGGATTATGCTTTCCATGACATTAAGCACATTGTTCAACCTTATTTAGACGATTTACCCGCACATTCACAAAAACATATTGATCACTCAGCACATCTAAGATTTATATTTATATGTTGCCGACACTACAAGATACGCCTCAATCCACACAAATGTGTATTTTGTTTTGGTTCTGGTCGTTTTCTTGGATTCGTCGTCTCAAAATATGGAATTCGAATTGACCCACTGAAGGTCCAGGCCATTCTTGATTTTCTTGTGCCATCAAACTTACTTCAGTTACATAAACTTCAAGGAAAGGCTAACTTCCTAACGAGGTTCATACCCAACTACGCTAAAATGGCTGAAGGATTTACTCCTCTCTTGAAAAAGGGGATTCCCTTCCATTTGGATAAGGTTGTGCAAGCTTCTTTTGATGCTCTTAAAGATACCCTGATCCGAGCGTCATTAATGTATCCCCCTAATTATCAGAGTGATTATTTCTTGTATATCGCCGCAACAGAAGCGACCATTGCTATGGTTTTGGTCCAAGAAGAAGATGGGATAGAACATCCAATTATTATTTTAGTTGTAATCTCAATGATACATAAGTTAAGTATTCATACGTTGAAAAGCTCTCCTTGGCAAATGTTTAAGCTATCCAAATATTTTGCCATTATATACTACTCCGGAAGACCATTGTCATTTCAGATTGCAACCCTATGACATACATTATTTCACGTAAATCATTGGGGGGGAAATATTCAAAATGGATCGTCATTTTGCAGGAATTTGATTTGGAATTCATCAAATCCAAGTCAAAGAAGTCTTTAGTTTTAGCTGAGCTTCTCTATGACCTTCCCTCTGATAGTACTGAAACTACATCGGAACCATCAATTCTAGATGAGTCTTGTTTCTAATTGGGTCATCTGACCCTTGGTATGGGGATTTTATCATTTATCTCCAAACCCAGACTTTCTGACCTGATACCTCTCACTTGCAACAGCGACATATTCGATACCAAGCCAAAGATTATTTGATCGTCAGCAATACACTTTATCGCCTGGTGTCGATACGATTTTAAGGAGGTGCCTCACTCATGAGGAGGCCGAGAAAGTGCTAAATGATTGTCATGCTAGTACTTCTGGTGGAAATTTGTCTGGTTACGCTACCGCACATAATATTCTCCACGTTGATTACTTATGGCCAACCATATTCTGCGACTGCATCCTCGCGGTCATAAGTTGTCATGCGTGCTAGATATTTGATTGTAAAATCTGCATGCCACCAACACCAATGCAACCTATCATTGCTGTGGGACCATTTGCAAAATGGAGAAGTGACTTCATGACCTACAACCCTCGTTTGGAAGGGGGGCATGGTTATATTATTGTCGTTTTCAACTACTTTACCAAGTGGGCCGAAGTGATGCCTACATTCAATAACACAAGCGAAACAACTGCATTATTCTTTTTCAATCATTTTGTCTCTCTGTTTGGTGTACCACAAGCTATACTTACAGATCATGGTAACCATTTTCACAATAACATGATGAATGATTTGACCGCCAAATTAGGACTGTCGCATGATAGTTCTACCCCTTATTATCCCTAATATAATGGAAAAGTTGAAGCCATTAACAATATCATTAAGTGAATGCTTCAACGAATAATAGGGGTTCATAAATGAAATTGACATTTAATCATGTACTCAGCTTTGTGGGCATATCGGTGAGAAATGAAACCAGATTTACTCCCTTTCAGTTGGTGTATGGTCTAGAAGTTATCTTACCAATCCAATGTGAAATTCTGTTATTAAAACTCGCTATTAACTTTTTACCTGACAACTCTAATGAAAAAATGTGTCTTTTAAACCTCATCCATCTAGATGAAACACGTCGTGAAGGCGCATTGGCCAACGGAGTGCATAAAAGATGAATCAAGGCATAATATGACCACAATGTCAAGCCTCACATCTTCTCTGAGGGAGACTTGGTCTTACTTTATGATTAAGAAGTTGATTTGATAGGAACAGGAAAATTTGAGTGATTATGGCATGGCCCCTACATTGTCAAGATTTCTAGCTAAGGGTGCCTACGAGTTAGTTGATTATGATGTAATTCCATTGGCGCAACCTCAAAATGGTTTGTATCTTAAATGTTACTATGCTTAATTGAGTGTGGTAAATTTTTTCATTATATTGTGTATATGCTTTGATTGCATTAATTGTCTTAGTTTGTTTTTTAGAGTTTTCTTGAAGTTATTAGTCCACTTTACATTTCATCGCAGATGACTGAATATTTGGAACCATTCGTTGGTACGTCGATGGTGCTAGTCCTAGTACGCAGAACCTATCCTCTGCAGCATGGGCCATTTTTGCTCTAGGTGGCGAGTTAGTGAGTTTTCAAGGGATTTTTATTGGTCGATCCACAAAAAATATCACTGAGTATAATGCATTGATCGAAATTCTCTCTAATGCCATTTTATTTGGCATTAACCACATCATCATTAGGTTAGACTCACAACTTGTCGTACTGCAACTTACTAGTGTCTATACCATCTGGAATCTAACACTTCATCGTATGTTCCTTGGAGTTCGACTTTTGGAAAGACATTTTGATTACATTCAATATCAACACATTTCCAAAAATTTGAACACATTAGCTGATTCCTTAGTGAATTATGTTTTAAATAGACATTTGCAAAACATGTAAAGATACATTTTCAATTCACATCACACAATTGAATAGGATTGCACATTAAACATAGGAAAACACTGAAAACAAATAGATATATAGTTTAGGTTTTTACAAAATTTGTACCCAAGACATATTGGTCATCTAACCTAAAAAATGTATACAAAAAATATCAAAAATAAAACTAGTGATGCTCATGATAACAAGCAACTGCTCTAGCTATCCTACGCAATAGCCTCATCCAACGGCTAGGAACACCAATAGTATGGCGTTGTAGCCTCATAGGTAACTCCTTGATTCGACAATCTGGTATCCCAAGAGTCAATCCCTCAACATGCTGCTACAACTCAGCAAGAGTCTCGATAAAATCCAAATCCCGAAGGACTTCTCTCCCGATAGTTCTCTCTACTGTCTCATCTGTTGCATGCTCTGTTCAGCCCACTGGTCGAATGCGAACCACATCTGTGTACATCAAAACTTTTGTTTAGTCTTAGAAAACATAAAAAATACAAAAACATGTAGAAACCTTAAAAATCAAAAAACATGGTCAAAACATTTTTACCCATTGCACCCCATTGAGCGCCATCTGGTAGAATAAAATCTGGATCTCCACAGAAATCTACGCCTGCGTATGGATACTCCTCTATGGCGATAATAATTCATCGGAGCTAGGCAAAGAATGTAGTAGAGAATATGATGGTCGATTTACCAGCATGTCTAGCCATCAATTCAACCCATCTCTGCATCCGAGGATCTCTAGGACCAGATATGCTCAGTGTAACATGTTGTGGTTGCATCAATGGAACTCGCTCTAAAATGAAAGAAATCAATATCGAGCCATATCTGAAATTCTTCTTCCTGCCACCCTTTACTTTAGTAGTTGTTCTTTCATATGAAAGAGTACTGCTTCATCCCAGTTGAACACTATTGGTTCTAGACACTCAAGAGCATAATTCATGTATGATCCATTTGCGACATGTAGTGTTACAGAACTAGCAAGTTTTGCAATAGTGAAAATGATAGTTCTCAAATGCAAATCACGAACATCACGAATGTTTATATTTCCATCTTTGCTAGGTTCAGTACTTGGATGCCAATACTGGCGTATGTAATCCTTCATTGTCTCTCCCCCAAGAGAAGATCTTGCAAGGGAAATACAAGAACCACATTTTGATAATCCAATGAGAAAGTAAACATCCTCAACCAATATCAAGACCACTTTGTCCCTAATGCGAAAATATTGCAATGTCGGATCCCATGAACGAACTAGGAACTCCAATAGTTCCATATGTTGTCTTATCCCTGATAATCTGAAGTACTTAAGAAACCCACAATCCTTGAGTGTGGAGTATAAAAACTCTGGTAAACTTGAATAAGTATATATTATTATTGATAAAATATGAAATGATTACAACGGGGAATCACCAAGGCTTTAAATACAGCCTCACGGTGTCCCTTGGTGAAGAGGCATGATCTTTGATCATGCCCTTTCACTTAATAAACCTAAGACAACTACATTTAAATAATAATTAATAAATTATACATAACATTTCCCCTCTCTTAAAGATGCTTTGTGCTCAAAGCATACTTAATGATGGGTGTTGTTGGCGAAACGCTTCCGTTTCCCAAGAGGCTTCTTCTTCGGGCAAATCCTTCCATTTGATTAAATATTCTATGATAACATGAGAGTGTAACTTCTTTTCTCGAGTAGATAGGATACTTTCGAGTTCCAAAATGATCCTTCCTTCATCATCCAAAAATGGAAGTGTCGTTTGGGACGAATGATGGTCACCAAGTGATTTTTTTAAGCATGACACATGGAAGAAGTTGTGAACATGAATTGTATCAGGAAGGCTCAAACCATAAGCGACTTGACTGATCTTTTTGATGATTTGATACAGACCATAGAACTTGGGAGCTAATTTATGTTTCCCTTTTTGTTTTAGGGACAACTGCTTGTACGGTTGGAGCTTGAAAAACACCCAGTCTCCAACTTCAAATGATCTCTCAGTTCGATTACAATCAGCCTATTGCTTCATACGATTCTGTGCAATATTCAGATTTTCTTTTAGAACTTGGACGACATTTTTGCGTTCTTCTAGTTGGTTTTTAACTGCTGGCATATTTGATTGGACTGAAGAAAAATCTTTCCATTTCGGGGGCTCGTATCCATATAAAGCTTGGAATGGAGTCATTTTTGTCGATGTATAGTAAGTGGAACTATACCACCATTCAGCGAGATGCAACCATTGAACCCACTTATTTTGTTTTTCCGTAGCATAACACCGTAGGTAAGCTTCCAAACATTTGTTGACAACCTCTGTTTGTCCATCCGTTTGGGGGTGGTAAGCTGAGCTCATGTTTAGGTAGGTTCCTATATGGTTGAACAATTCCTTCCAAAAATTTCCTTTAAATTTGGCATCCCTATCGCTGACAATGACTTTCGAGAAGCCATCTAGTTTATAAATATGTTTGTAGAATATCTCCGCAATTTGCTTTGCAGAGTCTATTTTCTTGATAGCGATAAAGTGAGCATATTTAGTGAATCTATCTACTACGATGAAGATCTTATCCTTTCCATCAGATATAGGTAATCCTTCAATAAAATCCATCAATATTTCTTCCCATTTCTGATTCGAAATATTTAAGGGATGAAGTAACCCAGGTGTCATAATATTTTTACTTTTATTTCTTTGACACTTGTCACATTCTGCTACATATTTTTGAATATCGTGACTCATCTCCTTCCAAAAAAATGACTAACGTGCATTGTAATAGGTTTTAAAATATCCTACATGCCCAGATGACATGGAATCATGAGATTCCTTGAGTATTTTTTATATAAACTTAGATTTGGAGTTTAGATAAATTCTTCCTTTGTACCATAAGATATCGTTCTTCCACTCAAATTTTGAATTTCCTAGGAGATTATTGATTATAGCCAACAATTCTAGATCTTTGGCGTACTCACTTCGAATCTCATTAAGCCATTCAGGAACGATAACCAAAACTGCAAGTAGTGTTGGTTATTCATCTTTTCTGGACAGGGCATCTGCTACTACATCGTCTTTTCCTTTCTTATGTAATATCTCCATGTCGAAAGCGGAAATTTTCTCGATCCATTTTTGTTGTTCTTTAGAGGGTGTTTTTTGTTGAAGGAGATACTGAAGACTGTTATGATCTGTTCAAATGGAAAATTTACTCCCTAACAGATATTGTCTCCATTTGGCCAATGCGTGCATAATTGCGAGCATTTCCTTGTTGTATGTGGACTTGAGACGCTCTCGTTTATTTAGCTTCCTGCTTTCAAAAGCGATAGGGTGCCCTTCTTGCATTAATACTACACCTATACCGAATCCAGAGGCATCACATTTGATGATAAATGGTTTAGAAAAATTGGGAGTTGCCAATATTAGTGCATTAGACATTACTTCCTTCAAATTTTCAAAACACTTTCCTGCTTCTTCATTCCATTGAAAGGAATTTTTCTTTAAAATATTTGTAAGAGGTGCAGTTCTGTGCGCATAGTCTTTAATAAATCTTCGATAATATCCCATTAATCCTAAGAATCCTCTTAGCTTAGATATATTCACTGGTTGATTACATTCCCTTATAGCGTTAATTTTAGAAGGATCCACTTTTACCACTTCATGGGATATTATGTGTCCCAGATATTCGACTTCTTCTTTTCCAAAGGTGCATTTGAATTTCTTAGCATAAAATTGATGATCTTCTAATAATGTGAGAACTTTATCCAAGTGTTGCAAGTGCTCTTTCCATGTTTTACTATAAATCAAAATATCATCAAAAAATACTAGTACAAATTTCCTAAGATATGGACGAAATAATTCGTTCATAGTAGCTTGGAACGTAGCTAGTGCATTTGTCAACCCAAAGGGCATTACTTTAAACTCGTAATGACCTTCATGTGTTTGAAACACAGTTTTGGTATATCTTCTAATCTAATTCTGATCTGGTAATAGCCTGACCTTAAGTCTAACTTAGATAGGTATTTTGCGCCATGTAGCTCATCTAGCATTTCATCGATAAAGGGAATTGGAAACTTATTTTTAATTGTTATCTTATTTAATCCTTTTAGTCCATGCATAGCCGAAACGATCCATCTTTTTTTCTTACCAATATAATTGGGGCGGCATACATACTCTTGCTTTTTGAGATGACCCCACATTTTAAAAGGTCTTGGGTTATCTTCTCAATTTCAATTTTGTGGTGATGCGGGTAGAGATAAGGCTTGATGTTAACAGGGTCTGATCCTGCCTTGACTTCTATTGTATGTTCAATTTCCCTATTAGGAGGCATTTTCATTGGTAGGTCTTGGAATACTTTTTCGTGTTTCTGAACTAGTCCTTGTACTTCTGGTGACTCTTCGTGGTTCCTTTTTGTAGATAACATTTCTAACTAATGACATTGTACTATATAGGTTGGCGCTCCTTTTCGAATCATCTTCATTGTCTGGGATGATGATACGATTTGATTTTCTGGTGCTTGGAATCCATATAACTTATGCTTCTGCCCTTCCCACTTAAATTTTATAAGCTGCTTCTGATGGTTGGTAGGGTAGGAACCTAAGGTTTGTAGCCATTGAATTCTTAAGACCACATCTACTCCTCCTAGTGGTACGACATAGAATGGAGATTCTAAACTAAAGTATTTAATCTGTAATTTGACCTTATGGCATTTCCCTACTTTCTCAATCTTCTTACCATCGACCACCATTACCTTCATATTAGGCATGGGAAAAGTAAAGATGTTGAGTCTTTTGGCCATGGTTGAATCTAGAAAATTGTGGGTGCTGCCAGTGTCGATGAGAACCATTATGTTGTTTTTCTTAATATGTCCTCTCAATTTTAGTGTCTGAGGTTGTGATATACCTGCCATGGTTGATAATGACACTTGCGGAATGCTTTCATCATCTACTTCTGGAGAGAACTCTGGGGTGTCTTCTATTCCTTCTACATCTGAATCATCATTGTTAGAGTCATTAGTTGCTTCACAATTATATAGATTTTTTTCTTTTCCATTAGCACATCTGTGCTTAGGATCCCACTTTTCGCCACAACGTTTGCACTTGCCCTCTCATCCTTTGTATTTCCATGTTAGTTTTGTCTCCTTCACGAAGGCGTGGTGGAACATATTTCATGTTATCTTCTTTTGTAGATTGAAGAAACCTTCGTCTCGAATATACTCTTTCTGGTTTTGACCAAGATAACCTTTCAAATTTCTTTTCAGCAGCGTTTGATTTTTGCCTTGCTAGTTCTATTGATGTAATGTCGTGAAGTTCGAGCTCTTCTTGTATATGGATTTTAAGTCCTGAGATGAAATACTAGATTAGACGAGATTCTGACAATCCAGGTATTCGTGTCGCTAAGGTCTCCCATTCTCGAGTGTACTCATCCACATCTCCTTTTTGGCGTAATTTTATGAATGTTGATAAAAACCTTTCTTCTTTTATACCTTGAAATATTTTAAAGAATGCATTCTTAAATTTCGTCCAACTAATAGCAAGCATCGTCTTTTTCCACCACATATACCAATTATATGCTTCTCCTTCCATTTTCATGGAAGCGTGCTTAATTTTTTCGTCATCACTATTAATGTCATAAATCTCAAAATATTCTTCGGCTTTATTAAGCCATGCAACACTATTTTTTTCATTACCGTCAAACTTGGGTAGCTCGATTTTTTCTTTTTGATGATATGCTAACGGTGGAACGAGAAGGGGATATTGATTAGAAAATGCATTCCAGAGCTGCTTATTTTGAGAATCTGCATTACTATCTTCGTGATGATGTGGGGAATCAGTTTTTTCATGATGCTCTTCTGAATTCCCTAAATCTGCTGAATTGTTCTGTTGATTCTGTTCAATATTGGGGAATATTGGTCGTTGTGTCTGAATTATCTTATCGCAGAGTTCTGTCATCTTTTGCATTGCTTGGCTATGATTTTCTGTGGCCTCGCTATGATTTAGCCAAATTTGTCTTTCTATTCGATTTGTCATATCTTGAAGCTTTTTGATGTCGTTGGAGTGTCCTACAACTGTACCTTCGAGATCAACTAATCTTTTTCCGAAGTCATCGAAATTATTATTGATCTATTTCTCAAGATCCAGCAATTTTTTTTGGAATTCTGCCATCGACATTGATGACGACATTGAACACGTATGTGGTGGTGAATATTTATCTGCCAGTTTTTCCCCCTTTTTTTTTAAAATAATAATAATTATCATTATTATTCTATTATATATATATATATATATATATATATATATATATATATATATATATTAATTGAAAATTATATAGTATATATTTATTATATAATTCCAAAACAACCACAAAAAAAAAATTCATTCGTTCAAAAGATATTAACAAGGAACCTTTTATGATTTGATTATACCTTGATCTATATCTTTACGGAATTACTTGTCAACGAATCTGCTAACCACGGCTGTTCGTGTAGGGACACAATTTTTTGTTTTTTAAATCTACGTATGCAGTTAAATGACACCGTGGCTGGTGGCACAACAATAGATGATGTCAGCATTGAAATGGCGGCCGAAGAGGCCTACGACAACGAGGGACCGTGGACCGGAGAGGCGGAAAGTGGGGAGAGACGGCGGTGGTGATGGAGGGTTGGCAACAGGGAAAACACGAAAAGAGATGAAAACTGCGGGGCATGGAAGGCGGCGAAGGTACGACGAGGGAAGTGGGGGCGACAGACGATAGAGTAGCCAGAAGGCAGGGAAGAATGGCGGCGGAAGGGAAGGTGGCTGAGTGTGGGGAGGAGAGGTGGGAGGGGGAGGAGGTGGGCAGGTGACTGAGTTGAAGGAGGTGGGCCGGAAGGCTATGTGTGAGCCGAGAGGTGAGGGAACCGTGAGGGTTTGGGGAGTGCAGAAAGGGTGGGAAGAGGGGGCGAAGAGGTGGGCAGCGGGGAACAAAGAAGTGGCAGAGGAGGGGGGCATAGAAGTGGGCAGCGGGAAGAGTGTGAGAGATGAACACGAGAACCGTGGATGGGGAAGGTAAACGGTGGGGGTTTTTTAAAATCGATTGCAGAAAAAATGTGGAGTTGATCTGAAAAAAAAAATCAACTAGATAACAGCAACAGAATCCAAGGAGCGCGCTGCACTGATGCCAATGGAGTATAAAAACTCTGGTAAACTTGAATAAGTATATATTATTATTGATAAAAGATGAGATGATTACAACGAGGAATCACCAAGGCTTTAAATACAGCCTCACAGTGTCCCTTGGTGAAGAGGCATGATCTTTGATCATGCCCTTTCACTTAATAAACCTAAGACAAATACATTTAAATAATAATTAATAAATTATACATAACAGAGTGCTCTTACAATACCTGGATCATTTAGGGAAATCATGTCTTGTTATTCATGTTCTCTTTCTCATCATGTAATAGTCATTTTGAACCGATCAAACCCTGAAAGCCAACCATAAGCTTCATTAGGATCCATTTCATGCAAAAAATTAGGAAGTTTTTGAGCACACAGTAAAAAACAAACTTTGGAAATTCACCCAACGCACCCCTGGTCAATGGACAGAATGTTGCAAATGCACCTGGACTTCAATTCTAGTGCTCTGCAACGCACCTTTTGACATTTAAGGGTGTGTTGCCCTCAAAGCATTGTATATTTACCGTAAGGGGCTCAAAACCCTAAAAATTTACCATGAAATGAAACATAAATGATACTAAAAGAAAGAGAAGGTTCATAGCTCCAACCTAGATCCAACGACACGAGAAATCGCCCACTGAAACTGTCCAATCAACCGCTAAATTTTGAGGGAAAAAATGGTTCAGAGCTCCTAAATTTCAAATGGTAACTATGGAATAGTGAAATGAAATGGTAAAAACTTCTTTTAATAGTCATTTTGATTATTTTGTTCATATTTAATGATGTGACTATGGTTTTTATTCATTTTTACTATGAAACGGGTATTTTTAATCCATTTGATGGTTCTCTGAACAGGGTTTACTGCTGATACAGTGAGTTTGAAGTGCACAATTATTCAAAAATGATTTGACCACAAAGCATACTTTTATCCTCTTTTTCGAGATTTGATAAACATGAAAAAGGAAATTAAAGCACACTTTTATCTCTTTTTCGAGCTTTGATAAATGCAAAAAAGGAACCCCCTAGAGTCTTCTTTTAGGTATTTTTAGACTCCAATAATATGAAAATATTGTTGAGCACTTGTATTTTCGAGCTCGTAAAAGTAAATGAAATGACATCTACTCAGTATAAGTTTAACCCTTTTCCGGACTGAGATAGATTATTTACGAAAAATGAACACCTTAGTCGAACATGGCTAAGAGGTTTTCTCAGGTATCATTTTACACTTTTTTGGACCCGAGCGACAAATTTACAAAAAAACACTCATGGAGTTTGTTTTCGGACTCTTTTTCAAACTCTCTAAATATGAAAAAGGACTTGGTTTTCTCTATTGTTAGACTCATTAAAACATAAAATAGTGACAAAATTTTCAATCATGGAAATATCGAGTTTCATTATTGATAGACTTGTTAAATAATTAAATAGTGATGGATTCACCTGAATGGTCGAATTATAGATCAAGAATATGTTATCCTCCTCAATATTGTTAAAAAATAAAGAGGTATTGGTCAGCAATGGCTGGGGAAAATTTGGGAAAAAGAACAGAACACTTTATGGTAGCAGGTCGCTCTTGAACATGATACTTTTACTTCATCACTGTGACTTTTGGGTTGGGTAATCTTCTTGATGGTCTATCATACCATCCATCACTTTGGTTTTGGGTCGATGCTTCCAACTCATTTTAGTGTCGCTAATATGTTGAAGAGAAGTCATCCAGTGATTCCTCATCTTCTGCAATACTCATAAACCTTCATTTTCATGACCACCATCCCTGAACATTGCTACATCAAGTCACATTTTGTCTCTGAAATCATTACTCTTGTTTCGCGATAAAGTTTCTTCCTGTTGACATCAACTTATCATCCAGGTAGTTAACTTAAAAAAATATTTCCAGTACCTTGGAGCTTGCGACATCATCAGCAGGTTTCTCGCTTGCGGCAGCAGGCTGACATCATCAGACCTTCGACCGAGAGATGTTGGCGAAAAAGGAGGTCTCTGAGCAAGACCCAGGTTCAGGATAGAG
>CM076575.1:552646934-552971921 GCA_034641835.2 Pinus albicaulis | reverse complement strand
GATTTTTTGCACAGTGGCATTTCCTATATAATGTCATCCTGCGACTCCTCGATGAGATTTTTCCAGGATACTTTTCCTTTCATGGTTAGGGACGTATTTGGGTAGTATTTCATCTATTCCAATTTCATATAAGTGTCCCTCAATCAACGAGAAATATGCTACTTTGAATACCATCTTCTTATTTTGCTGCATAGTGTACTCCTCAGGTGCCATTCCTGTAGCCAAAAGCTAAATAATATCCGCAAATTGATCATCCTCAACCCTGATTGTGAATAATTGTGTGTTGAGCAGGTAATCCTTGATACTTTTGGGTTCTTCTCCTATCTCCAATCTTGATAAATGATCATATCCGACATTCAATATTCCTGGTTTGACTATAACATTGAAGTCGCACTCTTCAAAAAACAACAACCATCGACATATTTTTCCTCCTAAAACAGGCTTATTCACCAAATATTTTAGAGTGGAGTGATCATTGAACATCTTGAAATGTGCTCCCAAAAAGCATTGTCTAAACTTCTATAATGCATAGACCATAGCTAACCCTTCTCTTTCTGTCGTAGTATAATTCTTTTCTGCCTTAGACAATTTTATTCTTACAAAAGCTATGGGGTGATCAATTTATCCTACTCCTCATTGTGACAGTATTATACCTAATGCTAAACAATATGCATCAACATGTACATGAAAGTCCTTATTCTAGTCTAGGAAAACCAGAATTAGAACAATTGCCATTTTTCCCATCAGTATGTTGAGGCTCTTCTCACATTATTCATCCCATTGAAAAGTGACATATTTCTTCAATAACTTCTCCATTGGCGTAGTTATCTGTGCGTCTCCTTTTATAAATTTCATGTAATATCCAGTGTGTCCAAGTGTCATGCGTAGTTGTCTCCCTGTCTTATGGGGATCCAAGTTTACAATAACCATTATCTTCACGAGATCCACCATTGATCCCTTCTTACAAACCACATGGCCCAATAGTATGCCAAATGGTATGCAAAAGATACACTTCTTCCAATTTAATGATATTTTATATTGCCTAAATGTATCCAACATCAAGCTCAACCTTGCGAAATTCTTTTTCAAAATCTCAAATATTGTATAGTCATGAAAGTAAACTTCCAAAAAATTGTGTATACATTCTTTGAAAGCTGCAACTACAACTCTAGAAAATATGGAAGGAGCATTCTTCAAGCCAAAAGGCACTAGTGTGTACTGATAAAATCCTCACTCTCTAGAAAACATTGTATTATGTCTATCTGCTGGTGCAATTATGATCTGATGGTAACCCAACAAGCCATCTGTGAAAGAATAGGCATCATGTCCTCCTACATTTTCCAATACTTCATCTGTAAAGGGTGTGGGAAAAGGATCATGTAAGCACGCATCGTTCAATTTTCTTAGGTCTACACATACACTGATCTTGTCCTTTTCCTTCTTTTCCTACAACACCATAGGACTTACCCATTCATATGCTTAGACAATTTCGATGATCCCAAATTTGATCATTTTATTTAACTCCTCCTTCACATTTTACGTGTATTTCATATTCAACCTATATGGTCTTTTCTTTACTAGCTTCACTTTAGGTTTTAGGGGAATCCTCATAAGTCCTAGCTTCCCCACTATGCCGTTCAATTCAAAAAAAATTGTGGGGAAGATCACTTGATATTTTTGCAACAACTCTGTAATTTTTCTAACTTTTTCTTCATCCGAATAATCTCCAATCATTGCAAACTTTGGTTCTTCTTCTGATCTGATATTCACCTTCTTGATTTTTGCAAGCTTCAATATATCAATAATTTCAAGTTTTGGTCCAACAACTTTGCAGTCGCCTTCTGACTCTGCGATATCAATATCACGTGGAACCTCATCATCTTCTTATTCAATCACATTATAGCACTCTAGTGCTTGCTCCAACTACACGGTCCAATCTAGTTCCTTCCATGTTAACGAAGTTGTGTTCTTAAAAAACTTTTCTCTAACTTTCTGAAGGGTTGAATCTATGCACAAACAATCATATTTAAAACTAAAATTTATTATGAATCCTTCAACCAAATATGTCCAGTTCATAGTTGCATGTCACAGTTCTGTCTCCAAATACCGATCCATAGGAATCATCTCTAGTGTGTAGATAAACCTATCTACCCACTCTTGTTCTGGAACTTCTTTCGAAGCTAACATACATCGATGAATATGATCTTGGGGGTCAACCTTACCATCATACTTTATTTCATTTTTCGTATCTAATGGCCAATATTTGACCCACATCAATCTTCGATACTCTTCCCAACTTCCTATATTCCTTTTATGGGTACCCCACCATAGATTTCAACCTCTATTATTTTGGTAATTTTCTTTCATATTCATCAATAAAAAGGCTTAACTCTCCTATACCATTACAATAATGTTGACTACATGCCTCCGAAGTTATGCAACGAAGTGATGTTGTGCTTTTGGCACATAAATTTATAAATACTTCATGTAACTTGTTCTACCAATTTTCTCGTTCTTCCTCGGAATCTGAAGTACATGAACTGTCTTGTTCTTAGCCTAGTCTACACTCCGTAGTGGGATTAATCCAATATTCCTCCTGATGAAAAGAGATCTTGGGGTATTGCCAAAATCCCCTTCCATCTCTAAAATTTCGACCTTCACCTGTGGGTTATGGCCCACTACGTCTTGTCGGAAGCGTTCTAGGATTTAAACCTTCTAAATTTTAAACATGGATCTACATTCAAATCGAGCCATCCCTTTAAGGAGCCTAAATAATCATCTCCAACATTACAATATATGTGTTAAGTATTAAAACCCCGCGGCCACACATAATACAAATACACGGAAACATATGGATTTATAAAAATAATACAGTCGCCTCTATAAATATCAGCAATCGCAACACGACTTTCAACTATTAATGATCTCCACAGCCACGATGTGATGCCAATCGACGATCGCAAATTGCATTAGTGGATGACGTCGCACCCGTAAGCAATCCGATATGCACCGGACCCGATCTCCCATCAAACAAATTTATGACATTTCACATCCAGATCCATTGTTATATACAGTGATATGTGAACGCTCCTCCTTTCCGATGCGATGGATTACACAGATCCGATAAGTTCCAAAACCATTATATATATTAATCAATCTGTTCAAAGGTTTTGCAAAATCTTTTTATGCCTTTTCTTTGTGTTAAAACTTCTTTCAATTCACAAATGTAGACAGTGCCAGAATTACATTAAACATGGGAATTATACAATTTAACATAAAAACACACAGATCGTAGCCACTACAATCAATTACAAAAGGAAGTAACGCATCAATGCTCACGTACTCTTCCGCATTACAGCATGAAATATTGGTTTTTATTCATGAACAAAGTCTCGGCCTTTGGCTTAATTACACAAGAATAGACCTCTGTAAAAAAAAAACAAAATCCTCACTACAGTTCTGAGCTTTCGCTCTACTCCAAGCCCCTTACTAAATCTCTCAAGAATCTCCTCTATAACATTCTTACTCCTTTTTTTTTTCTTCATTAACTCGAGATATTTTCCTAAAATATCTAACAGCAATTTCCTATTTTTTTATAGATCAAACATAAATCTGCTATTTCGTAGCTTTTCAAATACATCTATACAAACAAATCTTATCTTTGATCTAAAATAAGACAATCTCTTATTTGTTACAATAACTAACTGTTTGAGAAGTCCAACCTTCTCAGTAAAGCTGAATTTCGACCAACAGTCAATGAATTTCACCCTGTTTAGCCACAACATGTGAACAAGTCTTCACATTTCTGGCTAATCCCGATGCTCCTGCATCACCTCCTTATATGTTATCTGATAAAAAATTTCAACATTTTATTCACAGTATTCATCCCGAACATGTTTTTTATATCGCAATCCTTCTTATGGGTCTAAAGGAACAATGTCCCTCCTATTTTATTTTTCGAACACTATTTGTCTCTTATTCAAATTTATTATTTCCATAGTATCAAAATCCCAATCCAATTCAAGTAGCCTCAGATTGGGGTTTCTATCATCTATAATTTCAATCACCTCAAAGTCTACAACAACGCACACTCCTTCAATATCCACTACAACGCCAGGTAACCTTCCCATAGGGAGGGTCTTCTCTTGGTTGGCTATCCTCAACTGCATCGGAAATCACTGCAACTTTGGTATTCTCATTAGTTCCAAATTTTTATTAGGTAATACATTGGCATCATATCCTAGATCTAGGATTACATCATCCATATCATATTCCCCAATCTGCACAATTAGTCTCATTTTCTTCCCCATTCTCTTATTACGTGGATGTAAATTTTTCAATGTGTGTAGAGCTCTTCATGGTACTTATTTATTAGCGTAGGAATCTATCAACTCCTATAGTCCTTCAACAACGCTCTGATTTCTTAGCAGATTCATGCAAGTCTGTAAGAACACCCTCAAGATACTAGGATATAATTCGTTCGTTGGAGGAGATACTTTAGCACAATCCTTCTTTGATATTAACTTTGGTTGCCTACTTGATTTTTAAGCTTCGACATCCATGAAGCTTGGCTTTACCTCCATGAACATTTCCTTTTCCTTATGAATACTGAACCCAGGGGATTTTTCTATGGCCTTTCTTATCCATGTATCTTCCATTTTCTTCCTGCTTTCTAATTTATCATCTCTTGTCATAATTCCACTCTTTGTCAATATGCTAATGCATGTTAGATCCTCCTTTTTTTCGGCAGTCATCATTTGCAAATTCTGTGTGGATTGTTGGTTCCTTTTCTCTTGCATATTTTCCATAAGGACTAGACATTCTTCTATCACATGATCAAAATTTTTGCAATACTTATAGGTTTTATTAGGACTCTGACAATCCCTTTCATAGTGTCTTGTTAATTGTCTGCACTTGTAACAGATAGTCTAGCTGCGTCCTCGACCAACTCCTCCTCCTCACCCTCGTACTCTTCCTTGGAAACTTCCTTGACTAGCATGTTGTCCTTGATCCTTGTGTGCATATCCTTAACCTTTCATTCTATAAGCATAAACAGTGGGTTCCATTATCAATTCATAACTTTTATAGTTTTTCTCACCATGTCCTACTGATTTAAAAAAGTTACAAAACTGGTGTGTTTGGGTCTGCACATACTTATGCAATAAATAACACTATTCTAGACAATGTTTTCCTGTATTTCTACATATCTCACACCGTAAGCCTGATCCTTGATTTAATGGATTAGGTGCTCCACTATCCAAGTAATATTTGAACACAGGGAATTGTTCCTTAGAATGGCCCTCTGCTTTGCATTTTATACACCACAATTCCTATCTACTTTACCCTTCTTGAGATCTTGCAATTCCAAGGTTAGATTTTATAGCCGACAGTAAATCTATTGTACTCCTGCATGAGTATCTCCCACTGACGAAGATTCCAACTTCATTGCAATTTCCATAGCCTCACTTTGATTTGCTATTTTTTGTTGTGTCCAGAGAAACCTGATATGTGGAAGCAAAACAACTATAAACCAAGTATGTTAAATCTTACTTGTCCCATTAAAACCTTGAATCTTTGATCCGACTCTCAAACATATTCATTAGTTATATGTTTGATCTCCTTCAGCTTTTTAATGCACTGCGATTCACACTTTGGCTTCTTAAGTTCTGATACCAACATTTTCTTAATGTCATCAAATGAAGTAGCCTGATTAGTTTTAGAATACTTCATGTACCATGTCAGTGCTCTTTCTCATAGCGTCATAATGAGCTATGCCTTCTTTACATATTATTCAGTAAGTTGTCTTCATTTCCATACTACATCAGCTACAAACCAAAGCTTCTCAGGATACTCTGATCTGAGTCCTCTAAAAACATGTAAATTAATGTCATCGACCATGTTTCTTCTTGGGGGGTTAGGCAGATGGGTATGGGAATTAGGGGGAGGGGTACAGGGTGTAGGAGAATTAGGAGGAGGGGGGTGGGGGGTAAGGGGAGTATAGGGATGGGGAATCCTGAAGATGCCCTGATTATTCTCATCTTCTAACCTCAATGCACCTTCAGGATAGGGTTGGGAATATCATGGGTTTGTGAGGTTACTTCTTTCTTCTTTGCTCTCAGATTCACCTAACAAGGGACTATAACTAGTCTCAATAAATTTCTTCAGTTCACGATATACTCTGTATTTATTTCCACTTAGCATAGACCCAATTCATGATTCAGAATTATTCCTTCTTCATCAAAACATTAATATGACTGCATTCATAGCACAAACTTTTCACATAAAATAATTTTAATCCACAGATTCAAATAATTTAAATAATTACCATGCGGTCCCTTGAGGAATCTTCACTCAACTTCATTGTAAGATATCGTTGTGTCTATGGTAGATCCAGTGATAAATCCTCCCAGGATATTTTCAATCCAAAAATCAACAGATCTTTAGATGTTGTTGCTGGTATCCTTGATTCGATGTATCAATTCAAGACTCTACATAGTAGGCTCGTCATTTTTGAAACAAGTCTTGTTCTTGATCAACATTGATAGCCATTCATATAGTTCATTATCAAATGAGGAGAATAAAATATTGTTTTACTATGTGAAAATGTACCTCTGCAACCAAGCTTCAGTCATCAACTACGAATTTTTGTTTTCTTGAGCTGTGAACTCTCATTCCTTCTAATTTACGTAATCCTGTATCTCCTTCTTTGATGGATGCCACATTCAGATTTCCCTCAAATATATCCCAATCCCAACAACAAAACCATTTGTTGGCTTGGTTGGGCTTGACCTAGGTTCAACTTGTACTTCGCACCAAAAAAAACGCTCAGATACTAGCCCTTTCATCAACGACTTGCAAGTAGATCACAGTTTGACCCAAGGTGGCTATGGGTGGTTGCAAAACTAGGTTTCCACATCCTTGAGGGACTACGTGAGGTGTCTTATACTTCAATTTTTTGTATTTTACTTAGTCTCTTCGCATACATATCATTACTGTTCTTTCCAAATAAAATAGTTACTTCAACATATTCAGTTTAACATAAGCATATTACAGAACAATATAATTGCGCTATCATAACATAATCAGTTCTTCTAATCCATAGATAGAAAGCAGACATAGTAATACACAAAAACATAGAGTATTGTCCAAAACTTTTCTTCTTCTTTATTAATATGAATCCTTTCAATACATTCAGTTTCTCTACCTGCGCACACAACTGCAGATGGTCTATGCACTAAGGTGCAGACTCCTCCAAGGTCTTCATGCACTTAGCTATGGAGACTTTCCTTAAGGCCCAAAACACAGAAATAAAAATACAACAAATTACGCTTAATGTCTACAATAATATTATGATCCCTTCGATAAAGAATTAAATCTCTTTATATAACATTACATTGCTACAAATCCATGGTCCACATACCATGGGCTCGACAAAAAAATCAACTAAAACCCTAATACACATTAAAAAATGAGGGGCTTTGACCCACCCTAAGCCCCTAGAACTCTACATGGTAAATATGAATTCTAGGTATTGCGTTATCCACTGCTCAAAATGCAGAGTGTTTGACCAAAAGTGGACCGAGTTGGGCTGCGCCCAACAGGAAGAAGAGTCCATGTTGAAATGCTAGTGGAATTTCTCTGAGATAAACTTGTGTAAACATGTCATGACACTAATGATTAAAAATTTCATGACATTGACCAAGGTAGGAGTCGCAAGAGTTCTCATTCATGTACTTCTATCTACTATTGATGCAAACGTAGTGAAAATAATTCCCTATATATATTTCAGGTATCTTTATTGTGTATTTCGTGATTGATTCATTGTTCATGCACAAATAATGTTATTTTAGGGAGATAGGGATTTTTTTTCTCATTATGTGCAATATCTAAGAAGGGAACATGAGACAATACTTCAAGGAAGTATTCATTCCAAGATGGTTGCACCGACAAAGGCCAATTCCTGGGATAGAAAAGGTAGCTCTTACTCTCTTTTTGTTGTCATTTATTGTGTATGATTGGAGATTATTTTTACTTTTTGCATCACTTTCTCGATAGACTTTGGGGAAAACATACTGGGTTAAAAGTAGCTTATCAGTGTAAGCTAAATTTACTCGTGCAACCAAACTATAAGGCTAGTTAAGCCACACTATCTCTATATTAGTCTAGTTTCTGTAGTTATTTTAAGTTTTTAGTTGTCTTTTTCATCTCTTAGAAGAATATATTTTTGGTTATCGTCTAGTCATATATTTTTGGCTATAGTCTAGTCTCCCTTGTGAGAGACCGGATTGATTTCTTGTAATCCTCAATGTAATTACTTATTTTAACAATTAATACAATTCTCCAAGAAAAAATTCATTATTATTATTATTATTATTAATTATAAAAGGGCTATATATATATATACAAAACATGATTTTTAATACCTACTTTATCTTTATTTTATAATGGAGATTGTTAATTTGTAAATAGGTTTGGTTACAATATCATATCACATGCCTAAAAGACAATAACTCACTTGATATGACATTGTTCATATTACCACATTTATAATCAATAAATTTAATTAAAAAGACAATAAGAGCATAAGTACTTAGAAAATATGTCTCAATTGTGCATGGTAAAAATATTTTGTGGAGATTAAATTCTTACTATCCACCTAGCAGCTATTGTTAATTAAATTAAATTATGAAATTTTTATTTGTCTTTTTATTAACATTCTTGCATTTCTTTTCCCAAAACTAAGATTTAAAATTTTAACAAATTTAAATAAAATAATAAAATATATCATTAAAAAATTTATTTATAATTTAATTATAAATAAATTTAAAATTATCTTATTTTAATAATTTAAAATTATTTTATTCATAAAATTTAATAATTAAATAATAACATTTAAAATTAAAATTTTGAAGTTTTTTAATATTTTTAAAAAATATAAATAAAATATTATAATATATATCTTAATTAAAAATAAATCTACATTAGATATTATCTCTTTATCTATTTATATCATTTCTATAATTGTTATTTCTTATATCCAATTACACTGAAAATAATTTTAAATAATATTAATAGAAAATAGATAAATATTAATTTTTAAAAGTGAACTATATTAACTTTAAACAAAAAAATTTACATTATAAACATTAGTCTTGCTGGTCATTCTCCATGAAAAATGGACCATTTCCATAAATAATAATAAATCCTCCATAGGGCTAAATTGTTTATACTACACCTACAAGAACCTATCATTTCCACACCAAAAAAAAAAAAAAAATCAAAAGTATTTCCTCTACTATCTACCTTAAAACTACCATTAAAACTAAGAACAAGACAAAATAAGCCAAACATCACATTATCAAGGTGATGGATTCAAATCAGAAGCATCCACTTGGATGGGATTTGTTGGTGTGACGGGAGGATTCGGTGTAAGATGTTTCTCTATCTTTGCTAGACTTCTATCCATCGTTGCCAATCTCTAATCCATAGTGTCCATCCTACAACCATAACTCCTGAGGTGACCATGCATATGGTGTAGTGTATGAATCATCTCTCTTCTTTCTTCTTGGGTATCAAGAAGTTCTCGCCGTAAGAGATATTTCATCTACCAGTAAAGGTAGGTTGATAGTTTGTATGTATTCACTTCTACTCATCATGTAATGACAACTATTTGTAGGTGGATAGGAACCTAGTTTGCATGCATTCATTTCTCCTCTTCATTTCTTTTACTCATCATGTGATCAGTGATCAGTATTTAGAATCTAATTCTCTCATCAAATTTTGGTTAGAAAATCTAATTCCAACTACTTGCTAGGTGTCAAAACTGTTTATCGAAGTGTTTTAGTTTCACTTAGTTCAATTTTAGTTGAATCTTATTATTGTAGTCATTTAATGTTGATGTCTTTAATGTAATCGTAATATTGAGAAAAGCAATCCTTTACTCCATTTCTTTTACAGTTTTTAATTCTTGTCACGGTATCAGAGCTAGTTTTCATAAAACTCCTGAAAAAAACAAACAGCAGTGAAACCTGCATAAAACACTTGGATAGAGCAGCAACAATTTTAAGAAATTTGAAGAAGTGTCCTGCTTAAAAGCGACTGAGAAAAGCCAGTTCGAGAGATAGCCGAGAATTTCTTTTTTAAATATGAATCAAAGATAACGCACTGAGGCAATGAAAGCTTCAGAAGTTGGTTTTAATTGGAGCAGCAGAAGTTTTTTTATAATTGGAAAAAACCGATCATCAGCGCATTTTCTTGAGGAACATATGCGTTGACAGCGCGAAACTAGTGAGGCAGTAAAGTGTCGATCAGCATGGATGCCAGCAATGTAACGACGCCAATACCAGCAGATCTGACCCTAGCAACAGTCCCTCTCCTCGAATGGGCAGCAGCGTCGAGGCTGTTTAGATAGAACTGCACGTTTCAATCAGTTTCTTCATAACGGGTTCTTCAATTATAGTTGGCTTCATCATTCCAGCACGGAGTGGAAGAGATTTAGCAAAGGTATCACTGTACTCATTTCTCTCCATTTCATCATGCTCATTTAATACATTTTCTTGCGCTTTCCTTTCCCCTGATGTAATTAGGGAGTGCATGAAATTCAGTTTGAAGAGTTAAATCTGGTGCTTCTGTACCAGTAGTACCAATATCTTGGACTTGATGCGTCATGTAATCATCTCATTTCTGCACATGGTTCACCTCTACATCGCATGAGTAGCCATTGAATTATGGAATCTCCAGATACGAGTTTTGACTATAGAAATCCTTGAGAGAATCCCACCATACCCGTAATATTTAAAAAAAAACCATCTGCGCAAAGTCAACATTGTATTCTAATTTTGAAGCTGTCTGCTCATACGAAAGGAACATTAGAATCGGGAGAGAAAAAAAATCAAAGTATGATGCATTATTTTAATGGCCTTATTTGAATTCTTTAATGCTTTTTAAAGTGAGTTGTAATCTTCAAAGGGATTTATTTGATGTTTTTATTAAAAAAAAAAAAAGGGTTTAATTATTTCCGGAATGAGATTTTAAAAAGTTTTTTTCCAAAGATTTAAAAAAAAAAAACTTTAAATTTTTTAATAAAGAGAGGGATTTATGGTATGGGTTAAATATGGTTCATGTAATGAAAGGCCTATAAAATTGATTGTGGGCATTGTAATATTTTAAATTTTGCAAGAAGTTTTTTTGTGGAAGCTCAACAACGATGTTACTTGTTGAGTCGTAGCGAGCCAACATTTAACAATGGGAAAATCCAAGAGGCTAAAACGACATCAGAAGATGTTTGAGATCTTTTTAGATATGGAATTGAAGAGGCAAAAGGATGAATTTGCATTAAAAAAATAATATGTCGATCACAGTGTTATCCCTTTGATTTCAGATGCCAAGACATCCAAGGAAGCATGGGATTACCCTCGAGAAGTGTTTTTGTGCAAGGGGGAGCATTGAAATTGAAGATGAAGGTGGATCTATAGCAGGATATCTACAAAAAGATGAAAAGACTCAACCACAAGTGGATTATGTCTATGAAGAAATTGCAAAAGCAGCAGAGAAGGATCACGATGAGCCGCAAGTGGATGAAAATTTGATGAATCCAGCAACGGATGTAAATTTCCTAAATAGGAAAGGCAGCAATATTGAACACAATAATGGGAATAACAGTGAAAATCATTGTACAAATACATGAGACCAATATGGAGTCATTTTATTAGTCATATCAGTAGCAAAATAATGCAATACAATGAGGCACAAATCATACAACATGATACAACAAGCCTCCAATGAATAAACCCTCTCAAGAATGAGATGTTGCTAATGTAAAAAATGGCAGAGAACTGCTACAGCACAGTCATAATGAGCATAGCTATAGCAGGATATAATACGATATTATAAAAATATTGATATATGCCTCACAAGATACTATAAATAAAGATCTAGGCACTATATAACATTTCCAAGACAACCCAAGAGGGTTTCCGGAAAATACACAAATATACAGATGTGTGTTGCAGCCCTAAAGCTGAAGGTTTGCTGCAACAAAATGGCTGGGAAGATATTGCTGAAGCTAATATAGAAGTATGTAGCTCTTCCCCAATAGATCCTCCGAATGAAAGGCTTTCCCCTCCATGGAAGAAATCACTCCTCAAATCATGCACTACAAAAACCTTGCAACTCCTCCCTAAAATAACGTTGTTCAGGATTGAAAATGCATTGTAGGGGATAAAAACACCTTGGACTCATGCCAAATATAGAAATAATGCTCAAGGGCCTTCTTTACTAGCCTCTCAATGCAAGGAAACCTTCCTCCACTGAAAACTAGCTCAGAAATCACCCAAATCAAACCTCCACTGCTGCACCCTGTAACACAACACAATCCTCAGCAAAAAATGCATTGTAGAAGAAAGATGGAGCTTTTCCTGAAGCCGGAATGTGGAAATGTATCCCAGATACTTCTCCTGAGTGGGCACTCCAAGTCCCCCGAAGAAGAAGGTGGGATTCCTGCTTGGGAACACCCTTGTGCTAAACATCACTGTAGTCTTTGCTAAATAGCTGATGGGAGTGTTGTAGATCATATCTGCATATCCTTTTCAATTTTCATTTTGAATATCAAAAATACAAAAAAATTAGAAAATAAAAAAATCATATGTTATAGTATAAAGTTTTTATACTATATCATAAAAGAAGCATTTCAAATCTCGATGAATATTAACCTTATTGAAATATATGTTTTGATTTAAGCTTAAGCTTCGAGAAATTTCTTGAGCGGAGGTGGTGATCGCGGATAAGTGGTTCTGGATTGGTCATTACGGGGCGGAAAAGAGCTCGTTGGTTATTTAAACCGGAACCCCCGTAGTTGACTGGTCAAATTTTAGGAGAGCCGTGATCAACGGCTGAGATTTACTACGGGGGGTATAGGTTGAAATTCTTTGCCATACTCCCGGACCCCCCCGTAGTGACGTCATCAAGCAAGGTTGGAGACAGCTGTCATCCTCTTTCGAAGATTTTGTACATGTCATTCTGCCATTTATTATGGATTTTCTTAGCTTTTAAATTGCTCTTTGTCCCATTCTCGTTTGTTTGTAGTTCTTTTTCCCTTTTGAGTCTCGCTCCCGCCACCTTTCCCTTGCCTAGTACCCCCATATTGTTTTCATTGTCCGTCAGTCATGGCAAGACGAGCGTCCCTGTCTGGTTCATCAGGCTTCAGTTCTCTCATCGACAGTGAAAAAGACATTCACGATACACTGTCATCTGTCAATCATCCCTTGTTATATCACCAAGTGATCCTAAACACTGAAAAATCCCCAGTATTTTCCGCCATGAAGAGTTCTGGTGTATTGTCCACTTGTATTCCAAAAACCCACTTGTTTCCCAAGTTCATCTCATGGCTAGTCTCTTCAATGTACCCTCGCAAATGTTTCGTGATGAACCCGCAGGGAGAAAATATTCTGCAGGTATCAACGCAATTGGTCCGCCAAGCATTGTGCTTCCCAGACAATGAGTCATCTCTGCAATTTTCTGAAGATTCTTTGGCTCGTTATTTTGAAGACCTTTCAAACGAGGAGTTTAGTCAATGTATGTCATTTTTGAAATCGAATCCAGAGAGGACTCAATTCGAAGGAGAAGAGCTCAGTATGGAGATTTTTAACGCTGAGTATAGGCCAATTCTCAGTTGCATTACGGAGATTTTTGGGAAAGATAATGATCACAGAGTTGATAAATCAGTTTTGGGTATGTTTGCACTAATGATGAAACCAGGAGTGGTTCTTGATATTCCGTCTTTCTGGCAGAAAATCATAAATTCTCAATTGATGGCTTTCCCTCTCACAGGTTTTTTCAGATTTCCGTCATTGCTTGTTTACTTGTTTTTATATCAAAATGTCGAAGAATTCATGAGTTTGGGATTGAATATAGTTGATGTTAACAAACATAAACAATCAGTTTTGTTCTGGACTGACATGATAAGAAAAGAAGAGAATGAAGTAGGACTATTTGAGTTTGCTAGCCATTTCATGACTATTTCTTATAAAGTTTTGAATGGAGTTCTTCCTCCATGCTTCCTGACAAAAGCTCGGGAATTCCTACAGCTAGGACCCCATTGCAGATTTGGAGATTGGTTTGTATTTGAAGAGTATTCAGAGATAAGGTTGTATGGAGCAAGCATTGAACCCTATAGGCTCCCAACTTTTGTACCCATGCGGCTTTTCACTTTGGAATTCATAAGACAGAGCCTAAATGTGGACCAGGTACACTTCCTTCCCATAAAGAAAGGTGTCATATATAAATTACCCATGAGTGTGGGACCTTTTGTGATCAACACGAGACAAGATTTTGATGAAGTTTCAAAAATGTTGGAAGAAACACAGTTGTTGTTAGGTGAAAAATGGGCTTATGATCCGCATGGAATAATTTCTCAGAAGAGGGTGGAGAATGGGTATTCTGCATTTTCCCATGTAAGTGTTTTGGGGAAATATCACCCTAGAGGTTGGTTGGGATACAACCTCCACAGAGCAGGGGCATGCTACTTAACAGAGACTCACACAACCATGCACGTTTAGAAAAACTAAATAGAGCATAATGAGAGAGTTACCCGTAGGTCCTACGGTTGAAGAAGATCCCGCAGGATTCAAATCCCCAGCAACCGTCCTTCCTTCTTAACCTGAAATACAAGAAGAAACAAGCACAAAGGACTGGTTGTACAGCATATATCTACTCTAAATGTTAGTGAGACTCATATAAAACATTAAATAAATCATAATGAATGCTTGTATAACAAATATTCTCATACATATAAGCATACACTAACACGTTTATTTCAGGAACAGCATGGTACTTCTGTATTATGAATAGCATGTAAAAAAGTAACGGGTGGAGAGATCACCTGATCCTTCCAAGGCCTTCGCAGACCGTCGTCCAGATCCGTCCAACCCTTGCCTCGCTAAGACTCCTTCCAAACTGGTGCATACGAGATAACATATAAAGGGATGTGTATCTCAAGGAAACAAGGGTTTCCTATAATGAACTGGGAAAGTGCAGGAGGCACGGGGAATCAGACTTGGATAGGGAATACCAACAGAGTATAATATCAATAATTCTCTCTCCCTTAGGCCATACACATGAGGGGCTTTTATACTCCCTCCAATTAGTTTCAACAGTTGGAAACAGTTGGCCACGTGCTGGGGTGGTTGAACTACCTGAGTAACCATCAACCCAGCCCAAAAATAGGGAATTTTTATATATTTTTTAATCATTTTAATGGTATACGCAGAAAAGTCTAGCTGGACTCGCATATACATGCGGAAAAACACGGGCATAGTCGTGTATGGGGGATTTTACACTGTTTTTAAGTGAATTTTTCCAAGTCTGTAGGAATGGGTGCCCAAAAGCCATGAAGCAATCATGAATCATATCAAGGTGAGAAATGATGCTATAAAATATGCCCCCTAATATATGAGGTCAGAAGGGGTACATGATGGCCGAAATGTATTATGCACATAGAAAGAGCTTCGCAAGGACAAGAGAGGACTTCACCAGATTTCAGCCTGCCAAAAACCAATGAAAGAAACCAGAGAGTCAACTCATGCTGAGGCGGGCATACCCATGCTCAGTCAAAAATACATCATATATATAGAAAGTACTGAATAGATCCAACATGTATACAAGTATAACTGAACTGAAAGTACACAGTGAATCATCTGAGCGTGGCCCGGAAATACAAGTCTGAATCAATGTCTAAGTATCACATATAGAAAGCTGATCAAAGATGGTGCAACTGGATGTCTGATCAAGTAAGTAACTGAATCTCCAAGTACTGAATCATAAGAGGTGGATCAAACGGTACAATCATGCAACTCGGGAGCCAACATATAGGATGTTGCTGTACTGAACTGCAACATATAAGGGTGGACGGCATCACTGGCAGAAACTGAATGGACTTTCAAAAGTGAACCAAAGAATGCTGATGCAACCCGAGGTCTTCACCGATCACTATGGCACAATTCTACACAATGGGAATAAATGAGCTGAAGTCGACCATGTGAGAAATCGTTGGATTACCAGGCAATGATGTATCCCGTTAACCAACGCAAGACAACCCACCGATAATGATAATGAGTGTCAAGGTGCCCCAGTACAATCTAACAAGTGCGAATGAATGAGTTGAAGTCGAACACTTGAAAGAATCTACCAATCAAGAGGCAATGATGAATCCCCACTGTCGATAGCGAAGAGTCTGCCACTGATGACTGCAAACCCTAAGGTACTGACAAAAATACTCTAGACCTTATTCCCAGAGCAATGAGTCGGAGTCGATGGGAAAAGATCCGCTGGAAGGAAGGCATTAAGGCATCCCACATCAGTCCAGCGCGAGTGTAACCCGCAGGCCAAGATTTGGAAGGAATCGGACGAAGTAGAGTGATGGAACCAAAACCGAAGTACGTTTCCAACGTGCACAAGATGAAGCTAGCGCACGGAAGAAACCCTCTGAACCAACTAATAATGAAAGCTGACACAGAGGCGAGAAATCCACCGATAGGGTCAAATGGAAATCTAGGTACTGCACGAATCCCAAGTGTGATAATGTGTGCTAACATCGAACACAGGGGAAACCACTCAGTCAAAGACCCATGATGATGATCAAATGTTGAGCACGAGGTCACCTATCAATGATGGAAATAGGCCCAAGGTGCGGCTCTAGGTTTGCTCTCAGAGCAATGTGTCGTAGTCGATAAGAGACAAACCCGCTGGCAAGAAGTCAATGGGGACCTTCTCAAACCATCACGAGCAGAAGACAAAAACATCTGATGTGATAGAACATGATACTGACAAGACCAGGAAGGCCGACTGAATAATGATTCAAGAGACACCGCAGAATGGCGGACTCAGGCTAGACTTCTCTTGAACAAAAGCACGACTCATGATGACCATGGCAGTAAAAAGTGACACTGTATAAGTCTGTTATGCAGGAGGCACAACAAACTCTCCATATGATTGGAAGAGATAACCAACCGGGGGAGAACTGACAAGTGAAACATGGTAAAGGTTGAACCTAGGTCAAAAACTAGAACCATCCCAAATGAAGGAAATATATATAAGTATATGTGCTTTGTTCAAGGGCGACAAACTGACTCTGTACTGCCATCAAAATAACGAAGATACATCATGTTCCCGCTCTTTTTGTTATATTTGATTTTTTTGTCTTTTTCATATAATAAGCCTGAAAAAGAATAAAAGAATGCTATGGTACAATGGATAGAACGAGTATCAAGAAACAGATGCACTAGTTCCCGGGATTGGAACGATCCTATGCTCAATGCAAGGTGGCGAAAACTGGTAAGCGATACTCAGAGGAATGTTCCATCCATGGGTAAAAGGGTGTCAAGTCGTGATAGCTAAGTGCATGCAATGGTTAACTTGTACAAATAGTCAAGGTCAAAATTTGGCTTAAACATCGAGTCCAAATGAAGCCGGCTAAAGGCCAGGATAAACAAGTAGCCAATATGCAATGCAGTAATACAACTTAACGACACCAGGGAGCCTCTAGGGTAAAAGCCAGAAATAATGATAGTGATGAAGAAGAAGAATGAAGCTTCAGCACATAAGACATGGCGGGACTAAAGAGGACTCCCGAGCCTACATAAAAAGCAGCATGGGCAACAAATGATAGCGAGGAACTAACTAGGAAGCCCATGTAAAGGAAGGCTCTACCATCAAGTCATGATTAAATAATCGGCGAGTGAAATGGGTGTAATACTCATGACTTGATGGGATAGACCCTAAGGCAAGTGATCAGTATGGAGGCTAGTATGCAAGATGCAACGGAAAGTGATTCCCTAACCTATATGCCAGTGAAGATCATATACCTGCCGTGAAGAGTCGGAAATGATGGATCAAAAACCGGGAAAAATCTCAAAATCGTCAAAATGTACCTGAAGATATACCAAACTGGGCACTTCCAAGCAATCGAGTTATACAGCATAAGATAGATCGAAAAAATAAGCATAAGGAAAATTTGCGAAAATTTTCAATTTTTTAGCCATAAATAGACAAATTACCTCTCATTTGGTTCATTATTGCATAGCTGATTTGGAAAAAGTGCTCTGGAGCTAAAAACTTGTTTCGTCACATCAGGAACAACCGACCGTCGGAACTCAGCGAAACTTCAGGTAGGCTCCTTAATCATCCTGTTTATTCATTTTGTCCATTTGGAAATTAAAATTAAGTGATTTTTTGCTTTAAAACCCTTGCTAAAATATGCGTACCTGCGCATATGCGGGTTCATTGAAGGAAACCCGCGTATACACGCGACTGTGTACAAGGAAAACCGCATATGCGCAGGGCCGAAACTTAAAAAGCGTGGCTAATGCATAATTTGATGAAATTTCTCAGGATGACCATTTCATGGAGGGAACGTGAGCATAGCGCAATAGACCAAGAGGTCATGCAGGATCGCGCAGCACAAAATATCCTCCGAAACTGTGGATTGTTCAAATTCTTTAAAATGCCCAATATGAAAAGCAATGTGCGATTGCTAGAAATGCTCGTAAATTACTGGGAACCAGATCAGGATTGCTTCATAATTGATCAGATGCCACTACGCATTGAAGTGGAGGATATATATTTCATCACTAGACTCTCCAAGAGGGGAGAACCAATGGATTTGCACGGAAAGCCCCTGGGAGGGTTGACCGTGGAAGATTATTTCCACGTATATTGCGTAGAGAATTCCAAAAAGGTTGGAACACAGATTGCAATTAGAGATATCAGGGATTTGCACATGAAGATCCTCCTTTTCACCATCAGCAGAGTGGCAGGATTTTCCTCACTACATCAGGCGTCCAGGACGCAAATGAGTATAGCTGTAGAGTGTTTGATTCATGTGTACGATTGGTGCACAGCCCTGCTACTGAACATGAAACAACAGCTGACCTCCATTCGCCAAGCAAAGACTAAACACTTTGGCTATGGGACCATTTTGACAACATTCTTCTTTGAGAGGATTCCAGCTTTGAGACCCAGAGTGATCTCGACTATCAGCAGCCCGCGGGACCCAAGAATCGCCCGTTGGGCAGACATGATGAAGAGACTGGGGGGCAGCGAAGTACCACGAACCACATGGGACGATGAGTTCTTCCTGTGGTGGGGAGAACAGATCATCGCAGTGGACGACTATCCCTATGCCGGGATGGATTTCCGAGGAGATCCAGATCTAGTACTTCCACCTGGCACAGCATGGGGAGCAGTCGGTAAGTTTTGCAAAAAAATTTGACTTATATAGTTTTTTTTGAATTTTTTCAAATATGTATGAAAAATGAAAAACACACATGTTTTTTATTGGATTCATAATGACTGACAATTAAAAATGATCATGTTTCAGATGTTGGACCAGTACGACCTGAGGGTCTCCCACGCCATAAGCGTCGCAGGGGCGAGGCAGAGACAGTGGACTCAGACAGGACACTCCAGGCCGTGCAGAGAAACTTGGAGGGATTAACCCGCCAAATCCCTATGGCTGCTGTGGAGGACTTGCCTGAAGCCATCCAGAGACGGGTAGTTGGAGTACCCCGAGACTGGGTTAGATTATTCCGCCGTGTGGCCACTGCAGTTACGTTCTATAGGAACACGACTGCTGGACAGGGACCTCAGGAGTAGATAGATTCTATGATTGTATATTCTTTTTTGAAACTGAACATGATAGGGCATAAGCCCAAGTTTTGTACGAGATTATGGATCCAAATTTTGTAAAGTTTTTGACACTCCGATGATATATATAAAGCGAGATTTGATGTGATGTGATAAATGTATCAAATGTATGATGTTTTTGATGATTAAAAATTTTATTGTATTGAATGATTAATATGCCAATCCAATGCTTGATTAGCTAATGAGTCAGCAAACCAATTGTCAGCTCGAGGAATATGAATGAATGTTAAAAATTGAAATGACCTTTGTAACAAACGTACCCTCAAAAACAATCGTAATAAAAATGGATCTCGTACTCGATAAGTGTTGTTCAACTGCGACACCACCAGCTGAGAGTCCAAGAAAACTACCAACGAATCAACACCCAAAGATATTGCCTCCGAGAGTAGATGAATGATTGCAGTGTATTCTGCTACATTATTGGAAGCAGGACCAATGCAGACCCCTCTTGATACCAACAGCTGACCGGAAGGATAATGAAGCACCCAAGCCGCGGAAGCTAAGTTCCGGGTGTGTCTACTAGCACCATCGGCGAAACCGAAATGACTCATGACATCCAACACAACCTGCCAAAGCAGATCAAAAAACATCACCACCTCATCAAAAATCGAAAATCAATCAGATATGTACAAAGCAAAAAACTACTATATACAAAATCAAGATGCCAGGCCGAAGCCTAGGCATAATACTTCTTCAAATAGAGCCCATTTCGGGGCTCCGGCAACTCGTTCCCATCGAAATCAACCAAGGTATAAGCTCCTTTCTTAAGGAATTTTTTAACGATATAGGGGCCATACCACATCGATTTGAACTTTCCTGCCCCCAAGGCATCTTTTTCTTGGGCATAGACCAAAACAAGGTCACCTTCTGAAAAGACCCTAGGCTTAACCGCCTTATCGTACTGAACCTTTACTCGGTTTTTATGTGCTTCATTCATCGTGGCGGCATCCTGACGCTGCTCATCGAGATTTTCCAGATGAAGAAGCCGTTCTGCTAGACTGGAAGTGTCAGGAAGAAGCTCAACAGCTAATTTAAGGGAAGGAATCTTGCATTCAATGGGAAATATGGATTCCACCCCGTGGACTAACTGAAACGGAGTAAAGCCAGTTGCAGTTTTAACTGACGTCCTGTATGCCCAAAGTGCAGGATATAGCATAATATGCCAGTTGGATCTATGTTTATCAATCATCCTTTGAAGAATTGTCTTCAAGGATTTATTCACGGCTTCCACTTGCCCATTGGCCTGAGGATAATATGGAGATGAATGCTCCTGCCGGAAACCCAATTTGAGAGCCAACTCAGCCATCATACTATTCTGAAAATGACTGCCATGGGCGGTGACAATCTCTCTAGGTATACAAAAACGAGCGATAACTTGGTTGAAAAGGAACAAAGCTGCAGTCTCACCATCGTTCCCAAAAGTAGGCATAGCCTTGACCCACTTCGTAAAGTAGTCTACTGCTACGATAATGTACTTGTGACCTTTTTCCGAAGGCGGGTTACAAGTAGTAAAATCAATACCCCACTTTGTAAAGGGTCCGACAGTAACGACTGGAAAAAGTGGAGCTGGATGAGCGCGCATTTTTCGAGTATGCACCTAACAAGGATGACACTTTTTTACCGATTCAATACAATCCTTGAAAATCGAGGGCCAAAAGTATCCAGCACGCAAAATATTTTGGGTTGTAGCAAGCCCAGATAAATGGCCCCCACAAGCTCCACTGTGAGAATCATTGAGCACAGCCTCAGCTTCTTCGAAAGTTAGGCAGCGTCTCAGGATTGAATCAACCCCTCGACGGTACAAAGCATCACCAATAATCAGATAATTCTTGGCTAAGTGACGCAGTTTACGACGCTCATCTTTCGAAAAAGAAGAGGGAAACTTCGCAGTCTGGAGATACACAATGATATCCCCATACCAAGGATCTTGTGGAGAGATTAAAAACAAGTGTTCGTCCGGAAAGGACTCATCATAGATCATCTCCTTTCCACAAGGCAACTCGGAGATCAATTCCGCAAAGACTAATGACTTCTTGGATTTGGCAGACATGAACTCTAGATCAAATTCTTGTAATATCACAATCCATCTATTATATTTTCCCCCAATCACTCGCCTGCTGAGGACAAACTGAAATGGATTGGCAGCTGCCAAGACATAAGTTTTGCGAAGAATAATGTAATGTCGGAGTCGCTGCACAGCATGGACTGCTGCTAAGGCTAATTTTTCTATCGGGGTGTATCGCAGTTCAGGTCCTACCAGTCCTCGACTAAGGTAGTAAATAACATGCTCAGCCAGAGCATCATCCTCCTGAACCATAACCATACCAATGGTAGATTCTGCTGTAGCCAGATACAAAAGAAAATCTCTGCTATAATCGGGTGGACTCAGTAAAGGAGCAGAGGTCAATGCCTTTTTCAAAGCATCGAACGAGCATTGAGCGTAGTCGTCCCAAAGAAAAGGAACTCCTTTCTTCAACAGTCTCATATATCCCTTTGTAATCTCAGCATAGTTGACAATAAACCTCCGAAGAAAATTAGACTTCCCTTGGAGAATTTGAAGCTGACGAATTGAAGACGGGGGAGGCAACCGAAGTATTGCCTCAACCTTGAAGGGATCTACCCTTATCCCTTCCCTAGACACAATAAATCCCAACAGCCGACCGGATGTAACCGTGAAAACGCACTTGTTCGGATTCAATCGAATTTTATAAAAACGACATCTTTCAAATATTTGCCGGAGGTGACCTGGATGATCCATCCTCTTTCGAGAATGAGCAGCTAAATCATCTAAGTATGCCTCAATAATCTTCTTGATGTCATGGAAGGCGTAAGACATGGCCCGCTGAAAGGTAGCCCCAGCGTTTTTAAGACCAAAAAGCATTTTCTTATATGCAAACGTACCCCAGGGACAAATAAATGCGGTCTTATGTTGATCTTCTGGACGGATAGTAATTTGATTATAACCAGAGAAACCGTCCATGAAGGAGAAAATCTCGTTACCGGCACACTCGTCAATGATCTGATCGATGAACGGTGTGGGGTAATTGTCTTTAGGACACGCCTTATTCAGGTCTCTGAAATCGATGCACACTCGAATCGTTCCTTGCTTTTTATCAACGGGAACGGGGTTTGAAACCCATTCAGTCAGAGGAACTGGGAAAATGAATCCCGCCTTAAGAAGCTTTTCAACTTCAGCTTTGATAGCTGTTGCCTTCCAAGGATTAACCGGACGAAGTTTTTGCCTAACCGGCTTAGTGTTTTCATACGTCTTGATCTCATGCTGGACGATAGATGGGTCTATGCCAGGCATTTCCTCATAAGACCAAGCAAATACATCCCTATACTCTTTGAAGAGCTCGGTATAGATTTGAATCTCCTCACGGGAACATTCAGCTCCAATGAAGACATTCTCGACAATATTGGGATCCCTGGAGATGTTCACCGGGATAGTAGGAGAGATCACAGCCATGTTCCCTTCAGCATATACCTGTGTTGGTGCCAAAGGGCTCAAGACTGGGTGAACAGGACCAGGAGACTGAGGACTTGGAAAACTTGTTTCGACTTCGCTCAAGTCAAGTAGGAAGTAAGACCGATGATGCAAATCATCCCACGGTCTATCTATACCTGTCATCGCTTCTAGGATGGCCTCTTCAGATGGAAGAGTGGTATCTAGACAATCCTGGGCAGAAGAAGAAGTAAGTGTCCAAGCCGGAGCCACATCACCATCCAACTCTTCCGGTGAAAGAGGAGCTGGATCAGATTCTGCAGTGTCAACAATAGACTGATATGCAATCTCAGCTGCAGAAATCAGAAATGCCATTCCACCCACTTGACCTTCCGCTAATGTGGAAGTAGGGGAAGGTAAGGTCCAAGGGTCCAAAAAATAATGAGTTCGAAAGAACTCTCTTCGAAGAGGAGCCTTGGAGGATGAAATAGCATTAATATGAACCTTAGGAGGAGGAAGATCAAAAGTTCCCATCAAGGAAGAATACATTCCAACTCCTAGATTCTCAACAGGCGCCTTAGTATTATCCAACTTAGGAACAAATGAGTCAGAAGGCGCATCCAGGTCTACAGGAGGACAGTCCAGTTGATCCACTGTAACGATCCTCCCTTCGTGGGGGAAACATACAATTCGAAATAGTGAGGATGCAATGGCATCCATCTCATAAATCCAGTTCCTCCCCAACAGAAGGTTGTAGTCCAAGGCCGCATCCACTACCTCAACCTCTATGTTAACGGTTTTGCCCCCAACACAGATGGGCAAAGCCGGGACAATACCATGGGGTCTGTGAGAATGACCATCGAATGCAGTAAGAACAGTGCTAGATGGAACAGCTTTGGGAGATCCAAGTGTCTTCCAGCATGCGAGAGACATCACGCATGTAGAAGCACCCTCATCAACAACCGTTCGAAAGATATTGCACTTCCGATACGACGATTTAATATGAAAGGCCATGTGATGAGGAAGTCTCTTCTTAAAATTAGTCATATCAAATGTAATTAGAAGATAATTTTTTGGATCAATAGCCCCAATGGCAGTGAGCAAAGCACTGTGCTGAGCCGGACAAGACTGGAGTACCTCTAAAGCTGACATAGCACAAGGACTTTGCGCCAGATCTTCTACAATCGAGTAGTTCTGGGCAGCCCTTGCATTGGGATTAATCGTTGACCGCTTAGAAGATGCCTTGGGCATCCGAGGCATAGACTCAACAGTAGGCTTCGTTATGTGAAGCGGCTCAGTAGCATCAGGAACTTCCTTAGCTTTCGAAGATTCCTCTCCGCCATATTCACGGGATCTCGTAGCGACATCCACGTGAGCACTCATCATAAAGATGTTCGATGGAATTTCCCCTTCCTGGGTACCTCCAGGAAGCCCCAGGATTTTGGTTCGCGCCAACAACTAATCGCTTCTACTTTTGGGGAAAAGGGTTTGTTAGCATGCACCGGGAACTAGAAGAACCCTGCTGGGCTAACAAGCGCTGAGCATCCTGAATTTTAGGGCAAAGGTGTGTGAGATGGTCTCCAGCACAGAGCTTGCATGGAAAATTCACTTTCCTTTTCTCCTTTTGACCCTCACCAACACGCTCGTTGATTTTATTTGCATTGCCCTTCCTGTTCTTGCCCTTCTTCTTGTTATTTCATCCCTTCTTCTTCCCATCTGATTGTTGATTTCCTTTGGGATCATAAGTTTGGACAGCATTTATGGACAAAGACTGGGAAGGTGATGAATCAGCAGGCACAGCCTGACCAGAAGGAGCAGATTGTAAAGACAACTGCTGCAGTTGAGAAAGCAGGCTGGCTGCACCACTATTGACCGATCCGACAATTCCACCACCATGCGGACCAGGTTTAGTTTTCGACAAATCTAATTTGGAGCGAGGAGCATTGGGCAAATACTTATAAAGTACCCCAGACTGAGAATAGATCAGTTCTAGCTGCTGGGCACTAAAAATGGCCTGCTCCTCAGAAAATACCCCAGATAGGGATACATCTTTTGAAATATCTGACCAGAGATTTCAAAACCACTCGAGAAGGAATTTCTCCTCGGAATATGAGCTTTAATAAGCGTCTTCCTTCTCCTCCATTCCCGATCGTGATCGAATGCGTTTGCCTCATCCTGCTTAAAATTAGCCAGGAGTTCGGTCCCAGCCTCATATCTGACAGGCAACTGAAAATGGTTTAGAAATGTGATAGCCAGTTCCCCAAATGTGGCGAAACTGCCCCCAGTGAGCTCGATATACCATTTGGCGGCATTTCCAGTTAGGGTGCGTTGAAATAATCTCAACCTAATCGAGTCATCGATCAGGGAGTTCAAAGAGCACCATAAGTGGAAAGTGGTGATGTGGTCTGCCGGATCCTCTCCATTCTTACCTTCAAACTTTGGAATGTCTGAAAGAAGTTTGGTTGGGACCGGAGGCCACCCCGGACTATAGCGAATCGGGTCATTAGTCAACTTCGACAAATCTGGCAAGTTTAACGTTGCCAGAAACGGTAAGCGAGGCGGAGCCTGAGAATTCCATCCTTGAGGGGATGGATTCCCAACATTCTGAAAAGAATAGCCTGGATTTGATGAGGCACCAGGTTGCCAGAAAGGACTCATAGAAAAATGAGAAGAACCTCCTCCCCACGCCGAGCCACCAAGACCCAGACGCCTCTCGTCGAAGTGTTAAATGAAGAGCAGAGCCTCGGAGGGGTTCCAAGCATTAGACGAGGAGAAAAGGTCTGATAAGCACTGACATGGAAAGAAGCAGTCTCGATGACCTAAGCGAAGAACCGATTCCCCGCCCCCGCCGTAGTAAAGACAGGATTCCATCCCGTAAAAGTAGTCGAACTTTTCCCCCCAGACCAAGGGTTGAAACTCTGGGTCTGAGACGTAAACGGAAAGGACCCTAAAGAAGGATTCGAACTAGGAATGTGTCTAGTTCCGAAGGGGAACCCTTGAAAGGAAGCTAATCCACTAGCCATGTTAGACATGGTCGTAGATCCAGCTGAAGCAGCGGAAAAGGAAAAAGAGGGGTTCCCACTAGAGGGCATCCCTGAACAGAAGGGACCAGAATGAGAAGCATGTGTCTGGGTGAAACCAGAGCCAAACATAGCAGCACTAGAAGCAATTGAAGATGAAGCAATAGTTCCCCCTGCTTCAATAGAAGCAGGAGTCTGAATGCCTGCATCACTCACAGCAGAAGCTGCGTTCCCAGTCGTGGCCATCGAAAGATAAGAATGATACGGAAGATCTTCTGGTCTCTCCGACTCAGGTCCGATGTATTGAACAACAAACGGATAATCAGGAGGAAGAGGAGATGGACCTGTCGCAGGAGGCTCAGGTACGTCTTCGATTTGAAAATATTCTTCCTGAGGAAACAAAACTCGCGAGGTGAGCGGAACGTCCTCCTGAATCCGACACCGAATCGGGCCTACTTAAACCTTCTGCATCTTTGTGGAGGATCACTCTCCATCGCGTCGTATGCTACCGCATGGTAACCACCTCGCTAAATCGCTCCCATGCCTTCTCGGCTAGGCTCTGGACTCTCGGGAGATAACCCCCGGATTCTCCTCGATCGACGAGGCACTTGATCAGCCACTTTTATAGATTTTAAATTAGACTCAAAAAAGTGAAAATCTAGGCAAGCTAGGAGCAAAGAGCACTCACTAAAAATAAAAATCCCTGAGATCCAATCAAGCAAACAGCCTGCAAGTATTTCTGCTCTGGGTGATGAGGACCGGACACCAAAATACAGGAAAGCGAAATATAGGACCTCCTGAAAGTAGTCCGGGATGATTAGGGCCCAGAACAACTAGCGAAGGTATCAGAAACAGTTACGCCGACCTCCTAACGATAGCCTTTTCCGGATCAAGCACCCAAGCTTCGCAAGGGCACCCCCCAGAAGTACTGCTGAAAGTGATGCGACGTCTGCCTCAGGTACCACGGGTATTCCCCCGTTACCACCCTCGTGGAACCTAGGAGTGGCAACTATGGACACCAATCCGTATCGAAGCCGGGCGACCACAGAACCCTCAGCTAATCGGAGGGGGGGTATCCCTCTTCTTAACCTTCACTTCCCCTCGCGCTTGACTCTCTGATGAGAGCTTTCCCAGTCCACCTCACGGAGTTGGATTTCGCTCAATTAATCAACTTCTATGTTTGTTTGAGCGGCCTTGGAGAGTTAACTCTCCACTCACCTATTTCAAGGCCCTACAACCTAGCTAGTTGGTGATTGACACTTAGAAAAACTTGCTAGTTGATTTTAGATTAAATCGCTTATTTTATGGGCTGTTATATTAAGTCACAAGGATATGGAGATGAAACCAATGGTGTTTTCGACGCAAAAGAAATTAATAAAAACTTAACTACATGCAAATGCAGTTCTTTGTCTTTCGATGAAAAGTAATCTCTACGAGACTAAAAAATTGTATTTTTCTTTTCAAAAAGCAAACTCACACTCACAAAAACTAAGAAGCTAACTAAATGTTGAAATGCACCTAATGAAAATCACTACAAGCATGTAAATCCTAAGATGCAAAAAATCTCTTAAAACAAAGTGAAATTTCCCAAAAAGCTCCTTCGGTTTTAACTCTTCTTTGGTTGCCCAAAAAGCTAGTCCTCGAAATCAAGAACTCTTAATATAAGACACCCAAAAACGCTTACAAATAAGAAGAAGAAATCAATAACAACTCTTCCTCAAAATCAAGCCAAAAACTAGAAGCAAGAAACCTCACAAAAGCTCCAAAATATATGGCAAAATGAAAATGAAAATGCAACAACAAAAACAAAAGCAAGACAAAATGTTTTTTGAGTTTTTGAAATGCAAAAACAAAAAGCAAAACAAATGTTTTTTGAGCTTTTTAGTTTTATAAAGAGAGAGCTCGAAAAAACCAAGCACAACTATCAAAATCCAAACCAAAACGGGACCGAATTTCAAGCACAAACTTCAACAATGCTCCCAAACCTTATAAATCTAACTTGTAGCAAGATCAATAAGAGCAAAAGAAGACCAAAAACTCAGCCACCTAGCCTAGACAAATAGTGCAAAACTTGTCGCAAACAAAACTTCAAAGAATCAAGAAAAGCCCTTCAAAAGTTGCAACAAAACCCTAACCTATGGAACTCAAGAAAACCAATCAAAAACGAAGCGAAAATCGCAATGCAAAACACAACACAAAGATAGGAGCGAGTCAGTGAGCAGAAGCTCTCTGTTCTGATAAAGCAGAACAGCCAAGAATGCTCAAAAAGCGATCTTGGAACTCAATCCAGAAGTGCCAGCACCAGAAACAACACTTTGCCAAAAAGACTAGTTTTCACTCAAACGAAAGAGAGAAAAGATATGAAACCACTTCCTTCACACTCCAGTAAGTACAGGGACACTGTAGAAATAGGCCTCCACAGCCAGAAAGGACCAAAAAGCCAAGAATCCCAAAAATTCAAAATCTTCCTAGGTATACGCTACTTCACATCTATGAAACCAACGTGCATACGCGTCTGTGCTAAGGGAAACTCGCGTATACGCGGGTTCCTTTAGAAAAACTTGTGTGTATACGCGACTGTGTGCAGAAAAAAGCGCGTATTCCAAGGTAAATAATGAAAAAAACAAAAAGAACAAGCCTGGAAAAGACACCAGGACTTCAGACTGACTGCAAGAAAGTAAACTGGACTGCAAATGAAAGATAAAACTGTCGGCAACCTACCAAACAGCTGAAACAACCCAACAGGAGAATCACAAGAATGTGATCCCTAGTGGAGTCGCCAGTTCTGTTTCGAGGAAATATCACCCTAGAGGTTGGTTGGGATACAACCTCCACAGAGCAGGGGCATGCTACTTAACAGAGACTCACACAACCATGCACGTTCAGAAAAACTAAATAGAGCAGAATGAGAGAGTTACCCGTAGGTCCTACGGTTGAAGAAGATCCCGCAAGGTTCAAACCCCCAGCAACCGTCCTTCCTTCTTAACCTGAAATACAAGGAGAAACAAACACAAAGGACTGGTTGTATAGCATATATCTACTCTAAATGTCAGTGAGATTCATATAAAACATTAAATAAATCATAATGAATGCTTGTATAACAAATATTTTCATACATAAAAGCATACACTAACACGTTTATTTCGGGAACAGCATGGTACTTCTGTATTATAAATAGCATGTACAAAAGTAACGGGTGGAGAGATCACCTTATCCTTCCAAGGCCTTCGCAGACCGTCGTCCGGATCCGTCCAGCCCTTGCCTCACTAAGACTCCTTCCAGACTAGTGCATACGAGATAACATATAAAGGGATGTGTATCTCAAGGAAACAAGGGTTTCCTATAATGAACTGGGAAAGTGCAGGAGGCACGGGGAATCAGACTTGGATAGGGAATACCAACAGAGTATAATATCAATAATTCTCTCTCTCCCTTAGGCCATACACATGAGGGGCTTTTATACTCCCTCCAAGTAGTTTCAGCAGTTGGAAACAGTTGGCTACGGGCTGGGGTGGTTGAACTACTTGAGTAACCATCAACCCAGCGCGAAATTAGGGAATTTTTATATATTTTTTAATCATTTTAATGGCATACGCAGAAAAGTCTAGCTATACTCGCGTATACACGCGGAAAAACACGGGCATAGTCGCGTATGGGGGATTTTACACTGTTTTTAAGTGAATTTGTCCAAATCTGTAGGAGTGGGTGCCCAAAAGCCATGAAGCAATCATGAAATCAAAGTCAAGGTGAGAAATGATGCCATAACAAACATCGTGCTTATGACATCTCGTACGGGGCCCTTATCCTATTAGAAGTCTATTCTGGTTTTGCTTCTCACGTGCATAACCACCGTAGAATTCCTCGTATCATGGGGAGAAAGGAATGATGTGGATGAAACTGAGTTCACCATACATGTACACCGAGGTGACACCTGGGAACTCGTATATACATGAAGACAAACAAGTGAATCGGAAACTAGCTAAGGCATCTCTTGCATTCGTATTAGGTCTAGTCAAAAAGCACTACAACAACAAAATTCATGGAAACACAGAAACTTAGTCATTGTATACATCTTAAAATAAACTTTAATCAATCCTATTGATCATTTAAGCCAGAATAATAAGTGACAAAGGAAATGAAGTGGAATGTGTGAAGAAAAGAACATTCTTGGGGCTCAAACATACCCCCATCACAAGGCTTTTGCATGTCCCCATGCAACTATTCTCACGTACCGAGACCGCCAGACATCCAACCTCATCTTCTCGCTTGTCCCATGTACCACCTAGCTTTCCAAGCCTTCATGACCAACTTTCTAAATCAAATTTGTAAGTGCCTCCGCTAACTTTTTGTTTTTCTTCTTCAATTTTTCAATAGCCTTGGTACAACTTTTTCACCTAATAGTTGAATTCACATCACTTTTCACTTAACTCGTCCCTTAAAATTTCATTCCCAGCTCTTGATATGCCTATTGAGTATTTCTAACTCATATTATCTTCTAGCATATCAATTGCAGATTTTGTGACTAGGAGTTATGTCTCCTACTTTCTCAAGCTCTCTTTCAGTGTTTGAATATAATTGTAAATTTCTTGTTGTGCTGGTCTATTTCAGAGCTCCTTCATCAAAATCCTCCCCATACCGAGCACCAGTGATCTAGCAGAGGGTGTTTCTTCATCTCAATGTTTATGATTCCGCCTTGTTCAATCGTTTTCTTTAACATACTCTCTAAGCTCGGTGGTCTATTTTGGTTGAGATGGCCTTTCTCCTCTGGTTTTTGGCATATTTATTATCCTCTCCTTCTTAAGTCGTTTCAATTCTGAGCCAATTTCTAAATCATCTTTCACCGTCCTCTTGTATTGATTTACCAACAACTTCAACAACCTTCTTGGAAGTTTTCTCCTCTTGCTTCTTTTGTGTAGGTTTGCCCCCTGGTGAGATTGGTTCTTCAAAGCATTTTTCACTAGAAATCATCCCACCATTCCATTTTTTCCTCAAATGATGTTCAATTAAGATTTTGACTAAACCATGGTGATACATGTGTTTCCTGTAATTGGAACTTTCTTTGAATATTTGAGTGTCATTTTCTTTTAAACCATATGGCAAAGGGCAAATGATTTCTTCACTCAGAAGTGCATCATTAACTACCAGATAAACATAGAGGGTACCAAAGGTCTTTTCACAAGGACAATTTTTTGGTAAATGACAAATACATTTCTCCATTTGTTTTTCAAAGCTATTTAGCTAGGAATACCCTTTCTAAAAATGGAATATCCATACCTCGGTGTGATTTGAGTATTTGCTTCCATGCTCATTATGAAATTCTTGTTTTTGAACCACCTTTCTCCTTGCCCTCTGCAATTCCGCTAAGTCGTACTGGAAAGCTTCTACACAAGGAATTTAACATCTCCTATTTCGACTGCTCTATTGAAGGACCGCAAATGTTTTAGTTATTTTTGCGAAACCATTGAATTTTTCCAGAATTGTAACCACCGCCTGAAGCATTTTCTAGCTTTGGGTAACCCTCCGCGCACGGTTCCACTGGTTTGTGACTTTACTATGAGACCCATAGCTTCTTTATCAATCCTTCAAATTAACGTCAAGCCAACGTGAAAATGGTCATAAAGAGACAAGCTTTTACTCAAAGATGTTTTCTCCGCTATTGCACCTAATGGCGCAGAATTGGTCATTTTGAAAAAGAATGATATGTGATGTTATGAAATGAGTATAATAAAAGCAGGATGGTTCACACGATTAATGAGTTGAGGTCTATCACTTAAAGAAAAGACCGCCGTGAAAATTTTCGTAACTTTAAAATCACCACCAAATTTCTTTGGGCTAATGACGTGTTCCATTAGGTCAGCTTCAACATTAAATCAAGCAGGCGTTTTAAATGATGATTAGACATGTATAATACAAGGATTTGTTCAAATTTTTTATGATAAGCCCATAGCATGATCAACACACTAACCAAAATAACTTTTTAAATCATACGATTTAACCATACTTCTTAAAATTTTGTAATCCTGTTGTTATACTAATTTTATAATTCCATTTTTGCTTCTTTGATTTTTGTGATTTTTCATATGCCTTCATCTCTTGAAAATTATTGATTCCCGCCCCAGCTCCTTTGATTTGGCTTGTTGCTTTGATATGCAGATCAATTTGCTGCACGAAGTGATTATCGACAGCGTTTCAGGATCTTCTCGTCATAGTATCGTCACTGCTCATATCGTACCTTGCCCTCAAACATGAAATGGAATGGTTTGGACATGAAATGGAATGTTGCATGGAATGAGTTAATATGGATATTGAAATATGGTGTAATGAGCATGAATGAAGTGAATAATGGAATGAAATGGATCACAAATTCATGAAGTGGAGTAAGTATGAAAAGATGTGGTATTATTCAATCACAGTAAAAAGATCAAGTTTAAAATTCATGATGGAAATGAGGTGACCATGGATAAAATGAATGAACATGGATAGAATGATGAAATGACATGGATTAATGGAATGAATGGAGGAGAATGAAATGATCATAAGAAATATGGTTTGCACTTATGATTTTGCAAACATCCCATTGTTAAAAGAACAAATTTGAAAAGCTAAAGTGTCATAAAAGATTCTATTTTCATTTGTTTTTTTTTTAATAAATATTAATAAAAGATTAGTTTTCATGTTTATATCATTTTATTTATTTATTTATTATTATTATTATTTTTTTAAATATCCTGCTCTTCGTAAAATCTTTACTGAAGTGATGAAGAAGAAAGATTCTTCTTCATTAACTTCACATCAATCGTTTTTCTGGAATTTCTGCCAAATTCTTCTGAAAGTGGCTTATGATACAGCCTAATCTATGTAATCATTTACAAGAAAAGTGACATTTTCTTCATCTATTGTCCCGATTTTTCTTGCTCCATTGTCAAAAATTTCATACCTACATATGGTCAATGTGTTCAATTTACCTTGAAAATATTTGAACTTTGAATCAAACAAGAGAGCCTGGGCCCACTTTCTTGAATTTCTTTTCTCAGAGCTTATCATGCCATCTAGTCCTTTGTCACTGGACTATACTTGTTTCTTCTAATCGCACTTTTCCGATCTCGTCCAATTCATTAATTTGCTCCAACCGTAGTTTTGTGCCTCTCGTTAGACCGAAGTCCCACCGATCTCCATTTTGAAAGTTTGAACTGAACTCTATGGGGGAACAAGACTTGTTTTCCATAAACAAGTCTACAAGGAGTATGGCTCGAAGAAGCTCATGTAGTTCTATAGGCCTGTCAAGGCTTGTGAAGCCTATCCGCCCAACATTTTGGTAAATGAACAAGCCTTGTTAGACCTTCAATGACCTTATTATAGATTCTTCTTGACCTTTTTTTCTTGTGATGATAGATAGATTTTTCTGGTTCGATTTTGTACCTACTGTTTGTTCCATCAGCCTTGATGTAATTGAGGCCCTTTATCAGAATAATTTCCCTTGACAATTAAAACGAGTAAAAATATCTCTAAAAGAAAATTAACCACAGATGTTTTCGATAGCAAATAATGGCTTGCCCTACCTATTTGGTAACATAATCAATGCAAACTAATATATATTTTTTGTCTTCGATGTGGAGGACTAATGGGTCTCATGTAACCAAAGCTCTATTTTTTCAAAAGGTTCAATATGTACCGAGGTCGCAATGTAATCTCACTCAAGGAGAAGAAGTCATCTTTGCAACACATTTTGACATACTTCAGTATCTTTTAAAAGAGATGCTCAATAATATCCTAAATGAAGGACCTTATAAGTCGTCATTTTACTGCCAGTGTCCGGCCACAAGGTCTATCATGACATGCCTTGAGGATCTGCATCTCATCTTCCCGAACACGCCTAATGATAAAATCCTGACCGTTTTGTATAACTCATTAGCAACCCATGAATATTTTGGTATTGTCATAAATGATCTTTCTTTGTCTCTTGCATTCAATATTGAAGGAAATTTTTCCCAAACTAAATAATTAGCAAATGTTGCAAGAACCATGAGTTTGAGTAGAAATTGCAAAGATATCTACCAGAAATTGATCTTCAACTGGAGTATTGTCTTTGATGTTTTGGAGTCTAGACAGGAACTGAAGCATCGTGTTTTGTTTTCCAAGCCTATCTAGAATGGTAATGTTGAATTTTGTAAAAGAAAATAATTCATCTATGATCACGATTAGTAATTGATTTGTTCATTAGATATCTAATTGCAGAGGACCGTAAGAACAAAAGTTTCATAGCCCTACATAGTGTTCGAACTTGTTTTTACATAATGAAAAACAAATGGCAATCTTTTTCAAAGCATAGACAATAGTTTAACTCGGGCGAGTCAATTTCATCGGGCATAGTATGGTACAGGGAATCAAAGTTCTTTGTCCCAACATCGCTTCCGTAGTTGTATCTCGAGGGTATCTATTGAAATATGAAAAGGTAACTTCAAAGCAGGGTCCCCTTAAAATAGGTGCTTTAGAAACTTTTGCTTTGTGGTCTCAAAGGCTAATCAAATCGTGATTCCACTTAAATTAGTTTTTGGTCAATAATTTGAAAAGTGGAGATGTTGTCTTGGTGAAGTTTTCTATAAACCTTCGATAACATTCCGTAAACCCTAGAAAACTCCTAACATTTTTTTGGCAACTTGAATAGATAAGTTAGAGATGACTTCAACTTTTTGACTATCAACTCTAATCTCATCCCTCAAAATGATGTCCTAAACACCTTTTCAAAGAAAATCATAAAACACTTCTCATGACTTAGTGAAAGATTTTTCTTTCTTACATTCTTTTTTTAAGACTTCTTTTTTTTTTTTTTTCTGCTTCGTTAAGGCTTTCAAATGTGTTTCCATAAATCACAAATCATCCATATATACCTACACAATCATGTATTAGATATGAAAATTTCCTAGTACCTACCAAATGTCAGCATTGTACAATTCAAATAGCAATACCTTGTGAAGTATAGGTACCCTGCTGATGTAAAATGTGGTTTTGTCCTTGATATTCAAGTGCTACTTGAATTTGCTAGCCCACTAAAACCCATCTAGAAATGAAAAGTACTTTTTGCCAGCCTAATGTATCTAACACTGATCTATGAAAGGTAAGGAAATGATCTTTAAGAGTAGCTTTGCTTTTAACTTCGGTAGTCAACACATACCCTCCATTTACTGTTTTTCTTTATACAATTACCAAAGGAGAAACTCACCGACTATCTGAAATGGGATAGATAAAGTTGACATTTACCACCGTAATTTTCACTAACTCTAAGATTTGGATTCATCCGTCTTCCAGGTTGTCCGATTGGCTTACAATTTTCCTCTTCATAGATGTGATGAGTGCAAGCCTTGGGGCTTATCCATTCATACTGTGTACTCCCATGCATATGCGTAAGAATGTCTTCATAAGATCTTGATCAGCTCTTCTTGTTGAGACTTTCCAGTTCTGTTTTTATGCTTAAAGTTTTTTCCCGTGAAATATCTCAACAGTAGAGTCATGCAATTTATCCATGGAACAAAGAGACATCCTTCGTCTTGATGATAAAACCTTAATGTTGGGATTCTTCTTGAAATTGTTCATGTTTGTATTCCGAAGAGATTCAAAGTTCCTTTCAAGGTATTCAAAATTTGGCCATTCTACCACCGAAATTGGGGAAGAGAGGTCAGAAAGTCTTTCTTCATCCTCAATCCATTTAGCACATTCGACTTTGCATTGTCTTTGTCAGAGGATACAAGCAAATTTCCTCGTTGAACTACCACCGTACGTATATCACCGGATTCACAAACTAATGAAAGCATCAATCGTAGCTAACCAAGGTCTTTCCTAATATAACAGAATGTCCCCTCTCAGATTATTCTTAGGGTTATGATCATAAATACAGGATACTCCCAAGAACATAAAACCGGAATGTCTTCATTACCCCATCAAAGTTTGACTGCGATCGCCCTGCCAATTGCAATAATGTGGTGTAAAAAGAAGATTAGGAAGCTTCAAATATCCATGATTTGTCTACTCATGATATTGATTAATGCTCCTAAATCAATAAGTGTAAGCTGGATCCTGGGCCCATTGATGGGACTTAATAAATTTGGATTTCCGGGTCTAGATACTTTTGAACAGAAATCTTACCCATCATGACATTCATGATTTTTCTCGCTAGTTGAATTTTTCTTTTGTTCTCTCTTATTCTTTTTTCTTGTTTTCTTCTATGCTCAAACTTTATTGTCTTTGCTAAAATTGGGAATTTCCTCGATAGCTTTCAAATAATGATTCAATGGCTTAACAATATCTTCACTATCTAGAAATCATAATTAGCACCATAATTTGTTTTTTCTGCTAACTTCATCAATTTGCAATCTTTCTCCTATATGAGGTGTAGTATGATGTTGATGGTCGTCGAACAAAGGAGTTGAAATTATTGGTTTTTTGTTTTGATTTTTTTCAATGTTTTGGGTCCCAAAAGATGTGTTTTCTTCAAGACTTCGTATTTACCAAGAGAGTAGTCTTCTCAGAAACTTATTCTTGTATGACTGCCAGTGTTGTCATATTCTTCTGCACCAAAGTTGAACATCACTAAGGTCTAAAGGAGTAATCAAATAAGTTGGAAAACTCATGGCCTTCTATCATGTATGTGTTCCAGTGATTTTTATTATTGGGGTTTGGTAAAGTTGGTAGGCAATTGATTTGTTTTCTCGAGGAACAGTAATGAAGTGGTTGGATTTTGATGTTGTGGATTTTGAGATTTGTTGAGGATTGCTGAGGAGGAAATGTGGGTATGATGGATAAGATGGTGGATAATTTGCAGCATTTATACCTATAGATTTTGTGCTCCTTGAAAGCAAGGTTGTCATAAGAATTCCAATTTGGTGGTACGATTATGCTACTTGATCATGGAACTCTTGTGTTTGAGGTCCTTTCTATGCTTCCAGAGACAAAATCGAGAGATTATATGTGAATTTGTAAGGGTTTCTTCTAAAGATAGCTTTAAGACCGTGAAGTGAAGGACAAATCTTCGTCCATGTTTTTCCGAACAAATTACACAAGTCTCACAACTCTTTTTCATCTAAAGGATACCTTCGAAGGCATGCTTCTTTCACAATTGGGACAAAAGATTGCCAAGGCATTAGATTCACTTTTTGCTTGTTTTGTAGTTTTGAGCAGTTCCATTTGTTCACATTCTGCAACTTCGTATTTTAATTCATCACATATGTCCTATTTATGCCCTACTTTCATCGTCCTGCATACATTTTATTTCTGTTCCTTGCAAGAGCAGGTCTCTTGTCCTTTACGCTTGATTTCCTCTTGAAAGGTTGATACATAACCTGCCTATTTTTGTGTAATGTGAGCGAGATATCCCATTTTTCCATCATGTTAAGGATATCTAACCATTCACCCCTAATTGTCTTCAACAAGAGAGCTTTTAAGGTGTCTTGGTTCAAGTTTTCCATTTTTGCTCTTTGATGTTGTGGTTAAATTCTCCAAATAAATTCCTTTCCAAATTTTCATCTTTCTTTTTTTTGTAGTATCTTAAATACTTCTCCTTATGGTTGACCTGCACATGCATCCAAATACCTCTAGAAAATGCTTGTTTCATGTCTTCCCATGTCCTAATAGAACCGTTGATCAAACTCATAAACCACTTCAATGCTGCTCTCAATGTTGAACAGAAATAGTTTAAGCTTTTTGACATCTTGTATGAACATGTGTTCTACATAGGACCAATTAAATAGGAATTTTCAGATCTTCGCTTTAAGTCCATAAAATTTTTTGAAGGACAAGAGGTGAAATGTTTTTCATAGTTGTATTGGTTTCTTCATCTACCATAGGAAACCCAAAAGAGCTTCCTACTTTCCTTTCTTCACTCCTTCCTCTACTTCCTTCTTGCACCTCTACCTCTTCTCTACCTCCCACTCTCTACCCTCCAAATAGTGTGTGTTCTCCATTAAAACTCCTCCTCCTCTCTTCTTCTCGCTATGTTGATTCTTCATGGAAGGGAAAAGTCGGTGTTCTAGCAGGGTCTCAATTCTTTCAAGACAAACCAAAGGGATGAAGCAAGGTATTTCCTCTCAAGGTGGAATGTTCTGACCTTGCTCTAGTCTACAGGGACTGGGAGATGGAAATGCTTGAGTGAGTGTGTCGCTCTTGATCTTGGTGAACAAGGATGTTCTAGAACTTGAGTCGCCTTATGAATTCACTCCCTTAACCCTTTTCTACGGACAAATAATAGCTTTTGAGAGGGTAAGAAACAAGGCTACCTAGTTACACTTCCCGGAAATGGCGCTCAAAATGTAGCCTAACTTAGTGTTCCCAAAATTGAGTGTCATAAATTGTCGTTCGTATAGTAAATCAGCTAGAGGTACCATATGTGCCTAGGTGGACCGCTTTCACTACGTTGTGTTTAGTGTTTGATGTTTTTGGTTTTATGGTTTTAAGGTTAAAAGGAAAAGAAATCCAAGTGTTGGTAAAGAGAAGTGATGGTTACACTAAAATGCGAGCAAAACCTATTCTTAAACTGCAGAACTAAAGAAATGGAAACGCAAAGCTTGATAATGACTAGCAAATCACAACATGAACTCAATAATCATAAATACGAACTTATCCAATTCATTCATTAGAAATATGTTGGAACAGTTTACAGTTAATGCTTAGTGTAAATGAGGTTCTAAGTAAACAATCATTCATAAATATTACAAAGAATCTCATCCATGCATTAAAGTTTATTGAACACAATTGAAAAAGATTATTTGCAGCACAACAACATTTCTACTCTCAATTAACTTGTAATGACAAGATTAAACCATTCGGCACCAACTTGTCACTACTAAGCCTTCATTCAAAGTTAGAGATTTTCTAGAATAGTTTTTGGGAAAGGCTTATTTGTGAAATTGCAAAAGATTGCGTAACAATCATGCCTTAAATCGATATCACTAATTCATGTCCATATGATGATGCATTAATAGAAAGCTTAACAAGAGTAGTTTGTAAACAATGAAGGTCGTGAAGTCTACCTCTGACAAGCATTACAACTTAAAGAACAATGGATAACACCTGAAGAATGCAATTGATCAAACTTGAAACACAAAAGGATCAAAACTAAACTAGAATACCATTAACTTAACTTAAAATACAGTATGGAATCGAAACCTAAATAGAATGCCACTAATTCCAACTTGGAATATAGTGAATATAGTTGAACGAAAGTGCTATTATCAAACTTGAAATATAGCAGACATAATTAATAGAGTGACATCTACCTCCTCCTAGAGTATTTTCAACCGAATTAAATGCAACTAATTCTATGAAATACTACTACCATTCCCGTTCATGAGGATATTTTTTGGAATGTTTGTAAAAACAAGTCAGTCAAAGACTATTCAATGCAAATGACATAAACATAAAGTTCAAACTATGCTCGAAACACCACAAACATGTCTCATCCAATAGTTAGTGATATTTTAAGAGATTAATAAGAACAAGACTAGTCAGAATAACCGATGTAATTGAGCACAAAAACACAAAGTTCAAAGAAATGCAACTAATTTCAAAATACTGGCTAAAATATACCCCTATCTAACACAGAGCCAACAATTATACAACAAGACTAAACCGTAGCATCCAATTCAAGTGAATATAAAAACACAGAGTTCAGTAATTGCTTAAACTAGAATGCAAACATTATCTAAACCACATGAACAAAGCTTCTAAGGTAGCAGTCTTCATCACTGGATTACATGAAAATCTACTTAAGATTGACCGCAATGGTCATAACAAAGTGATGTCATTAAAGGAGAAAATACTTCAAAACAAGAGTGTTACCAGCTCGAGATCTAGCAACAAAAATCTAGCTAGTCGTTTCTTACTCTTAGTCATACTTATAAGGGAAATTACACACCACTTGAGAAAAATAGGGATAAATGTCTTTCCAAATTCAAATCAAAATTAAAGTTCTTGCTGAAGGCTCAGATCAAAGTGTTAAGGACATCCTAGACAATCCTTGTCTTATTAGAAGTTCATATCTTTGCTCTTGCTTCTACCGCAGCATAACCAATTGGTAATTGCCTGTATTTCGTATAAGTGAATGATGTGATGAATCGAGTTTTACCCACATGTATTTCTTTCCAGGTGACATCGAACTTGCATATGAAGATAGTCATGATATTCTGACAATAATTAGCTACGTATCGTTCCAGACCAGAAACAGGGTTCAGTCAAAAGTATTGCTAAACAAAAAATCATGGAACATAGCAGCAACAATAAAGGCTATCTTTAAAGCAACTTTAATCAACTTATTGATCATTGCTTGCTCTAATTGTTACGACAAAGTGAAATGAAGTGGATCGTGGTGAAGAAAGAACATCTGGGGCTCAACAACGTTGTTTAGATCACCTAAGGCAAAGGAACAAATATTACTCGTTTCAAGGATAATTAAATCCTAGTCCCTAATCCTAGCGCCAAAAATTGAGCTAAAAATAAATTAATGACTTTAAATTAGAAAACTAAAAACACTTTAGTTAAGCATGTGTGGACCAGGTCCACTTACTTTGGTTAATTACCTATGTGTTTTTGGTGTCTAAATTGGAAACATAAATTATTTTTAGAATGCAAGTTAATTGCAATTTCAAAACTATGTTCACTACAAATAAAGTTGAAATTTTAAACTAATACCTAAACCAATAAAAATGCACCAAGAGGGTTTTAATGTCATGGGACACCTCAAATGTTGTTGGCGTATTTCTATGGGTTTCTAAAATACCACAAACAGAAATGAAGGGAAACAGCATAAATTTTCCGTCTTGCTTCGCACAAAAAAGGCTCACACATGAGTGAAGTTCATACAGAAAGTCATCGCCGAACGCGCACGGTCAGCACGTTCGTTCACGAAAGGCACAATTTTCTTGGCAAACTTTTGAGCTTTCCGAGCTTCGCTCACTAAAGGCATCAGCAGAGAAGAAGAGAAAAGCAAGCAACAAAACCAACCCAAAGCAAAGAAAGAGGTCTCTGCAAAAGGCACAACCAATATTAACTAGAAGTAAAACTGGGGCGGAGTCACTAATCCTCGTGTTAGTGTGATTTGGCATTTAGTGTACTGAACAAGCACCTACTTAAGAGAGTGTTGTTTCTCTAAGTTCCTAGTCACAGCATATAATTTAAGGAGTCAGTAAGTCACCCAATACAAAACACAAACACACGATAAGAAAATAGCGTGTACAAGTACAGAGAAAATAAAAACTAAATTAAAACACATAACACAAAATTCTAAACAGAGTAAACAAAATTCAATAATCCACAAACGGTGGTGCTTATGTCCCATATTATTGAGTGCTATTAGAATAAAGTGATGAAATGTTTACTCACTTGCCAAGGGGCCTCTTAGAACTATGGAGTTCTAAGACCATGCAAGTGATGTTCATTTCCAGCTACCTTGGCGAAAGTCTTTCTCTACTTCCGATGATTGGAGTTATGGATGGCTAACAATCGAATTTCTTTATCTTCCGGCTTCCATCACATACTACCAGATTTCGTAGGCCTCAAGCAAAGATAACAATGTGTTCTCCTTTGTTCATCTTTGGTGGCCTTTATAGAAGAACGAACCTCTTCCTCCTTGGTACATTGATGGATAGTGACCCAATAGAGGAGGATGATTCCATTGTGTGCTACATTATTCCATTGTGTGCTCCTTGAGGTCCTAAGGAGTGCTTGTTTTCTTAGGCGGATCATGTGAAATAAATTCCTTGGAGTGCCTTGTCCCAAAGTGACCGCCACTCCTCAAAGTCCACGCATCTTTTCGAGGAAATTGCCACAGTTGGGCATGCTCATTCAAAAACACATGTCACGAAAACGAATTTCTGTCAAGCTTTTTTAGTGCAATTTGATTTTTCTTCCAGCACTTGTGATATTTTTAAATTCTTCGTATTCTCTAATGCTTCAACCGTAAACTCACCAAATTTAATAATGTCATTTTTTCTTGTCTAATTTTCCGTGTTGATAACATGGCCATTTGTAGGTTTTGTTCGATTTTAAAGTTATTATGAAGATGTTCAACTTATCCACCACAAGGTATTTGCGATTTAGGACAAGTTACCCTTCAGAAAGTCGATGAAGGGAATGACAGCATTGCGAGGAGGGCACATGCCTTTATTGACGATGAAAATAATGATGAAGCCAAATATATTGCTTGTAGCAACAACAATAGAAAATAGAACCAGTAATGGGATACATTCACAGCTTTGGTCCATTCGTAGGTGATCGTGAAATCACACAAGGCATAATTGAGTGGCAAGTTTTCCCAACAAGGAGACTGTAAATGTAGTAGGCGTACTCAATTTTACCAAGTAGGTACAAAGATTATGCCTTATTACTAGTATTCAAATGTTGTTGAGCTCATGAATTATAATGTGATGAAAATCATTATGATGAATGGAGGTCAACCATGAAAGAAGAGTATGTCCATAATTAAAAATTAAACTGGGAATTGAATAACTGAAAATGAAAGAACCCATATGTTGTAAATGGTTATTTAAACTTGGTTAAAAGAACATTGGTAGTGTAGTATACACAAAGCCAGATTATGCACAAAGGGCATCAGTAAAAGAAGGAATTGATTATGAGGAGACTTTTGATCTTGTAACTACTAAATACCAATAGAATGCTAATAGCTCTAGCTACTAAGTACCATTGGAGTTTACATTTAGATGTGAAATGCTTTTTCAAATGGAGAATCAAGGAAGAGGTATATCTAACACAACCAGAAGTGTGTTTATTAAAAGGGCAGAAAATCTGGTCTATAAATTAAATAATAAATTGTATGATTGAAACAGTTCTCGTATCTTTCGTATGAAAAGATAGACTCTTTCTTTCACAACATGGATACAAGAGAATTAATAATGACCTAATTTGTATACCATATTTGATTTAGTGAAGAATGTGTTAATTTTTATGTTTTTCTATTCATGTACAACTTGGCAAATAATTACATGTGACCTTTTTAGCACACATCCCTGCTTGGGAACACGAGGAGTTTCAAAATTTTACTCTCACACCTTTACCTTTGTTTTGAAGCCTCGGAATTGCGTTGCAACAACATGGGGGAAAACCACCTGGTCTGAACCTTAGAGCAAGTCCTTTTCTGTTTGGTGTAGTGGCTCCAACTCGGGATAAAGAGACCAATTTCCCAATAAGGACGATGAGGGTGTGTTTGTTTATAACATGCAAATGGAAAAATGATTTAATCTATCATATGCAGTGAATAAATATCTATCCTACTATATACCCGAGAGTGTTCATTCCTCAATATGATCTAGAAATATATCTTTCAACAATTGGTAATGAAGATTATTCAATAGTTTAAAGAGATGAAAATTATATAAAAATAATTAATTTGAAAAAATAGTTTAATCAAAACAATTGTGAAATATTTATAGAATTCATAACTTTGATCATATATGAGATAAGTAACCATAAATAAATATCAGTACAAAAGTGCATTTAACATTTACTTATGATAACAACTTTCATATATAATTCAGATAAAAGATGATTGTCAATTCAAGAAGTAAGACTTAATATAATTTGTAGAAATACCATATATACGAGGTTCCACTCATTCAAACCAATAGTAGTATTATGATCCCCTTCACGTTAAAGAAATTCAATGAGTACAAAAGTGCAACTTCAGTTAAAGAGCTTCAATATCAAAAGAAAACAGACTTCGTTCCATTAATTCATCAAGGCATTTACAAACATACATAAGTGCATTCTTTGCAAAAATTTTATGACAAATTTCTGGACCCTTCTCTAAATGCATGAAAATGGTTTAAATACTAAACTAAATATGTCTAAAATAGATTATTACATAAAAATTTGAGGAGGTTTCAAACAACCTTCCTCGTAATGGGTAGACTTAAACTACAATCTATAATTAAAAATTACAATATACTTAGGTGGGTTAATCTTCTTTTCCCATTTTATTTTTGAGGTGGAAAACATCTACCATTAGCTTCAGTTGATCTGGCTGTGTGATCTCGGATCTGACCTGGCCTTTAAACACAATATTTGAAAGCACTGGCAACGATTTATTAGTAGAATCAGTTAATGATCGTAGATTTAGGCACTGATGATGTGGCTTGATCAGAAAATTCCATTAATTTTCTTGATCTAACTTAGTTATCTTTTTAATAGCTTTTGCATGTGTCTTTGTGCTTTCTTTCCACTGTGGTTCCAATTGTTTAAGTTATGGGAGCACTTCGGCTATAGATTATTTGATAAGTTAAGAATTTAGAAGTTATCCATTAACAAATTCGATGATTTCAATTGTTAGATTTTTTGCCTTTGATGTTGCCTTCTTTTCCTGTCTTAACTGCATTTCCCAATCTTTGAATACAATATCTTTGTGAAATTTATCAATTTTGGGGAGATCAGCTTTCTTTCCTCTATCAGACTCTTGCCATTGGATGAACTCAGAAATTTTCTTTTGGACCTTTTCACATTCCAGCCAATGTTAGCCACTTGTTGAATCAAAATATTTCTTGTATCACAATATGAATTGGTAACTGCGATTTGATGACAAAATTCCTCCTGCTGGTGCTTCAATTTTGCATTCCATTCAAGCGCCTCTTTAATAAATTTCTCCGTTTGAGACTGACTTTTCAATTTATCCATTTCCGCTTCTATCTGTGTTTCCTTTTTTGAAATCTGTACTTGGTGCTGCAGTTTTAATATTTCAAAGTCCTTTTGGAATTGTGACATTGTCATCTCCATTTGCTTACTGGCATTGATATTTTCATGTTCTAGTAGTCTTTCCAATTCCTGAACTTTGTCTTCCTTTTTCTTGAGAAGAACTTTCACTTCTTATGCTTTATCAATTGTAGAAGTTGCATATGCACCAACAAACTATGACAATTTAGTAAGATGTTCAGTAGGATTAGAAAAAGAGTCTTTCCAGAAAACATCTACTGATTCATTCTCTAGAGAAGTCATTGTTTCATCTATTCTTATTCTCTTCCTTCTCTTGACTACAGATTTATGACTTGGGTTGTAGAAAACATCTAATTGAGGTATTTCCTCAATTTTCAAAATGATTTCTTGTGTAGGGTAATCCGAGATGATCTCTTGTTCTTGAACTTCTAGTACCTGCTGTAGTGGCACTGCAGTCTCTACTATATTCTAAGTTTTCTCAGGAGTTTGAAAACTTGTCGATTCTTCAGCATTAGGCTTTGGTGGTGGCGGTGTCTCCAGTGCTTTAGTAAAATTTTTCCATTCTATCTTTAAATCCTTTGCTTGAGGTTTTACTGTTAGCTCAGGTGTAGTCTGAACATATTAAATTTCTTTTGAAGATGATTCAGCTCCACAAGTTTCTTCCTCAGTTTGCATATTAATTCCTTTGATTACTTTTTCAATTATCTTCACAGGACTTTCATTTTTTCTCTTAGATTCATTATCAGAATCATCCGAGTTCTGAGATTGATGTTGATAATGCTCTGAATTTTGAATTGATTTCTCTTGTGATTCATCTTCTGACATGTCTTTAGCTTCATCATATGAATTGATGCTGGGGGTTGGTCTTCTGATATCTTCCATTTGTAACAAGTCCAATGGGATTGTTTCTAACCTCTTATTTCTGTATTTATGAAAACCTTAAGGTCTTCCACACTGAGCTGATTGGATGCAAATTTTAACACATCTGCAAACTTCTCTACACCTTCAAATAGATCATCGAATATATCATTTTCATTCATGAGCGGTCTGAGTTTAAGACTAGTGGTAAAATTCTGAACCACATCATTTGGATCATATTGTCTTCCTGGCATTAAAGCCACATTCAATGAAGTAATATTTGGAATTTCTTTAGATGCATGACCTATGTCAAAAAGGGCAAAAGTACCACACTATACTAGGAAGGTATGCCAAATGGCTTTCTTGGAATCTCTGAGTTGCTTGGTTATACCATTGACAAGAGTTTGGTATGCAATTTCTCTAGCCAAGAGTTTATCTAGAACATAGTAGGGTAGCACATGAGGGGAAGAAAGACTCCCAAAAACTCTGACATAAGTAAAATTTTCCTCACCGAACCATCTAGCCCCAGATAAGATATCGACACTAGCTTCTTTGGAAAATCTAGGGACTTTATCATTAAAGATAATCTGATACATGGGAAACATAACTCCATGAATTTTTTTTTAGAAATGTAAATGAAATTCAGACTCCCGTAGGCCTCTATGATAAATGTAAATCGGGTTAGGGTCTTGGCTTGTCCACTTCCAACCCATAATAGGAAAAATTGAGCAGAAAAATATAGCATCCATGATACATGCACTCATATAAAAAGGGGGAATTGTCCTAGTCGAAACGACTCTTTTCTTTCTTTTATCCATAATGGTTTTGGCAAAATTATCAGATAAAATGTTTTCCCAATTCATGATAGTGGAATTGAAGACTGCGTAAATTAAAGGAACCCACTCAATGGAGAATTTTGTGGTATCAATTCTAGAAAATAGTCTACACAACATTCCTGCTACAAAACAATAAAGTGATGGAAATTGAGATATTATGTACGTACCAAGTTTGTCCCGCTTTAACTTGCATTATTCTTCCTTCCATCCTTTCACCACCTTCATTAGGTATGGATTCTTTTTTGTAAAGATTTGCAGGAAGGCTTTGTTAGAGTCAGAAGATGCATTCTGCCATTAGTGATCGATATCATTTCTTCATTTCTCATTTTAGGTGTCTCATTCTGAAATTTTATGTCATTCCATTAGGTCATGCTAAAAATTCTTTCACTGATGGTAGCTTTCCTCAATAAAACTTCACTCTCCTTCAGAGAACCATATTTTTTGACTTACTCCCATGTCTCCTTGAGCATAATAATATCTATGAAAATGCTCATTTCACCATGTCTTGTCTCAGTTAAAGTCTATCATGGAGATCACGTTTAAAGTCTCATTAGGTCATTAGGGTTTTGTTTTTTAAGGTCCAAAATGAATTACTCCATCCAAATAAAGTTAACAAGCATACGAGAGTGACTTAAAGACATTTTATCTTCCTTTACAAAATATCATCACTTTGTAACTATTCTATTTTTCAAGTTGTAATTATTTCAATGATTTTTATATCAAAATGTTATTTTGATATAAAATAAAAAATGTAATTTATTTTTCATTTTTCAAATGTAATTTTATGTTTTTATATGTAATAAGTTATTCCCTAGCTACCATTTCAATCACTCTTACCAAACTGAAGCAAAGAAAGTCAAGCTCCATTAGCTAAATCAACCTGCAAAGCAAAAAAGTCAGAAAGGTCAAAGAGTATCAATGTCAAAATTTGAGAAGAAAAAGTGAACAATAGGAAAGTGGGTAATTAAAATTATAAATCGAATCCACTAGATTATAAAGCCATTCAAAACCTCAAAAAAATTCCATTTGTTTCATTCATCCTTCAGAAATCCTCAAACAAAGGAGAAAATTCGCATTTTCAGAGAGCAACCAAGAAAATTTTTAGGTTGTTGCGCGTTTGAGGGAGACACTGCGCGTTTGGCTGAAATTCTCAGACCATTTGGAAGGGGTCGCTGCACGTTTGGAAGGGGTCGTTGCACGTTTGGAAGGGGTCGCTGCACGTTTTGCAATAGACGCTGCACGTTTGGAAGGAGTCGCTGCACGTTTGCAAGGGTCGCTGCGCGTTTGCTCAGGACGTTGTGTGTTCGCCCAGAAAGTTCAAAAAATCTCTTACAACATCCCACTCCCCATTTAATGCCAAATATCTGCACAGGTTTTCTTCAAATCTCAATTTATCACTGAGTAAACCCTAGCCATCATCTCATTGTTATATTTTGTGCTTTATAATCATTTGAAGCTCTTCCTAAATAAGAAACCCTCGTTCCCATTTCAAATCTAATCCCTAAACTGTTATATATTTCCCTTCCCATTCCCATATATATTTTTCATATCCCTATTTCCTAAAGCAATACCATTCCTAATAACTCTAAATCCTAGGGTTTTCACTAACCTAGGTTCCCTTCACATTCCCATTCCCTCCATTTTCCAAAACACTTCCTTTCACTTCACATTTCCTCCATTTCATTCTATCACCCTAGGGTTTCTACATCAATTGGTTGAAGAAGAGAACAAAAGTAGTAGTGAGTAACAAAGACCGAAGAAAAAGCCATATAAAAGGGAGGGAAATTCATTAGACATGAACCAACAACCACTATAGAGCTTATGGCATCTCTCCTCACTGTTTCATGCTTTAAGAATGTAGGTTGTTTTGAATTTTGTGAAAAAGTGCAAAAGATCCAGTATCATCCTATGTTGACAAGATTGTTCATTTCTAATCTTCATGATAGACAGGTCACTCTTGCCGGGGTTAATTTCACTATGTCCACTAATATCATTGCAGTTGCTACAGGGATCCCAAATGTAGGAGAAGATGGTTTAAACAAGGAAACCTCAATCATTATTACTATGAGCCATATCTTAAACCAAGGTACAAGGATGACAAAAAGAAAAAATTTCCTTTCTCTCATCTCCTTGACAAATATGTTCCCATGATGAAAATCATCATGAAATACTTCACTTGTGAGGGAGGGTTTTCTAGACTCTATTCCTCTCATATCCAGCTCCTCATGCACTTCACTAGAGTCAGGATGCTTCACATACCCTATTATCTCTCCCGTAGCATTGACAAAATGGCATTTATTGCCCAAAAGAAAGATTATGATCATCAAATGCAAAGTAGTTTCCACCACTCCCTCATCAAAATGATAGTTATGCATTAGCTTGATCAATTGAACATTCCATGGAACACCTTCATATCCAATGATATTTTTACTACTGTAGGTTTTAACCCTGAACAGAAATTATCTACTAACGAATCTTAAAACAAAAATTAAACAACAGCGAAAGCATAAAACATAAAACAAATAAACATAGAGATTTTCCCCTAAATCCAAAATCGAGACGACCAACTTAATTTTTCATTATATTCTTTTTAGTGTTACAACACATATATATACATGCCGAAGCATACATAAACCCCAATCCATTAACCCTGGATTAGAACATAACCGTAGTTCCCTTGACTGGATCTACAAAATACTAGGGGCCGAAAATGATCATGCCCCAAAACCATGACTAGTCGTGGAAAGAATATAACACATATCCAAAAAATATCCCACCTAGTAACTTGACAAATGATACTCTTTCTTCAGAAGACAAACCAAGACCTAAGTTGAATTTGTGTGGTTTATCATCAGTTCCTAGATTTACTAACTCAAATCTTAAAGTTGAACTTTGATTTTTAGAATTAGTAACTCTCTTGAACCTATGTTTTAAATCATAAAGGTCTTCTAGTTTGAAAATTGACATTGGTTTTGGATTTTCATCATGTTCTTCCTTTACCTGAATGCCATGTTCATGTTCATCTAGAATTTGATTATCATAATATCCTTCAAACGTAAGGAAATATATGATATCACAATCATGTTTAAAGACTCTCCAATTAGTAATATTATCAGGCACAGTTGGTCTAAAAATCAACTCAATAGAAAACCTATTGGGACTAAATTCTTGAGAAGGAATTAATTTTGATACTACATTGGCCAATAAATCTGCACTAGCATTTTGTATTCTGGGTACAAAGGAGATATTGAAAGCTAAGAAATGAGAAGTCAAATCTTGGACTAATGAGTGATATTGTTTAAGATGTCCGGAATGACAATGGATAATATTTCTTAATTGTTTCAAAATGATTTCTAAATCCCCAAATACTTGTAGATGTTTAATGCCAAGGTCAATTTATTTATACAAACCTTGAATTAGTGCTTCATATTCTATTGTGTTGTTTGTGAAATTGAATTGAAGTCTGCAGGCTAGCATGGTATTTTCTCCTTCGAGACTTATCAAAATACAACCAGCTCATGCACCATATTCTGATTTAGAACCATAAAAATAAAGAATCCAAAATAAATAATTAACTACTAGTTTATTTATAAAAAAATTACACTTAAAATTGTCTGTTTGGGAAAAAATTTCAATTTGAGAGATAACCGCATTATCAAAGAAGGGTGATGGTTGGGCATTAAAGTTTCAAATAAATGATTCTGCTGAGTAATTTCCAATAATGTTATTACTGAATGCTACTGGCTCGTTGATTCCTTCAAGATCAGTAACTATATGTTTCATGAATTTCTCACGGTATACTCGAATTTGGTTTGGCTTTCCATTGTAGGGCAGCCACATATGTGACTAGTCTGTTGTGAAATATCCATGAAGTTTCTCAGACCAGTCACTGTTCAATAGTAAACCATAGAATTCATGAATGTCAGCTACTAAAATGTCAATTATCTGGGCAACCTTAGGGTTTGATGATAATCTAATGGAAACATAATTTATTTCTCCTACAACCTCTACTTTTGTCTTGTCGAGTTGTATTATATGAACAAGAGAATTTTGAGGAGTTATGTTCAATTTAGCACACATTGATTTTGGCATGATATTAGAGGAAAGCCCTGAATCAATTAAGAAATTATTGACATTCTTATTAAAGATCTCATAGGTTAAGAGGAATAGAGGAGTATGAGAGATGGATCGATCACCTATCATAATAAGATCTGTGGCATCTATTTTTGTTGAAGGAGAAGGAGGTTTAACCATATGATTAGCAGCTTGAACTACTACCAGAGAAGGTAAGGCTGAAGCAGGAACTACATTCAAATATCTAAGTATAATCTTCTGTTGCTGTTTTAATTTAGTAAGTTCATGGATTGACATATTAGCCCTGGTCTTTTTCATATCTTCCACTATATTATATTCAATGGTGTCAGAGACTACCATTGTCTTTGATGTGGATGGAACATCTGAAGGAGCAGGGCTAGTCTGTGTAGCTTTAGATGTATACTTCTTACTTACTATTTTTTCCTTAGCAGGAGTTGAATTCTTCTATTTTTATTAGGTTGCGCTGCTTCAGTGGTATTCTTGCTTCTTGTACTAACGGGTGAAGCTTCGTGTTGTTCATCATTTGGTAGGATGAATCTCACATGACATTCGGTTCAACTTCTTCCTTCAGTTTCTTCTTCCTCTGTTTTCTCCTATTCTGTGTCTTGATCAAACTTAGGATTAGATATAATGTTGGGGGGCTGAGAAGTAGAAGAATGATTTTTCTTGAAAGGCCTCAAAGAATTCTTTGTACAAGAACTTTCATCAACTTTTTTTTTTTATGTCTGCCATTTCATTTGTCATGGTTTTTAGTGCTTTCTGAATACCTTCTACATCAAAAATATATTTTGGTGGCTTCTTCTTTGAATCATCTTTGAATGAGACTTTCTTGGTTTTCTTGTCTTCTTTAGAATTATTCTTTTCAAGAGCTATAATACGTTTCTCTATAGCCAAAGCTTCTTTCATATTTTCTGCCAATGTAGGTAACTTTGCTCTATCAATAAAAATGGCTATGTTAGATGGGGAGAATAAATATACCACTCAATTTGAACCTCGGCACTAGGAACTGATGTAGCATGGATTTTATTGAGTAATTTATTAAACCTATAATTGAAGTCTTTTATTTTATCTCATGTTTTAGCTTTAAGATTTGATAGGTCATTGATGAGCGATGCAGTGGTTGGATCATCTACAAACTTAGCTAAGAATTGTTCTTCAAACATATTCCAACTAGTTATAGAGTGAGAGGGTAATGAAAAATACCAGGATCCTATAAATCTTGTAAGAGTATATGGGAATAATGTGACTACACTGTGTTCTTCAGTTACCTCTTTCAAATTGGTGGCTAACATATAATTATGGATGTGTTCTTCAGCTGGGAGACCATCATCAGGATTGAATTTAGGTAACCATGTTTCAGGGTATTTAGGAAGAGGGTGAAGAGGAGCAGGAATTTTCACATCACTTGGATTATTCCATGGTTGGCCTGCCATTGTACCTTGGGTGGAGGTGATGAGTGAAGTTTGGGTTGAAGAAGAGGCAGGTTGAGTGATATAACTAGTTGGAGAAGTATTTTGGGTACTAGAACTAGTTAAACTAACACTGATTGTTGGAATAGAAGTTGTTGAAATGAGGGAAGGTAATGGAGGTGAATGGGGTGCATTATTGGATAATATCTCGTGGGTGGTTAACACTGACTCAGTCTTCTTTATTTTCCTTCGAGAAGTATCAATAGGAAATTCAAAAGGAGAGATTCATGTCCTTTGAGTTTCTGATCAAGTTAATATTTGTCTTGTTTGTAAAGAAGATGAAACACTAATTTCAAGTGTTTAAGAATTTCCAGGCTTTTCAGCAGAAATGGATACTCTCTTTAAATTTTCGATCAAAGACTAAACTTGTGGGGATATTTGGTGAAAATCTGGAGATACTATTGGTTGAGTTTCACTAGGAGACTTTGGAGAGGGATGTTCAAATTCAGATCTTAAGGATTTAGATCTAGATAATGGTCTAGAAGTTGAAGGGGATCTAGAGGGAGAGAGACTCTTAGATTAGATTTTAGATTGATCAGACCTTCTTTCCATTCACGTTGCCCTCATTCTAGTGCCAAAATGTTGAAGCCTCGAAACTTTGTTGCAACAACATGGGGGAAAACCATCCGGTCTAGACCTTGGAGAAAGCCCTTTTCCGTTTGGTGTAGTGGCTCCGACTGGGGATAAAGGGACCAATTTCCCAATAAGGATAATGAGGTGTGTTTGTTTATAACATGAAAATGGAAAAATGATTTAATCTATCATATGCAGTGAATAAATATCTATCCTACTATATACCAAGGAGTATTCATTCTTCAATGCGATCTAGAAAGATATCTTTCAACAATTGGTAATGAAGATTATTCAATAGTTGAAAGAGATTAAAATTATGTAAAAATAATTATTTTGACAAAATAGCTTAATCAAAACAATTGTGAAATATTTATCGCATTCATAAGTTTGATCATATATGAGATAAGTAACCATAAATCAATATCAGTATAGAATTTCATTTAACGTTTACTTATGATAACAACTTTCATATATAATTTAGATAAAATATGACTGTCAATTCAAGAAGTAAGACTTAATATGATGTGTAGAAATACCATATATATGAGGTTCTACTCATTCAAACCAATAATAGTATTCTGCTTCTCTTCACGTTAAAGCAATTCAATGAGTACAAAAGTGCAACTTCAGTTAAAGAGATTCAATATCAAAAGAAAATAGACTTTGTTCCATTAATTCATCAAGGCATTTACAAACATATAGAAGTGCATTCTTTTCAAATGTTTTATGATAAATTTCTGGACCGTTCTCTAAATGCATGAGAAGGATTTAAATACTAAATTAAATATGTCTAAAATAGATTATTACATAAAAAAATTAGGAGGTTTCAAACAACCTTCCTCATAATGAGTAAACTTAAACTACAATCTAGAATTAAAAATAACAATATGCTTAGGTGGGATGATCTTATTTTCCCATTTGAACTCTGAGGTGGAAAATATCTACCATCGGCTTCAACTGAGCTGGCTGTGTGATCTTGGATCTGACCTGGCCTTTAAACGCGACATTTGAAAGCGCTGGCAACAATTTCTTAGTAGAATCAGTTAATGATTGTAGAGTTAGGCACTGATGATGTGGTTTGATCAAAAAATTCCAGTAATTTTATTGATCTAACTTAGTTATCTTTTTAATAGCTTATGCCTGTGTCTCTGCGCTTTCTTTCCACTGTGCTTCCAATTGTTTAAGTTATGGGAGCACTTCGGTTGTAGATTCTTTAATAAGTTTAGCATTTAGAAGCTGTCCATTAACAAATTCAAAGATTTTATTTGTCAGATTTGATGCCTTTGATGTTGCCTTCTCTGCCTGTCTTAACTGCATTTCCCAATCTTTGAATACAATATCTTTGTGAAATTTATCAATTTTGGGGAGATGAACTTTCTTTCCTGTATCAGACTCTTTCCATTGGATGAACTCATAAATTTTCTTTTGGAACTTTTCACATTCCAGCCTCCTGTTAGTCACTTGTTGAATCAAAATCTTTCTTGTATTACAATATGAACTGGTAACTAAGATTTGATGACAAAATTCCTCCTGCTGGTGCTTCAATTTTGCATTCCATTCAAGTGCCTCTTTAATAAGTTGCTATGTTTGAGGCTGACTTTTCAGTTTATCCATTGCCACTTCTATTTGTGTTTCCTTTTCTGAAATATATACTTGGTGTTGCAGTTTTAATCTTTCAAAGTCCTTTTGGAATTGTGACATTTTCATCTCCATTTGCTTACTGGCATTGATATTTTCCTGTTCTATTAGTCTTTCCAATTCTTGAACTTTTTCTTCCTTTTGTTTGATAAGAAGTTTCACTTCTTCTGCTTTATCAATTGTAGAAGTTGCATATGCACCAAAAAACTATGACAGTTTAGTAAGATGTTCAGTAGGATTAGCAAAAGAGTCTTTCTGGACAACATCCACTGATTCATTCCCTAGAGCAATCACCGTTTCATATATTCTTCTTCTCTTCCTTCTCTTGAATACAACTTTATGACTTGGGCTGTAGAAAACATCTAATGGAGGTATTTCCTCAATTTTCAAAATGATTTATTGTGTAGGGTAAGCCGAGATGATCTCTTGTTCCTAAAATTCTAGTACATGTTGTAGTGGCACTACAGTCTCTACTATATTCTGAGTTTTCTTAGGAGTTTGAAAACTTTTCAATTATTTAGCATTAGGCTTTGGTGGTGGTAGTGTCTCCAGTACTTTAGTAAACTTTTTCCATTCTGTCTTTAAATCCCTTTCTTGAGGTTTTACTGTCAGCTCAGATGTAGTCTGAACATCTTGAATTTCTTTTGAAGATGATTAAGCTCCACAATTTTCTTCCTCAGTTTGCATATTAATTCCTTTAATTACTTTTTCAATTATCTTCTCAGAAATTTCATTTTTTCTCTCAAATTCATTATCATAATGATTTGAGTTTTGAGATTGATGTTGAGAATGCTCTGAATCTCGAATTGATTTCTCTTGTGATTCATCTTCTGACATGTCTTTAGCTTCATCATCTGAGCTGATGCTGGGGGCTGGTATTTTGACATCTTAACACATCTGCAAATTTTAGATGCAAATTTTAACACATCTGCAAACTTCTCTACACCTTCAAATAGATCATCGAATATATCCTTTTCATTCATGAACGACCTGAGTTTAAGCCTAGTGGTAAAATTCTAAACCACGTCATTTGGATCATATTGTCTTCCTAGCATTAAATCCAGATTCAATGACGTAATATTTGGAATTTATTTAGCTGCATGACCTATGTCAAAAAGGGAAAAATTACCACACTATACTGGGAAGGTAGGCCAGATGGCTTTCTTGGAATCTCTGAGTTGCTTGGTTATACTGTTGACAAGAGTTTGGTATGCAATTTCCACGTAGCCAAGAGTTTATCTGAAACGTAGTAGGGTAGGACATGAGGGTAAGAAAGACTCCCAAAAACTCTGACATAAGTAAAAATTTCCACACCGAACCATATGGCCACAAATAAGATATAGACACTAGCTTCTTTAGAAAATCTAAGAAATTTCTCATTTATGATAATTTGATACATGGGCAACATAACTCCATGACAAATTTTGTAGAAATGTAAATAAAATTTAGACTCCCATAGGGCTCTATGATAAATGTGAATCGGGTTAGGGTCTTGGTTTGTCTACTTCCAACCCATAATCAGAAAACATGAGCAGAAGCATATAGCATCCATGATATATGTGCTCATATAAAAAGGGGGCATTGTCCTAGTCGAAACGACTCTTTTGTTTTTGTAATCCATAATGGTTTTTTTCAAATTATCAGATAAAATGTTTTCCCAATTCATGATAGTGGAATTGACGATTGCGCCAATTAAAGGAACCCACTCAATGGAGAATTTAGTGGTATCAGGTCTAGAAAATAGTCTACATAGCATTCCTGCTACAAAACAGTAAGGTGATGACAATTGAGCTATTGGGTACGCACCGAGTTTGTCCCGCTTTAACTTGCCTTGTTCTTCCTTCCATCCTTTCACCACCTTCATTAGGTCTGGATTCTTTTTTGTAAAGCTTTGCAGGAAGGCTTTATCATAAATCTCTTGTGGCGTAGGAAATGATACACTGTTCGCAAATCCTCTCTAGTGAATGAACCCATGTTCTCCAATTTAGACTTCTTGAATGTCCTGTCTACAATATTGAGGCTGTCAATGACCCATTCTACCATATCAGTGTATGGTAAGATATTAGGCCTTGCTGTTATCCTATGGAGAAACGAACATGCAACTTAAAATTAAGACGGTTTTGATGAAACAACCTTATCCACCGTTGCCACTTTCTTTAGCTCTTTTGGATGTTCATCTTCAAACAGGTTGTACATGGCTTCCCATAAAGAAATACCATTGTCCTTGTTGCACGTTGTGTCTGAAAAATAATGGAGGCATGTCTGTAGTTTCAGAAATGGATGCTTGGGCAACGGATTTGCCTTTCTTTGTCATTCTAGTTGATATTTCTTCCTTAGTTAGTTTCCTGAATTCAATAAAAACTAGTAAATTCAGATCTAAGATGAGGAGAGACGAGGACAGAGAATAGAGTTAAATCAAAATCTGACACTTTAAATTTAAAACACGCTTCAAATAAGATATCAATATTTTGAATCTTGTACCCATTGAATGTCGTTAATAACTCTTAACTCGTTTATCAAATCTCTTACACGCCTTACGCAACATGTCTAATCCAACGATCTAAGTCATTAGATATCATAACGGATCAATTGATTAAGAATCACTTGAAGCGCTTTGAATAATAAATGTCATAGTGCAATCACAACTTTTAGCAAATATCTATAATATATATTTTTCGTCGCCGGTGAATCTGCGCAAATCGCACCTTGTAATTCGTTATGATGGATACAACTTTCTATTTGGTTAATCATTGCAGAACGCGATATGCGCTAAAGGTTCAAATTAATTGCACTTTATTGGATTTATGGATACATTTCATTGTTCGTTTATTATCTCAGTGGGTCCGACTTATCGCAACTTCTTTTGAAATGTTATGAGTATTTCCTTTAAAGGAGGCACGATGCGATTTATACTTTAAGGGCTTTTCAAGCTTTTCAATAGGGAATTTATATATTTCAAAAAGGTTGAAGCGCTTTATCGCAATTCACAAATTCTGTATATGTTTTAACTTTTTTAGCTCGTGAGCTTTGTGATTTGTGCTAAGCACAATGAAATCAAAGCGGAAAGAAAAATCATTTCATTCCTAAATTTTAAAAATTAACGCTAAAACGAAATAATGCTTCTAAAATTCCATTTATTTTTTAAAGGGTCCCCATTTATTATTAAAATAAATGGGGGGTGTTGTAGAGTACAACACTTTCCTCAAATTAGAGGAGTGTCTAATTGGGAGTTGCAACATACCTTTATAAAATCTCATGTACTAGGAATTTCAAGCTTTAATGTCTCAGTTTGAAGTTGAAATAATCTGTAAATTTATAACGATTCAAAAAGCTTTTACAAACCAAACACTTCCTTTTAGTGTATGACATGAATTTAATCTGTAAATTTCTAATGATTCAAAAAAAAATTACAAACCTAACACTTCCTTTTAGTGTATGGCATGAATTGATGTCTTTTATTAAATAGTAATGGTGGCACATTATATATATATATGATTTTCATTTGCAACCAATAGTATTCTATTATTGTAAAATATGCAATGAACTTAGCCATATTTGAGGAGTGTGTTTGAAGCAAACTTTCATCGAGTTGTTGGAATCTAGCAACACAGCAAGTCAAAGTTGATCACCACAGGTACAAATATATAGGACATAAATTACTGACTTTGACACATCTAGTTCATGACTACAACTCATACCTTGGAAACAACAAATTTTAGACTGACTCCTCGTAACTCCTAATGACAACTATACATTACATGGAAACATTACTTCCAACATTCCTTCACAATAATTTTGATCAAATTTTTGATATCAATTCAAAATTGTGAAAAGTTAACCCATAATAACAATAATTAACTTATTCATAATAATTTAGGCTTTGTTACAATACCATGGGCCAATACTATGGCTTATCAATACCACATGTCCAAAAAACATAACTTATTTCAAAATCGAAATATTTTATAAATATTTAACTTAAAACTTACAATTTAACAAGATTTTGAAACATGGATATTTACACTCATTTACCATAATATTATTAACTTATAAATAGGCTTTGTTACAATATTGTGAACCAAAACTATAACTTATCAATACCACTCGCCCAAAAACCATAATTCATTAAAATCAAAATATTTATAGTTTTTTGTATATTAGTTTTTTATATTATATTAATTCAAAAATATATTAAAATAAGTTTAATTTATACATTTTATATTCTTTAGAATGCATAGTTCCTCCATTATTGTACAAAACAAAATCTTAATTTAAGAATCTTTGTCTCGGTGATGTGTTAGAGGTTCTCTTTGTCTCAGTGATTTATTAGGAACCCATCATGATTTAAGTCTTTACTGTAGAATGTATTCCCAAATCCAAACCCTCGTAGGAAAATGCTACTATGTTTCTGGTTATTCCACAATAAACAAGTTACAGTTTTAAACGAATGCATAGTTTCTCCATTATTGTACAAAACAAAATCTTAAAAATTGAGAATCTTTGTCTTGGTGATTTGTTAGGAAGCCATCCTGATTTAAGTCTAGTGTAGAATGTATTCCCAAATCCAAACTCTCGCAGCACAATCCTACTATATTTCTGGTTATTTCACAATAAACAAAATACAATAATAAATCAAAGTTATTGCGATGGAGTGGTTATGTATAAATAAAAAAATGATATTGTTATGTGGCTCCTACTAGTGGATATTATTCTCAAGATGAATAATTAAAATTATTATTATTAAATTTAATATGTTAATATATTAATATTAAAATTATCATTATTAAGTTTAATATGTTAATATATTAATATTAGAGATGAGGAAAATTTAAAAAAAAATGAAAATTATGAGATACATAGGAGAAGGTGACTTGTACTAAATAAGAAAATGAATTAGAGCACATGAAAAATAAGGAAACGACATGAAAAGAGATGAGGAAAATTTAAAAAAAAATGAAAATTATGAGATACATAGGAGAAGGTGACTTGTACTAAATAAGAAAATGAATTAGAGCACATGAAAAATAAGGAAACGACATGAAAAGTCAATAAATAATAAAGGGTAATTCTAAACAAATGATAAACTAAATGATAAACAATTGAAAGATTTGTATTATTGGTATTAATTATAGAAAATAATTGTTGTATGTAAGAATTATTCGATAAAGGGGGAGATTAGAGGGTATAGATAAGGATAATAAGAATAAAAAGAGGGAGAAGAACATAATAAATAAGATAGAAAGAAAATAAATAAAATTAAATAAGGTAAAATTTTATTACCATAGGGAAATAATATTTATGATAATGAGAATCTCACAAAATGAGGGTGGAGGTGTGGGAAAAGGAAAGTCCACGGGAAGAGTAAGGAAGACTTGGTCTAGAGGAGAGAAGATAAATCATGCGTTTCCACGAATTGTTGAGCTTGAGGCCATCATCATGGTTGAAGCATTATGATTTCTCTCAATTTCAAGGGATCCTCTAGTGACTGTGGTGGAGCGGAAGGGATTAAATGTCAGAGCCTTGTCTTTTTCAAAGAAAATTAAGTGCTTCATGTTGTGAGAATGATTTGCAATATCAGGACTTGTTGTACGATTATGGAAGCTATCTATTATGTGCTCATTGAGCCTAGATTTAAAAATTTACCTAATGGTTTGTCCTATGCAACCCTTCGCACAGGAGTGGGGGATTTTATAGACATCTGGTCCAAGCAATAGGTCGGCCTCGTCTTTGGCAGATCTCAAGAACTGTTTAACGGTTTATGTGGTTTGAAAAAGGTTTGGATAATATTCTTTGAAAGGCTCTTTGATAAGAGCTATGTAACTCCTTAAATGTAGGGAAGAGAGACCAATGGTTACTATTCTGAATCTGTTAAATTATTCTGGAGTTTTTTTCAATAACTACGAACGTTTTTTTTTCCTTATCTAGATGCATTTATTTACTTTGAAGAGATTAATGCAAGGAAATAAATTAATGTAGAGAAATATGTACCAAAACAATCTTCTATTCATCCCAATTCCAATAATAACTCTCTTCTTCTAAGCATTCTTCAATGGTTGTTTTTTGTCATGTATACACTATGAATTTGCACAGTTTTAAAGAAAAGAGGTCATTATGTTAATATTTCTTAACATCCTAATATTAAAAAATAATAAGCATAATTGAAAATATTAAAACATAATTATGTTGATAGACATCCTCCCTATTGAAAATTAGCATATTAAACTTTTTTCTAATTACAAATACCAATTGTATGGTTAACAATCAAAGATGCTAACATATGCTCACAGTGTTTAAATTAACAAATGTATTTTACAGTAATAACTATTTTTTATATCTAAATTCATGTTTAAACCATATTTAACATTAAAAATTTACTAGTCATTTGTTCATAATCACATATAAGGATTAATGAAAAATGGATTCAAAACATAACTTATAAAATCCTACTTTGAAACATGGCTTGTGAAGCTTACTATTGATTATGAAATGTCTATACGTTACCATTCTCCTCTCCGCAACATTTTTGTTCGCGACTGTAAAGGAATAAAATAGTAGCATTTAATTGGGGTAAGTTCCTACAATCAACTACATTATAATTTAAATCAACTACATTACATGGTAAATTTATTGAGGTAGGATGTTGTTGTAGAAATTTGATAGAAATTACAGCTCCTCAAGATTTCAAGCTGAAAAATAAGAGACAAATTCTACTCTACAATTCTTCGTAATGGAAATCAGAATTTAAAACAACATGCATAGACATGCAACAAGAAAAAACACAAGTACCCAGTCATTTTTAGGGGAACCCAACTAGGGAAAATCCCTAAGCCTCTTTGCATTAATAAGTTGAATAGAGAAACTATTACAATTGCTTGCTTCAACTCTGAGCACAACCTACAAAAGAATAGTTTTTCTCTCTCTTGAATGAGAAACTCTTGCCAACACATAGCCAATTATCTGCTCATCTAGCCTCCTATTTCCTTGTGAAATTCCTGAAGAAATTAACTCCTAAAAGATAAGAATTTCCTCCTATTTTTTTGTGCAATTCCCAAGGATTGATCTCTTGGGTGCATGCAATGATTGTACACTCAAACTAGTATACAACTCATGTTACACATGCCTTAACTACTCCACCTCAACTGAGAAATTCGAATTTCATGCATACATGAGCTATTTTGGGTTGATGAATGAGTTAATTGATAGATCTTACAGTTACACTGTTGTCCAAATCCATAGTTGACCTTCAACTGACTCTATCAATAGTTAGAGGTCAGTTAACTGAATACAACTGAAAATAACTAAACTCGATTGCTAAAATTTAGAAATCAACATGAATAACTGAAATCCAAGCCCCTAACCTGAATTTATTGAGCTAACTCAGTGATAAGAGCCATGTCACACTTAATTAACTATCTCCAAGTTGTGATACTGATTCAGAAATTTGATTTACTCAATTTGGCTAAGGCTAAAGTCAAATTGAGTCTTTCTTGCTACATTTTTTAACACTCCCTCTTAGGAAGAAACAAATTTTTCACCGCCCCTATCGTGCACCTATGGAATTCAAATTTGCCTCTTAACAATGTCTTTGTCAAGATGTCAACATCTTTCTCCTCAGTTGGAATTCACTGTAAAAACATAATTCTCCTATGCACATAGTCCCACAAATGACGATACAAAACATCAATGTGCTTAGACTTATCATGAAATAGCATATTCTTAGAGAGCTTAATGCAACTATGATTGTCATAATATATCATTGTCAGGTCCATCTCTTGACCGAAAAGACCCACAAGTGTTTTCCTCATCCATTTGGCCTCACACATTTCTTGAATTGCAACCATGTATTCAACCTCTGCTGAGTTGAGTGCCATAGACCTTATCATTCTAAAAAATAGTTGCGGACCCAACATTGAAAACAACACCTGAAACATGTTTCCTATATGATGGACTCATATACCACTTAAAGTGAAATGTGAAGTGCCAACCAATCTATTTTTCCATAGTAGACTTTACCTTTATTAACCTCCCTTTTACTTTTCTTAACCTTAAATATTGTACAAGGAAAACACCATTGTATCGGTTGCAAAATCCATAGAAGAATAGAGGGGAAGCAACATAGAACATTCAGGTTTGTTGTTGTCTTAAAGGTACAACCCCTATCAAATAGTTGAGTAACATAATCCGGCGTAATTCAGTAGATGAATTGTAGTATTTTTTAGGATATCCTTATTCAAGAAGCAGACCGCATACATGACAGGCATGTATGTGAAGAGGATGTCTCTCTTGTGTTTGGAAATGTCTATGTTTCTATGTCAACACCAATACAAACAATAATGCATGCAAATACCTTGTTTTCGCTTATATACAAAAATGAATAATGTACACATAGATGATATATGCGAAGGCATATGAAAAATTATTTATACTATTTTAACATATATTCACCTTTCTTCCTTTTAATAAAAAAACAGTTATGGGTAAATGCAAAGATATGTATGTTTTCTTATATGGCTGACACAGAGAACGGGAGGGACCTTTAAGATCAAGACACTTAAATTCCTAATTGAAGCCCACTCAGATGGTATCCAGAGATATAAATCTAAACCCAATAATAAAATTAAATAAATTTCCATCAGAAATACGAACTGTGAGGAAATAAAAACACTAAAGAGAAAATAGTGGCCGCTGGGGTGAACCGGTTTCCCCAGCTGATCTACCATATTTGCTCCAAAAATTCAGCTAGATCCCATACTGTCAGGCCCGACCAAATTCGAGACAAAATAAAATAACATCAGACTCAAGGTCCCTAGGATTCAAGTGAAATGTGAAGTCATGGGAGTCTTTAATTTTCCTAACCTCCTCGACGCTATCCTCTTATCTAATTTCAGAACTCTTACATGCAAAGTCAAAATGAATATTGTACATGGCAAGCACCATTATTGATAAAAGTGGCATATTAAATTAATGAAATCATTACTGGTTAGCTCTACTTTGAGAGACTAGACCAGGAGGGACTACGTCCACAGGTCGCTCTACATTCTGATTACAGATAAAACAATATATAGCTTACATGCAAATAGGGAAGTTAGAACCAATACCTAAGAAATAGGAACAACTCCTAATCTAATATTCTGGTGAACCAACTCTCTCTAATTACGTTTCTCCATTATCTTCAACACTCCCCCTTAATGGAGAAAGGGTTCACAAATATTCCTAACATTTCCATAAACATTTCAAATTTAATTCTACCAAGAGGCTTAGTAAAAATGTCGGCAACGTTATCACAAGTATTACAATATTCAACATGAATTTATTTTGACTGAACTTTCTCTCTAATGAAGTAAAACTGTGTATCAATGTGCTTAGTGTTTTTATGAAACATCGGATTGTTTGCATGTTTGATAGAGCTCTGGTTATCACATTTGATAACTGTTGCAACTTTTTATTCTTCTCCTACATCCTGGAGAAGTCACCTCAACCAAACTACCTCACAAGTCGCTGCACACATCGCTTGGTACTCAGCTTCCACTAAAGACAAGGAAATTGTGTTCTTCTTTTTACTGCTCCATGCAATAACTCTAGACCCAATGCTAAATTCATAGCATGTTATGGATCTCCTGTCATCTACATTTCCAGCCCAATCGAAGTCTGAAAAAACTGTCAATTTAACATCACAAGAATCAATATACAAAATGCAATAGTCTAAGGTTCCTTGTAGATACCTTAAGACACATTTTTCTCCAATCCAATGGCTCTCAAGTGGCTTGGACATAAATTGGCTCAATGCACTGACTGAATAACCCAAATCTGGCCTTGTAGTGGTTAAGTAGATTAAACTCCCAACCAACTGCCTATACAATGTTGCATCTGCCTCCTTTGAAGCGTCATCACTCTAAAGTTTGGTATTCAGCTGTAACGACACTATCCAGCCTTACACTGATCCATCTTAAACTTTTTCATAATAATCCTAACATACTTACTTTGTGCTAGAAATTTTTTTCCTGAATCTCTCTAGATCTCTAGACCCAAACAGTAGCGAAGCTCACCGAGGTCTTTCATCTCAAACATTTGTGGCATCTGTTTCTTGATTTATTCAATGATTTTATCTGCATTTCCTGTAATGATGAGATCATCTACATATAAATAAATCAAAACAATTCGCCCCTTTTCTTAAAACACAATATAGAGATTGGGGTCATTTTTGCTTTTATTATAGCTGTGCTGCAAGAAGAAGGAATCAATTTTATCATACCATGATCTGGGAGCTTGTTTTATTCCATATAAATCTTTATTTAATCTACAGACTAAATGTTCTTTTCCCTGTTTTACAAAACCCTCATGTTGCTCTAAATAAACTTCCTCTTTGAACTCCCCATTTAAGAAAGCAGATTTAACATCTAGCTGGTGCATCATCCAGTGATGTTTAGTAGCTAAGGCAATTAACATTCTGATTGTATTAAGTTTAACTACAAGGGCGAAGGTTTCCTCATAGTCTATACCTTCTTTTTGTGAATACCCCTTTGCAACCAGCCTAGATTTATACTTATATATGCTCCCATCTGCTTTAAATTTGGGCTTGTATAGACATATGAAACCTATGGTTTGTTTTCCCTCAGGTAGTTCAACTAACTCCCAAGTTTTTTTTTAATAATTGATTCATGTTCCTCTTCCATGGCTTCCCTCCATTCATTATATTGACTTGCTTCTTTATAAATATAGGGTTCAACAACATTTAACATGCTAGTTATAAAAGCATTCTCCCTATATCTTGATGGAAGTTGTATTTTCCTATTTGATCTCCTGGGTGTTGGAGTAGCATCTAACCTGTTTTGATTAACCTTTGATGGACTTGGTTCGATAATTGCATCGGTAACATTTGCTTCTTCATTTTTTTGCTTCTGCTCATCATGGCTTTCTCTTTTTTCACCATTCCCTTCTTCCACCAACAGAGCAATGTCCCATTCTTCATTGTTGTTATCATTGTTTCCATCATGAACCTGTTCATGAAACACTACATCTCTACTCGCAAAAAATTTATGAGTAGAGGGATTAGACAATTTGTAAGGTTTAAATTATGTACAATACCCAAAAAAATTACATTTTATAGCCTTTGAATCCAGTTTATTTCTATCCTCCTTTGGTACATGGGAAAATTCTTTGGATCCAAAAATTATTAAATGCTTAACTGCAGGTTTTAATCCTAATAAAGCTTCAAAAGGAGTTTTAAATTCAAGACTCTTTGTAGGACTCCTGTTTTTCAAATACACTGCAGTGTTTATCGCTTCAGCCCAAAATCTGTTAGAAATATTCTTACCTTTCATTATAATACGAGCACACTCCATAAGGGTTATGTTTCTCCTCTCTGCAACCCCATTCTGTTGAGGAGTGTGGGGTACTGTAAACTGCTGCAGTATTCCATGGTCTTTGCAATATTTGCTGAAATCAGCCTTCCTATACTCTCCCCCTTGATCCGAGCGGAGAATATTGATGTATTTACCTATCTGCTTCTCAATCATGCTTCTGAACTACTTGAAATATTCAAAAGCATGACTCTTTTTGCTGAGAAAATATACCCACATAAATCTTGTACAGTCATCAACAAATAATAGAAATTAATATGCACATCCCAATGATCTTGACTGCATTGGCCCACATAAATCAGTGTGCATCTTCCCAAGAGCACATGCTTCACAATCAACATGAATTTTCTTTAAATCAAGAAGACAAGTGACCATACCTCTTTTCTGAAGTAACAACAAATCTTTGAAATTAATATGGCCAAATTTCTAATGCCATAAATATTTTTCTGTCATACCTGATGATGTCAATGCTTGATGTGGCACACACTTCGCATTTAGCTTGTAAAGACCACCCACACGAATCCCTATTACAATAGTCTTCATACTATGAAGAAAATATTTAACGACACAATATGATTTATAAAATTCTACCTTAAGGTTATGATATGTTATCATTGAAACATAAATCAGATTCTTATTAATTCTAGGTACATACATCACGTTTTGAATGTGCCTAATATTTCCATCAGGCAGAATTACAGGAACATTATCATGTCCTTTGACTGGGTACCCTCTATCGTCACCAAGGTAGATTTTTTTCTCCAGTTTCGGTTTCCTTGAAGTCTTCCATCCATTTTCTATTACCTTTCATGTGGGTGGATGCTCCTAAATCCACATACCACGTATCTGCTTCATCCTTCTCATAAAAGTCAACCATAATAGTCTAAGGTTCTGGTTATGGTCATCATCTGTAAAGTGTCCTGCATGTCTCTTGTATATCTGCTGACCTTTATCAAATTTCTTCTTTCGATAATGTTTAGCCATATGGACAATTTTTCCACAATAGAAACATTTTAATGGTGAATCATTCCTATTTGGTGACATACCTTGAGATGGATTTGCCTTTTCTGTGTTGCACCTCCACCTCTCTGTCCTCTATTTGCTTTCCCTTTGAAGGGCTTCTTGTTTTCCATTAAAGCTAGATATGAATTATGGGGTTTCAATGTCATCCACCTTTCTTCCTCTTGCATGAGAATCCCTATCAATTCTTCGAATTTGGGGGCTTTTTCTCTTGCATTCAAGTCTTTTATAAACATCTGGTAGTTTCCATTCATACCATTCATAGTTATTGTTACCAGATTAGTATTACTTACAGCCTCTCCAATGTCGCCAAGTTTGTCTTTAAGGTCCTTGATGTGTGAGATGAACATGTCTGATGTCTCATTCTACTTCATTTTGATGGAGATAATCTTGTTTTTCAAGAACAATATGTGATTTGTATTTCTGATTTCATACAGATCTCTGAGAGTTGTCTAGATTTCGCTTGCTGAATTTCAATCTCTGATGTGAGCAATTATGCAGTCTTTGACTGCCATCTTCAACATCATTTTTGACTTGTTCTCTGTCTTCTTCCACTCTTGTATTGTTGCAGTTGTTGTGCCTGCTACAATTGTAGGTTTCACTTCATCTCCATTCATGATCCCCCATGCACTATGCCCTTCCAGCATAGTCTTTAACTTAAATTTCCAATTAGAATAATGGGAACCATCAAGATTATTTCTCTCGTTCAAGTATACTTCCATCAGATTATTCATCTTGACACTAAAAAATGGCCTCCAACAATTGACAAAAAATCGGATCTACAAACGGATCTACCCCAGATCCACAAAAATCAGCCATATCAAGAAACGGATTTACTTGATCTTCGACCACTCTGGCAAGCTGCTTTGCACACTACACCATAGGCTCACAGGCTCCTCTACCATGACCTCTTCTGCTACGAGCTCGCGGGCTCCTCTGTCACAGATCACGCTTGCAGCGATCCTCACAATTAACCAGTGATCTGCTACTGCCTCTGTTGCCACAAATCTCTGGCTCCTTTGACACGATCTCACTGGATCTGCAGGCACGAGCTCTCTGGCTCAATAGAAAGAAGCTCTCTGGATTTAATCAACATTCTTCATCACGAGCTCTCTGGCTACACGACGCTCCTCAGCATGAGCTCTCTAGCTCTTCTAATACGATCTCTCTAGCTCAACGACGCTCCACATCCACTGATCTCAATGGTGTTTCTCAGCATGAGATATCTAGCTCCTTTAATTCAAGCACACTGGCTCTTATTTCACTAGATCTATGGCTCAATTAGTGCACTAAAATCATCTAGATTTGTGTTGGTCACGTTGGGAAAAATCCCTGCAAGGAAAACACAAATCAGCATTTTTTCTCCAAGCTTTTCCGCGCTGATTTCAGAGATCATTGTTGTTCTCTAGCACGAGGCCGCACTGATCGGTGCATCTGTGCAAAAGAGGAAAGCGTTGATCGAATTTTCCACCAGAAAAAAAAAAAGCCTCACTCAGGCCACCCTCAAGTCATCAGGGGCTTCTCTTCTGCCACCTCGATACTCATAGGTATCAAAGCACTTAGGATTTGATTCAACCCTGAAGCTTTGATACCATGATAAAAATGGAAAATTAAATTAATGAAAGCATTACCAGTTAGCTTTACTATGAGAGACTACTGTTGGATGTATAGTAATTCCAACCAACCCAGATGACAACATTTAATGCAAAAGAGTAGTCTGGGTGTTTCTAGAGAGGTCGCTTAGCTTCCTGAAAAAGCTATCTCCACCGACAACGAGTCTTGAGAAGGTTCTTTACCATGTATAAATTTCCATATCTAGTAATGCAAATAGCAAGTTAGTGTGTTCATTCTGTTATGGTATCCGAGCTCGTCTTGGAGTCTTCAAGTCTCTATTATGGTATCAAAGCTTAGGGTGTGAGATTGGAAGTGTGGCCGAGTGTTAAATAACTGTGTGAGGCTGATTGTGGTGTTGAGTGTTTAAGTGTGCAGAGAGCGTGGATGATTGTGGCTCATTGGCGTAGCGGCTGAGTTATGAGAGCTCGTGAGGCTATTGAACCCATTTTGTAAATTTGTTGCATCGTTGTGAGAAGCAGAGCTCTGTTGCAGTGTTGTTATAAGCACTTGCGAGGACTCTTTTTGTGGTTTTGGGTAGGCATTGAGCGCTGGGTGGAGAAGCGTGGTAGCTATGTTGTGTGAAGAACATAGTTTTTTTTGCACTTTGGAGGCCGTAAGCAATTGCGTTGGTTTTCCGCCTTCATTTTGGGCGATCAACGTTGAGTTATGGTGCTCAAATTTCTTTGGGAAGTGGCATATCGACCTTTATGTGTGAATGTGTTGGAAAGTCGTCGTTGCTAACTGATTTGAGTGTGGAGAATGGTGTGTGGCATTGTTGTGGATGTTGCAGGATATGTTTGTGTGTGAAGGAGCTTGAGTTAAGTGAAATTCTATACTGATGTGTAGCGGAAGGTTTGGTGCAGCTTGTTTTAGTGTGCTGCAAAGAGACAATGTAAGAAGCGTGTTCTGGCAAGGAGGTAGAGTGATCCCCTGATGTACCGAGGACGACCGCACCCTGAGGTACCTGTGACATCTCGTTTTCCCGCGTGGGACTGTTGTGTTAATTCACCATTTCTTTGTGAACGTCTGGAAACTGCAAGCTGAAAAGGCATGGAGTTGTGCCACCTGAAGTCAATCGTTGGAGATATGTGTCGGTTCTTTTGGCGCACAAAATTTTTGTCTGGTGGAGTCGTAAATAGTTTTGCGATCTATATCGAGATGCCAATAGCGCTCCCTTGGAGGAACTGTGATCGCTGTTAGGAATAGGGCCTTGATTCACTGAGGGCTCGGTGTCCAATTTTTTTTTTAGTGCTTGAGGAAGTCGAGCCACGGGAGGAGGATACATTTTTTGTTGAGAGAAGTTGTTGTGTGCATTTGAGGGCATGCTTCCTTGCCTATTTTTCCTATCTTCTTGCTCAGCTCGCAGTAAAAAAAAAAGAAATTTGTTGATGTTTCAATTTCCTCCAACGAAAACGTTTCATCTTCTTCTACTATGTGGAAAAGTGCATCTTTGTGTGGTTTGAAGATTCAAGAAAATTTTGACCAGACTACAATTATACATTGTCAGCCATTGCAAAGATTAAGCATGGTAGTTGAATTTTATTTAAAGGTAGTATAAAGTTCTTTATATCTGATGAGTATTTTTAAATGCTCTCTTTTAGTAGCGTTTCATGAAGAGAAATGAAGGAGGGTCGATTCAAATAATAGGCTTTTGAGTGATTTTTTTAAAGTGGATTTATTAAAAATTTTATTATATATATATATATATATAATGGATTTGTGTATGATGAATAAAAACCTGAGTTTTATTGTTGTCTCAGCTACTAGCCCTTTGTTGTGAATCTAAGTTTTTTTTTTAGTTACGTTGACAAAGGTATACCAGATTTAGCCTTGGGAAGTGTGAGTCGTGCAGTCGCTGGTGATCTTTGGTGCCAAATATTTCTTTGGAAACTGTGTTTGGTATGAAATAAGGTGTGTTGCATAGTCAATTTTTGTTGGAGATTTGGCTCTATGGTAGAGCAATGGGTAGGAAAAAGAGACAAAAAGAATTCCGAAGAGAACTCAAAAATATCAAGACAGAGAATAAATAGAATAAAAAAGCATAGGAGGAATATGAAAAGCCAGGTAAAAGTATGATTTAGTATGAAGTTTTTGAAGAGATTAATGCAATATTGAAGCTATTAGTGCCAGTGATACCATCATTATCAGGTAAAGATTTTGAGCTTTGGGCTATTAAAATGGATGGACTGCTAGGCTCAGTATATTTATGGAAATTTGTCCAAGAAACTTCAATGAATTCTGATGATAAGAGTAGAGGTGTAGTAGCATTGCTTCTTATTATTGTTGGGCATGGAGCCTGATTATCTTGTTTATTTTTTATCACAGCGTTGGACCCTTGTACCTTAATGGTGGCGGAAACGCCGCCCGTAATTAAACGCTTCCTGGGGGGTCCAGGGGGGGCTGCTGCGACTTTATGGAGCCCACCCCCGCCCCCCCCTCTAGTGGTGGGTTTCGGGGGCAGCGCCCCCGAAGCTAAAAAAAGATGTAAAATTGCCTTGTAAAAGTATAGTAATTTCTAGTCAATCTGGGCCGTTCATTAGGCGGATAATCTGATGGTAGAAGTTATGTTTACTTTAGGGTTTTTTGTCGTAGAAAGCAACCCCTCGCTTGTATGAGGGTATTGTATTGCGGCTATGTATTGTATGTGTATTCTCAGAGCGAGAAACAGATAGGGAGACTGTGAGAGAGAACAGAGGATATTACAGCAGATTTGTTGTAGGTTGTGTCTCTTCATTTTGCTAGATAATAAAAAGGAAGGACTGGCTGTTCGGGGTGGACGTAGCCCAAACTGGGTGAACCACGTATATCTATGTCTCTCTGGTTTTATGTGTTTTGTGTGCTTATGTTTTCCGCATATTTTATGTGTTTCATTGCTCTGTAATATTTAATTTTCTAACAACTGGTATCAGAGCCGAAGGTCTATGTAGCTGATAAACTCGCAGCAAAGAAGGGTTCTTGGTTCGAGTGGGAGCAATGGCGGAAGATGGTAAATTTAGGGTCGAGAAATTTAACGGCCAAAACTTCCCGCTATGGAAGATGTAGATAGAAGATTATATGTATCAGAAATATCTATACCTACCATTGAGCGGAAAAACAAAGAATCCAACGATTATGACAGACGCAGAATGGGATATTCTTGATAGAAAGGCACTCAGAATAGTACGGTTGTGCCTTGCGGTGTCGGTAGCCTTCAATATTTCGAAGGAAACAACAACAGAGAGTTTGATTAAGGCATTGGCGAAACTATATGAAAAACCCTCGAGCTCAAACAAGGTATTTCTTATGAAACATTTATTTAATATAAAGATGTCGGAAGGTGGATCTGTCACAAACCATTTAAATGATTTTGATACAGTTACCAGTCAGTTAAGTTATGTAGGGGTAAAATTTGATGATGAAGTTAGAGCTCTGCTATTTTTGTGCTCATTTCCAGAAAGCTGGAATGGTTTAGTTATGGCCATTAGTAACTTTGTCTCTGGATCTAGTACTTTAAAGTTTTATGATGTTTTCGGTGCTATCCTTAGCAAGGAAATGCGACGTAAAAGCTCCGGTGAGACATCGGGTAAAGCCTTGAGTGCAGAGTCTAGGGGAAGAAGAATGGAAAGAGGAAAGAGCTCAGGATATTGCATTAAATCAAGGAAAGGCAGATCCAAGTCTAGATTGGGGATAGTGTGCTGGAAATGCAGAAAGAAAGGACACTTAAAGAAAGACTGTAGATCTCGGAAGGGAAAAGAAGGAGACACACAGCAAGAAACAAACCATGAAGCAAATGTGACAGGTGATGTGTTACAAGATGCTTTTATTCTTTCTTTCGAAAATTTTACTGATTCTTTGGTTGTAGATTCAGGGGCCTCATTCCATGCCACACATGAAAAGAAATATTTTCATGACTATGTTCAAGGAGATTTTGGACAAGTCCGTTTGGGTGATGATAAACCCTGTAAAATTGTTGGAATGGGTAAGGTTCTTGTAAAACAATAGAATGGAAACCAATGGCTATTAAAGGAGGTAAGGCATGTTCTAGATCTAAAGAAAAATCTGATTTCAACAGGGAAGTTAGGCAGTGAAGGTTGTGTGACAACTTTCACAGATAAAACTTGGAAGGTCACCAAAGGAGCGTTGGTAATAGCAAAAGGTGAAAAGGTTGGTACATTGTATTTATGCAATGGTATTTCTAACTCTGTTAATGCTTTAACTTCCAAAGGAGCAAATGCAACATTATGGCATCATAGGCTCGAACACATGAGTGAGAAGGGGATGAAGATTCTTCACTCAAGAAATTTGTTGCCAGGTTTGAAGAATGTTGATTTGGATTTCTATGAGTATTGCATTTATGGAAAACAGAAGAGAGTCAGATTTCTCAGAGTTGGGAAAGAAAAGAAGAGCGAAAAATTAGAGCTTGTGCATACAGATGTATGAGGACCTGCTCAGGTATCATCTCTTGGTGGCTCTTGTTATTATGTTACTTTTATTGATGATGCAACTAGAAAAAATTGGATTTATTGTATTCAGAATAAATCTGATGTATTTGATACTTTCAAGAAATGGAAAGCTTTGGTTGAGATTGAGATAGGAAAGAAGTTGAAGTGTCTCAGATCAGACTGTGGAGGTGAATATTGCAGCAAAGAGTTTGATAGGTACTACTCAGAGCATGGAATTCGCAGAGAGAAGATAGTTCCAAGAACACCAGAAGAAAATGGAGTGTCAGAAAGGATGAACATAACAATCATGGAGCATGCAAGGTGCATGAGATTGCATGCAGGATTGCCTATACAATTTTGGGCAGATGCTGTAGATACTGTTGTTTATCTAATAAACAGAGGGCCTTCAAGTTCCTTGGATGGTGGTATTCCAAAGGAAGGATGGATAGGTAAAAGGTAAACTACTATTTTTTAAAGCCTTTTCGTTGTGAGGCCTTTGTCCATATTAATAAAGAAAATAGAACAAAGCTTGAGGCAAAATCAAAGAAATGTACCTTTATTGGATATGGTGTTAATGATTTTGGTTATCGCTTATATGATTATGAAAATCACAAAATCATTAGGAGCAGAGATGTAATATTCAATGAAAAGGTATTATATAAGGATCAGTTGCAGGAAAAGAAACAGGAAAAAGAAAACAAAGAATACATAATTCTTGATGAGATCACAGAAAAGGTAAAGGTGCCTGAAAATAATAATAATCAAGAGCCACAACAATAGCAACCACTACAATAGCAACAGGCACCTCAAACACCTGAAAGTGGTGTTAGAAGATCTACCAGGATAAGTAGACCCCCTGAATGATACTCTCCTTCATTAAATTTTTATTGTTGACTGATTCTAGTGAACCTGAATGATATGAAGAAGCAATGCAGGTTGAAAGTAGGAAGAAGTGGGAGCTAGCCATGGAAGAAGATATGGAATCCTTAATGCATAACTAGACTTGGGACTTAGTTAGGTTTCCTGCAGGTAAAACTACATTGCAAAATAAATGGGTTTACAGGCTAAAGGAAGAAGATGGAGGAAAACAGAGGTACAAAGCTAGACTTGTGGTGAAGGGGTTTGCACAGAAGAAAGGTATTGATTTTGATGAAATATTTTCTCCTATTGTTAAGATGACTTCAATCAGAACTATTTTAAGTCTTGTAGCAGCGGAAGATTTACATCTTGAACAGTTAGATGTAAAGACAACATTTCTCCATGGATATTTGGAGGAAGAGATCTATATGCAGCAACCAGAAGGATATGAGGTCAAAGGGAAAGAAAAATTAGTGTGTAGGTTAAAGAAGAGCTTGTATGGCTTAAAACAGGCTCCAAGGCAATGGTATCTAAAATTTGACAGGTTTATGTCTGAACAAGGTTATACTAGATTTCACTGTGATCATTATGTTTATCTGAAAAGGCAAAATGATGGCAACTATATTATATTGTTATTGTATGTAGATGACATGCGTGTTTCAGGGTCTAACATGCAGGAAATAAATGTGCTCAAAATAAAATTGGCAAATTCGTTTTCAATGAGGGATTTGGGAGCTGCAAAACAAATCCTTGGTATGAGAATAACTAGAGACAGGAAAAATCACAAATTAACACTGTCTCAGAATGAGTACATACAATAGGTGTTGAAAAGATTTAATATGCAGAATGCAAAACCAGTTAGTACACCTTTTGCTAGCCATTTCAAACTTAGAAAGGAGATGTGCCCCAAGACCCAAGAAGAAATGGACTATATGTCTAAAGTTCCATATGCATCAGCAGTTCGAAGGTTAATGTATGCAATGGTCTACACAAGGCCTTATATTGCACATGCAGTTGGAGTTGTAAGCAGGTACATGAACAATCTAGGAAAATAACATTGGATGGCAGTAAAATGGATTCTCATATATTTGAGAGGTACCACAAATCAAGCATTATGCTTTGGTGGTTCAAACATTGCTCTACAGGGATATGTTGATGCAGATATGGTAGGTGACAGAGATAACAAGAGGAGCACTATAGGATATGTATTTACTATAGGTGGAACAACTGCCAGTTGGGTTTCAAAATCCAAAGTGTTGTTGCACTTTCAACAACAAAAGCAGAGTATGTTGCTGCTACAGAGGCTAGTAAAGAAATGATTTGGTTACAAAGGTTTATGGATGAATTGGGTAAGAAGCATGATATGGGCACATTATACAGTGATAGCCAAAGTGCCATTCATCTTGCAAAGAACTCAGTATTTCATTCCAAGACTAAACACAACAGCTCAAGTACCATTTCATACCGTCAGTATTGGAAGATCGACAGTTGAAGCTAGAAAAGATACACACTAGCCATAATCCTGCAGAGATGCTAACAAATGTTGTAACCAGGGAGAAATTGAGATTATGTTCAGTTTCAATTGGTCTTCAAGGATGACGATGAAGATGAGAAACAGCTAGGTCCAAAGAGGAGGCATTGTCCAGCAAATGAAGCAGCGGTGGAGTTGCTACAATCAGTCTCCAAGTGGGAGATTGTTGGGTGTGGAGCCTGATTATCTTGTTTATTTTGTATCACAGCGTTGGACCCCCGAAGCTAAAAACAGATGTAAAATTTCCTTGTAAAAGTATAGTAATTTCTAGTCAATTTGGGTCGTTCATTAGGCAGATGATCTGACGGTAGAAGTTATGTTTAGTTTAGGGTTTTTTTCCCTAGAAGGCAACCCCTCGCTTGTATGAGGGTATTGTATTGCACTTGTGTATTGTATGTGTATTCTTGGAGCAAGAAACAGATAGGGAGACTGTGAGAGAGAACATAGGATATTACAACGAATCTGTTGTAGGTTGTGTCTCTTCATTTTGCTGGATAATAGAAAGGAAGGATTGGCTGTTCGGGGTGGACGTAGCCCAAACTGGGTGAACCACGTATATGTGTGTCTCTTTGGTTTTATGTGTTTTGTGTGCTTGTGTTTTCTGCATATTTTATGTGTTTCATTGCTCTGTAATATTTAATTTTCTAACAATTATATCAGCTCTAGATGAAAAAATCATGTCAAACATTTTAAATGAATTTGGTGAAATATGTGATCCAAAAATGTTTTAGCATGTTCTTGAAATGAAGTATAGCATGAAGTGGAGTGAGAAAGGTGAAGTAGATGAAGTTGATGTTAAAAATAGTGATTGTGTTGAAAGCATCATAACTGGGATCAAGACTGAAAGTATGTCGGTAGTTGAAAATAGAGTAGCATGTGATAGTTAGGGAACTCTCTATGATGAAAAAACTTGTAAAGTCAAATTTGATGAGAAGTATGTATCTCATGAAGAGTGGTTCAATTTAATGCATGAAAATCATCTTATTGATGAGTTGTTGTTTGGTGAGAAGATATGCCTATCTCCATATACAAATCAAATGCAGGATGACATGTTTGCAACAACAGATTTGATTAAAGAGGTTGAAGACATGAATCAACCAACTATGAAAGATGAAGATCTATAGAATGATGTAGAGATTGCAGAGAGCGAAATTGTGAAGGATTCAATAGAAACTCATGAAGATGTAGAGGACTCAATAACAACTGATGAAGTTGTGGAAGTCTTAATAATAGTTGATGAACTGAAGAAAGTTAATATCTCCTTTTAAGAAGAGGTGGTACATCCAGCAACTATGGTTGTTGTTGATAAAGATGAATTTGCAAGAACTAGTTTAACATGATGATGAAAATAGTTCAAATTATGATTTTGTGAATCTCATGAATGTTTACCAGTGTGCAGATATTGACAGTGAGGAAAAAGCAATAAAACTTGAAGACATTTCAAGCATTAAGGACAAGGGTAAACCCCAAAAACCTCCAGCAATGGTGAATGTAAAGAAAGTTAGCCTGCAATCAAGAAAAGAAAAGCTCTATCACTATCTTATGGTAAGAAAGGTGAAGATGACACTGCATCTTCAAATGAACAAGCATGGACCCTTTAGAAAGAAGACAAAAATGAAAGCCTTGTTGTCATGTACTGTTGTAAGCCTAGCTGAGACTTAGACCAACAGGGATGTCAATTAAGAGTATGTTTGTATGTATTGTGTTATAGTGTATTTTGTGTTTCTATCATATACTTGGAATTAAGGGGGAGTGTTGGATGTACAGTAATTCCAACCAACCCAACTGACAACATTTAATGCAAAAGAGTAGTCTAGGTGTTTCTAGAGAGGTCGCTTAGCTTCCTGAAGAAGCTATCGCTGCTGACAATGAGCCTCGGGAAGGTTATTTACCATGTATAAATTTCCATATTCGGTAATGCAAATAGCAAGTTAGTGTGTTCATTTTGTTATGGTATCCGAGCTCGTCTTGGAGTATTCAAGTCTCTGTTAACTAAACCAGGAGGGGCTATGTCAACAGGTCGCTCTACAATCTCATTACAGATCAAAAAATATATATCTTACATGAAAATAGGGAAGTTAGAACTAATACCTAAGAAATAGGAACAAACTCCTAATCTAAGGTTCTGGTGAACCGACTCTCTCTAGTTAAGTTTCTCCATTATCTTCAACAATTATCATGCAGGACAAGAACATATGTATTGGTCCCAAAATCTGCAAAAGCAAAAGACAACCAACATAGAAAGTTCTGGTTGTTGTTGTGTTAAAGATAAATATCTTATAAAACAGTTGATTAAAGAGGTTTGCCTTTACACTAAACCCCCAAAGTGTTAGTAAATTTTTTAAACTAGTAATTAGGAATTATGGATTCCATAGAGGTGCACTGATTCTTCCAACATAATCCAACACTGCTCATGCAGTTGAGTATTTCAGGAGATAATTACATTAACCCTTATTTATCCATAAGCAACAAATTTCTTAATGAGACTCTTTCTAAAAACATAAAATATGTACTAATTTTATTAGTCTAAAATAGCTCATATTTTGGCGAGGGTTAAGTACAGAGCAAACGTGAAGAAAGGTAGTCTTCCATACAACCTCATTGCATTGTGTGTTTCAAAATAGGCAGTCTTGTTTGAAGTGTGATTCAAACTCCACCAAATGACATGGCATTAACAAACGATTTTGTTCTCCTCAGAATTTAAATTGCATTCATCAGTTTCAAGCTTACAAATCAAGCCGTAAATGTTTGTCATAAAAACTTCCAAATTACTTATGGATGCCAAATCTCTCGAAATTAGAAGATTATCAAGTGGAAATTACTAACCATTCTATTATTTTCTTGTTATGGGAAATGATTGTTTCCTTCTTCATTCAGGATTCCTTTGAAAGAAGAGTTAGAGTATTCAACATAAGGGCGTCTTCCATCAAAATTCCTTGAGACCAAAGTAGTATTAACCTTACCTGGTAAGGTAAGAGCCCAGTGCTTTCATAAACGTATTCATCTCAAATATCGTCGACTATTCCAACAAATACGATTTTCTGTAACATTTTTGAAATTTGTTTCTGCTCAGTAAATTTTTTGTTATTGAATTCATTTCTATGTATAAAATCACATTTTAGAAAATAAAAATTAGTAATCTATTTAAAAATTATCACCAAATTTTAAAATAATAATTAAAACTATTTTATTAAAATTCAATTAACAAATTTAAGCAATAAACCAAAAATATATAATGATTATAATTAGACTTGCACATCTCAATTATTGAATTTCTCTCGCATCTTGGTGAATAAGGTTTCAATTATTGAATTTCTCTAGCATCTTGGTGAATAAGGTTTGATGTGAAAAGTGACCATGCACCTCTCACTTAGTGGAGAATTTATCTCATATCTACACTTTTGATGAGAAGGGTCCAATGTGAAAAGGGAATCTTTTTTTAAAGTGAACTAAATGACCAACGTTTTACACCTTTACCGACAAGGACGACCCCACGTTTTATACCTTTACCGACAACGACAACGACAAGAGTTTATGGAGTGTCACTGTATTCTTCGTTAATAGTTGGTATTGGTGTACATGCATATAGATATTTTTCGTTAATAATTGGTATTGGTGTACTTGTATCTAGATAATTTTACGGTTAGACGTTTAAGAGAGAATCTAAAAATAATAAAAAGAAAAATTAATGACGTAGATAAATTAAAGAAAATAAAATTATTAATATAAAATAAATATGATAGGGATAAATATTATTAATTATAATATTATTTTTAGGGTTGAGTAACTAAAATTATCATTATTAATTATAATATATTAATATTGGAAATGTAAAGAATAAAGAGGAAAAATAAAATTATTAATATAAAATAAATATGGTAGGTTATATATTATTAATATTATTATATTTACTGTCGGCATAGTATAGTTTAACTGGCATAGTATAGTTTAATTGTTTATTAGTTTGTGTTTAATTAAAAAAAATTGCAAATTTATCTATAGTGTAATTTTAAAAATTCAATTTTTATTATTTTATTATTATTATTTAAATTTATTTATTTGTAAAATAATTGATTGAAAATTTTATTATAAATTTTTTATAACTTTCTTTTTTATTTACTACTATTTTTATTATCTTTTTATTTAAGATTATAAAAAAAAATTATTTTATAATACAAATATTAGACTAATTTCCATTAGTGACCAAAGTTGTTCACGCTGGTAGGAAAGGCAACAAGTTTACATCATTACCTGTACGTGGAGAGACATCAGGAAATTTTCCATAAACATTATCATGTTTATGAAGATTATGGATCTAGCTGCATGCGACTTTATAAGATCATTATCAACATTTTGAAAAGTTGCTATTCTTGAAATGAATTGCCTAAAAACATATATAACCTCCAAATCACCATTCTTATAATAGAGCCCTTGGGTTTGGTGTTCTGTGATTCTTTCGTTTGGCGCACATTGACCATTGACAGTGATATTCAATCTCGTTAGTTGTCAGCCCTATTTAATATTGTCAGGTCAAGATTCTGATTTTCAGATTTTTTTAATGTTAGGATGTTTTCGGATTTTTTAATGTTCGAATTTGTTAGGTTGGAATTAGTGATGAAACTATTATAAGGTTGATTTAACTCATTATTAATTTAAGTAAGAAAAAGATTGAATTGCAAAAAAATTAGTGATTACTATTATTAGACTATTACTATTATTGCCTAATCTATTAATCAAAGATGCTATTATTAATTGAGGTCTGTAGCGCCTAGTCCCCACGCTTTGCAAGTAAAAGCCATGTTCTGAGAATTTGTTCTGCCCCTTTGGATTGGGCACCTGAATAGGTAATTTTTTTTGGAAGGGTTTTCCCTGCACCCAATGATTTCCTTTTTAAAAATTTGCGGCCTGTGCTGTGTCTTCTGTGTCTTCTGGTTTGCTTTTCGCACTTTACATTTTGGGTATGTTGCAATTTTACACACAACCGCTCCCGGCATCTATCGAACGGGGTTTCAGCGTTTCCATGTTTTTGGGTGCTCGACAATACGTATGAAACGCCCCCAAAGTGAATGTAACGTTCCAGGATCGTAGGGTATTTTTTTGGAACGTTTTAATATTTTTTTAAGGCGTTCCCGGAGCTAGTTTCCTCTTATTCCTTGACAAACTAATTTGAAGAGCATTTAATCCATGTCAATTTAAAAATAGTTGGACCATGTAAACAAATTCCGTAGAAGATAGTTCGGTCATGTAATTGATATTGTAGGCAAGCTGCTTGTAAATATGACTTTGAAGTAAACATAAATTGGCCATGTAGGTGATAGTATTTGGTTGAATACTGGAAGCCATAACTTTGAACCTATTTGTGTCTTGTATATTTTTTTCTAACTCTCTATGTAATTAGCACATGCACATGATTGTTATGGTGCTCACGCAGTATTTGTATAGGTATAGTTGTGACTACATTTCTTCATAGCTAATAAAGAGCTTCAAAGATCTTTTGAAAATTTGTAGGCACATAAATAATTGGATAGTGTGATAGTTGAAAATGAAGAATCACATCCATAATTGGCATTACCTATATTAGTTATGCTAGTTTTGGTTGAATACTGGAAGCCATAACTTTGAACCTATATGTATCTTGTATATTTTTTTTCTACCTCTCCATGTAACTAGCACATGATTGTTATGGTGCTCACTGTGTATTTGTATAGTTGTGATTCACATCTCTTCATAGCTAATAAAGGGCTTCAAGATCTTTTGAACATTTGTAGGCAAGTTAATAATTAGACACTGGGATAGTTGAAAATGAAGAATCACATCCATAATTGGCATTACCTAATTGGACAGTGGGATAGTTGAAAATGAAGAATCACATTCATAATTGGCATTACCTATATTAGTTATGCTACTTTTGGTTAAATATTGGAAGCCATAACCTTGAACCTATCTACGTCTTGTATATTTTTTTTTTTCTAGCTCTCCATGTAACTAGCACATGCTTGTTATGGTGCTCACAGTGTATTTGTATAGTTGTGATTCACATCTCTTCATAGCTAATAAAGGGCTTCAAGATCTTTTGAACATTTGCAGGCACATAAATAATTGGACACTCGAATAGTTACAAATGAAGAATTACATCCATAATTGGCATTACCTAATTGGACAGTGAGATAGTTGAAAATGAAGAATCACATTCATAATTAGCATTACCTATATTAGTTATGCTACTTTTGGTTAAATATTGGAAGCCATAACTTTGAACCTATTTGTGTCTTGTATATTTATTTTCTATCTCTCCATGTAACTAGTACATGATGTGTATTTGTATAGTTGTGATTCGCATCTCTTCATAGTTAATAAAAGACTTCAATATCTTTTGAACAGTTATAGACACAGAAATAATTGGACACTAGGATAGTTGAAAATGAAGAATCACATCCATAATTGGCATTACCTATATTAGTTATGCTACTTTCTACAAAGGATAATGCAATATCCATTTATACTATTATGGTTCTCGACAATGGGAAGTGAATTCCAAGAAATATGAGTGAGGGAGATTTAAATTTTGAATAGTGTTAATGTAGGATAAGGATTCAATATTGGTGTTGTGTTGATATATTTAATGTTTCACATAATTAATTAATGGTGATGAATCCAAGTGAGATGGATATTGTATTTTGGAATTGCTATTTTATAGTTTTTTTTATGTCTTTTTTTTGTATAGGGGTAATAAACTGATTTTGTTTTCTTATCTCTTTGTATTGTTTTTTTATAGTTTTAATAAGCTATTTTGTTGTGATATAATTTGAAATTATTAATGAGAAAAAGAAAAAAAATTATGGAAATTGTGGAAAATAATTTTGATTCTAAGAAACAATTTAGAAAATAAAAAAAATTAAATTACACTAGAATTATTATTTAATTGGCATAAAGTTATTATTTAACATAGAATTATATCCTTTATCATAAACATCTTTTTTTTATTTAATATATATCATAACCAACTATTTAATAAATAAGTACATTACACTATTCAATAATTTTTTGTTTCTCAACAACAAAAACTAGAAGTTACATCAGTATCCAAAACAGAGACTGGTGTGAGAAGGGAATCAACACCAATTGATGCTGCAGAGCCCACGCTGTGGGCTGCAAAATAAGCCCTCTGGAAAAGATTTTACAGGGGAGAGGACGAAGGGGAAAGTACTATTACAAACAAAAGGAGACACTGCCTACTAGCCTCGCAATGGAAACTACATTTGAATAGTAAGCGTAAATCCGAAGACCTCTTCGCATGAGCAAAAGCCAGCAGAAAGGAGAAGCAAAAGGTCGCAGGGCCTAATCGACAGTCGAAAAGAAGACAACACTGAAAGGTCGTGCTGAAGTGCAACATAAGCCAATCAGCACCAAAAGAAAACCAGGCCACCAACGAGGAGGGAAGCCCCCACGACTAACGTTTTCTGTCCTTTTTTCTTCTCAACTTTGTGCCGTTCACCTTGAGAAGGCTTGGAGGAAACAAGGAAAATTGGATTTTTAGCAGCAGAAGAGCCATTTTCCTTATCTGAATCATAGTTATCTGAAGTATGATATATTTTGATCTCACAAGAATCTGACCCTTCTAGGTTCGTGACAAGCGGATCCGAGGAGGTATGAAGGGCAAAGGGATCAAGCGAACTATTTTCTTGTATCTCTAGTTCTTTAGATGACTGGTTATTCTCCATAGGGGTGGTCTTCTCCTCTTCTTCTTCATCTTCCTCCTCCATGTGAGGTGGGGGGAATTGCCATCCTTTTGGTTGTTTCCTGCCCTTCTTTTTTCTCCTGTGTTCTTTCTTAGCATCAGGGAATGTGTTTTGTAAGTGCCTCGTATGCCTGCAAATTCTGCATCTGAATACAATGCTTTCATAATCTAGATGTTGCATCATGTTTTGTTGTTTTTGGATTATTTGTATACTTTCTGGTAGTCCTTTGTTGAGATCTACTTCCACACAGATTCGCGCAAAAGTGAATATCCTATCATCTATTCAATCGATATCTGTTTTGATGTATTTCAAAATAGTGTTCTCAATTCCTTCTAGAACATGGTCATTCCAGAAATATAGGGGAAGGTTGTGCAACTTGATCCATACTGGCATTTAGTGATCACCATGGAATTTGCATCAAATTCTGGGAACCAGGGGGTGATGAAGAGGTCCGTGGAGCCCCAAAACCATGTCCCTTCTTGGATGATTAACTATCTGACCTCCGAGGCTTGGAATTTTACAATGAAAAATCCTTTGGAGATGGATCTCCCATTCTGTGGTCTAGTTTGTGAATATCCTATGGAAGAGTTCCATTGGTTTTGGCCAGAAACTATTAAAGCGACATATAATCACTTGTTCTTCATAAGTGATGTTGTATTCTTTTGTTTCTGGGTTGATTATATTCAAAGCTAGAGTTTGGCTCAGCTGCTCTAAAATGTAGGGCCTAGGCGCGTTTTCAGCTTGTTCTGGTAATAATGGTGACTTTTTTCCCCACAAGATGTTTTTGTATGAGGGGTCGCCGTTGCTGGCTTCTTGTTTTGTGGATTTGTTTCCCCTTTCATCCCTGTTGTTGTTGTTTTCCCTGTTCCACAGCCCCGCACAAATTTAGAGTGATAGTGGACCCTAAAACAATGTAGTGGTCCTTCATTGTCCAACAGTATTCAATGAAGCAACTTGCCGCCATAGGGCAAAGATTACGACTGTACAGGGTATCTCATGAGTGCCATGATGTTCTGTTTCAGGTCATAGATTCTTTCTGTCTAAAACACCCAAAATAATTTTCTTTTTCCCATTGGGGACCTGATGAAAATTTGAAAATATATGGGAAATACCTATTTCAGCTTGTTTGGTTCCAGTGTGACTTCTACTTGCTTTGCCATTTTTAGATTCTTGCACCGGTGAGATCTCTTCTGGGTTTGGTAGTTGCGATGTTGCTCAAAGTAAACAGAGACATGGCCTCTCAGAGGAGGCCATGAAACAATGGTCCTCGAAAGAGCTGAAAATCCATTGACATAAACTGTGGGCACTGGGTATCTCTAAATGAACTCCCAAGACTAGACCAGATAACCACGGGTCTCGGTTTTCCCCCACACCAGTCCCAGCACAGAGCATTTATCCCGAAAATAGGACCTTCGATGGAAGCTCCGGGGGAAGAACAGTGATCCAACATAGAGTTTTCTGCCTAGCAATATTTCCGACCCTCTTCTGCAACACCTGTATATACTGGCGTAGCCCTGCGCGGGCCTCGGCTAAAAACCGCACCAAGGTCGACATAAACCCTGCGTTCTATATGACTTGACCCACGAAGGGCTCAGTATCGTAACCTATGGTTATCTTGTATGCATCAGGTCCCTAGGTCTGGCAGGGAAAGAAGCGAATCTGGTTTTTTAATTTTCCCCAACTTTATTCTCGTTTTTTGTGTGGTTTGAATTGTTTTTTCCTTTGAGTCCCTTTGGCTGACCTTGCAAATGGCCCAGCTCAACGATAGAGTACCAACCCAAACCTACCAAGGGGCGCTTAGTAGATATAGTCGGCCTCCCTTGTTCCGTAGTCCAAACGTCGGCGTCAGGTGCCGCCTTGACTCCATTAGGTTTGGTCGGTAACTGCTTCAACACTTCGGCTTCAACAAAAACCGTTGACATTGGCTCATCCTTTGGCATTGCACCTCCAGCAAATGCCTTCATCTAAGTAGGGTTTGCTGCGGCGGGGTTCTTAGTCACGTCTTCCATTTTACTTTCTTGTGTCGCTAAATCTAAGTTTTTAAATATTAATGGGCTATAAAATATCAGTTTTGAAATTATCTACCTAAAATATGTAATTAGTTTCTTATCATTATATCATAACCATTGTTGCAACTATCGAACTCATTAATACTCATATAATACAAACAATAAATTTCATTAATATTCTAGAATACGAAAAGTAAATTAATAAATTACATTATGCAAATAATCCAAAAAAATATTAAGAAATTCTTGTGATAATGTGGGGAATCAAACTCCAAAAAAATTAGAATACACTGAGAGCATCTAAAAACCAAGTAATTAGATTAATTAGAATACAATGAGAGCATCTAAAAACAAACTAACCCTATGCCTATTTGAAGCTGAGACAACTTTCAACTTCTTTGACAACACCTTCACAAAACAAGCCCAAAATGCAACATTTGTGGGAATTGGCCAAAAATCTTTTAGGCTTTCCACAAAACTCCACCCCATTTCTATCGCCATGAGACTTATTCAATCATGTCCACATCCCCTCGATCACTTTGAGCTTAAGATAATGGCCACCAGGGCTCAGGGTTTGAACCCACAAAGACTGCAAGCAAGAGGTTGTTGGCCATTGCATTACTACTGCCCAGTTCGTCAAACGTCACATCATTGCTACCTCTATTATGATAGGAATCTTGCTATCGGATTTTTAAAAAATGAAACTATGTCATAGTAGATACGAGCTTCACAGATATTAATTATTATTAAAATAATTAAGACAAAATCATGTTCTATATGGACCCCCTTGATATTAGTTTATTTGGTCTTTTTTCTTAACATTCTGAATTTATTTTTGAAAAATTGTATCCATTGAAATTTTAATTGCATCTAGTAGGTTGGTTTATCTTGATGATATTTTTATAAAATAAGATTATTGCGATGAAGTATATGTTGAAATTTCTGATAATTCTTTAACACACACTGAAGAATAAATTTCCTTTTCCTACACAGAGATTTCAAAACAAACTTACAGGTGAAGCATTAAAACACTGTCTGTCATTAACAAAAATGGCTAAATGCAGTCCTCAGAATTTGTTGTTCTGGTTTTACAAAAATTCTGCTTACACACACAACTCTTTCTTTTCTCTCAGCATACATTGCTTAATCTCTATCTATCATATGTATTATATATATATATATATATATATATATATATATATATATATATATATATATATATATATATATATATATATATATATATATATATATATATATATATATATATATATATATATATATATAAAATAAGATATTAACCTAAGTCTTAACTTTATGAAAATAAAACATTTATATTGTGGCTGCATAAGACCATATATTAAAACAAAACATTACAAAAAACACTGCGAAATATGTTTTCGCATCAAGCTTTGTGCCGGATGACGTCAACTCGAATCCATGCGATAAACAAACGGGTGAAGATTTGTGAAGGGCTATCGCATCGATTGATGTGCCCACTGATTGAGCATCAAAACCTTGTGACGGTGTGCAATTTTTCGAGGCGGAATGAGTTGAATCTGGTGGGGTCGCTCTATCGCGCGATTGCAAAGACCCAGTGACATCGGCACGAGATTGTGCGATAATGTTTTGATTGGCTATCGGTTGGTGTGACGTGGACTGGCGGGGTCCACTCCTTGCCTAGGTTTGGATGGTGCAATGAGCGCCCATTGGTTGCAGGACGGGGTGATGTGGATGGTTTAAATTTAAATGTTGGCGCGGGAGTAAAGACGGTTGGTGCATAGAGTTTAATGGTGGGAGGTAACGTGGTGCAGACCACGATTTGGTAGATCGAGAGAGGGCTACATCCATGAGAATAATTTGGCTGCTTGCAGGGATTTTAAACCCATAAATTCAATGCACGGTTGAGTGAAAAAACTAAACAAAATTGTTGCTGCTCATGTAGTACAAATTCACATCAAAATTGAAGTTTTTTTTGGTCCTCTTGTTTAGGTTTGCAATTGGGAGTAAATTCCAACACTCCCCCTTAATCACAACTGCTGCTATCTTGCATTCCCAGACATTCTTTGAGAAAATTAAAGCGTTTCTACCCTAATGGTTTTGTCAAAATATCAGCAAATTGTTCTTCTGTTCTGTAATGCTTCAGAACAATCTCTCCATTGTTCACCAAGTCTCTAATGTAGTGATACTTTGCATTAATGTGTTTTGTTCTATTATGAAACACCGCATTCTTTGATAATGCTATTGCCGAGCTATTATCACAATAAAATGTTGTGTCTTTTATCTATTCATGGCACAAATCACTTAACATTCTCCTCATCCATACTGCTTGACATGTTGCTGTTGTGGCTGCCACATACTCTGCTTTTGCTTTTGATAAAGCCACAATTGGTTGTTTCTTAGAAGCCCATGAAATGGCTCCTAATCCCAAATGAAAAACATATCCATAGGTGTTTTTTCTGTCATCTATACTTCCGGCCCAATCACTGTCACTATATTCAATTAATTCAAAATTTTCTGAAGAGGTGTAGAAAATACCATACCTCTTTGTTCCTTTCACATACCTTAGAATTATTTTTGCTGCTTACCAATGTGCCTCCTTTGGCTTTTTCATAAATCTAGAAATTAAAATTACAACATGCATAATATCTAGCCTAGTCGCAGTAAAATACATAAGGCTTCCAACTATGCTCTTATATAAATTTGGATCAAAATCCTTGATGTTTTCTTCCTTGCTCAGTTTCAATCCCATCACTGTAGGAGTTATTGCTGCTTTGCAATCCTACATGTTAAATTTTTCCAAAACTTCTTTCACATGTTTTGCTTGAGAAATAAAAATTTTGTTTTCATTTTGCTCTACTTCTATTCCTAAGAAGTATCTCAACAATCTCATATCAGTCATTTCAAATTCTTCTTTCATGATTGTTTTAAAATTCTCTATAAGGTAAGCATCATTACCTGTGAATATCACATCATAAACATATAAAACAACAATGACCATCTTACCATCATTTTCTTTGATGTATAATGTGGGTTCTCCTTCACATTTCACAAACCCATTTTTCAGTAGATAGGCATCTATTCTACTGTACCATGCTCTTGGTGCTTGTTTCAACCCATACTGAGTCTTCTTCAATTTGCATACCTTGTGCTCTTGGCCTTCTTTCTCATAGCCCAAAGGTTGTTCAACATAAATCTCTTCCATCAATACTCCATTTAGGAATGTTGATTTCACATCCAATTGGTAAACTTTCCATCTGTGTTGTGTTGCTATGGACAACACTTCTCTTACTGTTTCCATTCTTGCAACTGGTGCAAAAGTTTCCTCATAATCTCCTCCTTGTTGCTGCTTGTATCCTTTGACAGTAAGTTTGGCCTTGTGCCTTTCAATCTTACCTTCAACATTGATTTTGGTTTTATAAACCCATTTTAATCCAATCACTTTTTTACCTTTTGGGAGATCAACTAGTTCCCATGTATTGTTCTTCTCTATTGCATTAATTTCTTCATCCATAGCATCTATCCATTTATTATCTTTTACTGCTTCTTCAAAATGAATAGGATCTTCTACATGAAAATAAAATGCAAATAAAGAGTTCATACCTTCATTATTTTTCTCTTGCTCATAGATTTCATTCAGACTTCTGAATCTGGTTCTTCTTTCACTTGTTGAACTTGTGCTTGTAGAAGCAATCAAATATGCTCCTTGTGATGTGCTTGGAGAAGCACTGTCATCATTTTTCAAGGGTGTTCTTATACTAGCTTGTGGTGTTCCTTGTTTTCCATGTGTTGGTGGAGGTGGTGCTGCTAATGAGAGACTTCTTTCATCCATTTCTTCCTCATCTTCATCTTGAGACATACATGTCTTTACATTCACTATTTTTTCAATGCTTCCATCCCAAGCTTCTTCATCAATAAACTGCACATCTCTACTTATCATAAACTTCTTCGTAGATGGGCTATACAATCTGTATGCCTTTGATTCATTACTATATCCAACAAATATGCACTTCTCCCCCTTACTATCCAACTTCTTCCTTAGTTGATCTAGAATGTGTGCGTAAGCCACACAACCAAATACTCTCATGTGGGTGACAAATTGTTTTATGCCACTCCATGCTTCTTCCGGAACTCTGTTCATCACACTCTTTGTTGGGCATCTATTCAAAACATATGTTGCACAATGTACAACTTCAATCCAATATTCATTTGGAAAATGTTTTGCCTTCAACATAATTCTTACCATATTCATGATGGTTATGTTTTTCCTTTCAGCAACTCCATTTTGCTGTGGTGTATGCCTTGCTGTAAATTGTTTGTTTATCCCATTTTCCCTACAAAAACGCAGGAAATATTTGGAGATATATTCTCCTCCTCTATCAGTCGTAAAAATTTTATATGCTGCCCACTTTGATTCTCAACAAGGGCTTTAAAGTGGCAAAATTTCTCAAACACTTCATGTTGAGATTCAAAAAGATGATGAGCTTAGTGAAAAGTAAGCACCTTCACTAAGTGAGGCCCGTAGGCTATTTTTAGGTGTATGTCTATTTTTAGACATGGTGAGCATATTCTATAAGTTGCAGGATGCTATTTGTAGATGGTTGATCAAGTTGGAAAAATAGATGAAATTCTATTTTTAGAATATTGGGCGAAGTCTATTTATAAATCGTCAATCTAAAAATAGGTGCATGTCGATTATTATTAGCCCTTAATAATAATCCAACAATAAACATCAACTTATTCTTTTGGAGCACTTTATTTCAGTGAACAGATTTGGCAAATCAGTGGGCTGAAGGAATTACGCAATTCCTAGGGTTATTGGTGGCTCGTGCATGGAGGACTTGGTTAGAACTGAAGTGGAAAAGTTATGACAGAGTTGGAAGAGTAGTCACAAGAGTTGTTATTGAGTTTAATTCAGTAAATGGAGTTAAACTCAGTTGAGCTAGCTGTATCTAGTCTAACTAAAATATACACTAGTGAGAGTTAAGTGAATTAATTAGTTAATTAATTCACAACTAATAACTCACTAACAACTGAACAAATACAACAATTAACTACATTGCATGTCAATTCCAGTGGAGACCCAGTGGAGAGATAGGTGAAAGGGTGAGATGGACTATCCGTTGTGACTATAGTGATGCATTCAATGCATCTGAAACACATTGGAGTTGCCAATGAGGATTGTGCGGTCAAGGAAAGGCCAAATTGAATTCATTCAAGGGTCTTCTTCAGTAGGGATTGCACAGTGGAGGTAGGTTGTCAGGAGGCAAGAAATTGGTGCATAAATATGAAAATTTTTGCATGACAGTGTGTAATGATTCTATATTGTACTGAGAGCTTGATGTATTAAGCTTTGTATGAGATTATTACATGATTCCATTGATATACATAATATATGATAGTTGGGGTTTTTAGCTTTAAGCTTTCCCGTTAAACAACTGTGTTATGTGCGATTGAATTTATTCACATGTGTTTGTAATTGAGTTTTTGAATTTCTGCAAGTTTAACCGTGGAAGGATTATGTATTTAGAAAGAAGATAAATATTGTTAGATTAGGAGGATTTGGTAATACATCAGTATTAATAAATTTCTACATGGTGTTAGAGAAGTATTGATTATGGAGATTGCAATTGTGATTAATTGCTGAGTTTTGTGTTGGTGGACAATTCGAATTTGTTGTAGAAATTTCTTGGTGCGACATTTGAGTATTCATTGAAATGTATTTCAATGGGTTGCAATTGGAGTATGCCCTTGAGGGTAGCTCGAATTATATAGCCTAGAAGGATAGGATGGAGGTGGTGCCTGAAAATAATGGACTGAAGGAGTTCATCGACAACGATGTTCCTAAGCCTACTTCTAGCGATGCTGCAGTACTTGACACATGGAAAAAGAAGGTAGCGAAGACAAGAAGAATTATGCTGGAAGGTGTGAAAGACCATATTGTGTCAAGCCTTCACCAGAAAGCCACTCCATTTGCAATGTGGAAGGCTTTGACAGATCTTTTCCAAAGCAATAGCGACCATAGGAAGTTGGCGCTGAAAGATAAGCTCAGAAAAATAAAAATGGAGAAGGGAGACAGTATTCCAAAATATCTCATGAGTTTGTCCAATGCAGGGATGAACTGGGAAGTGTGGGAATTACAGTTGCGGACGATGACTTGGTGAGCTTTTCTCTCCTTGGGTTACCTAAGAGTTGGCACAGTTATCAGGACTCTATCAATGGACGAGAGAAACTGCTAGATTGGGAGCGACTTTGGTCGGATCTTGTGCAGGAGGAGATAAAGCAAAGTATCAGGGATGGATCTTCATTGAAGAATGATGATGAAGAGAATTTCTCTTTCGCTGCTGAAGCAAGGAAAGGGAAGGGGAAGGAATTCCACTCAAAATCTGAGGCTAAAGGCAAGAAGCTGGATTTGTCCAAAGTGAAGTGTTTTCATTGTCACGAGCATGGGAATCTCGCCACTAACTACCCACAGAAAAAGAAGAACAAGAAGGTTGTTGGAGTTGTAGCTAGAGAGGCCTTAGCCTCGCAATTTGAACTTGATTTCTCTTTGATCGCATGCTTGGTTTCAAGCGCAATGGGATCGGTGTGGTATCTTGATAGTGGTGCATCTTTCCATATGACGAGAGACAAGGAGTTGTTTAGTGATTTGGAGGAGAAAGATCTCCAAATGCATATAGAGATGGGCGACGATGGTAGATACAGTGTGACTGGAATTGGGACCATTACCTTTGAGAGGGAGTGAGGTAAACCATTTATGCTGAACGATGTTATGCATGTTCCAGGTCTAAAGAAGAACTTGGTCTCGGTCGCAATGTTGGAAGACAGAGGTTATGACGTTGTTTTTAGCGAAGGAAAAGTTATCCTGCGACATAAAATATCGATTCAACCCAAGATGATAGGGATTCGAGTTAAGAATCTCTACAAGCTGGAGGTAGATGGTTGCGCTGCAATGATGGGAAAAACAGAAGAAGTGGTGAGCCGGGATGAGGGCGAATTATGGCACAGGAGATTGGGCCATCTTCACCATGGCGCCTCGAATATTTTGCAGCAAATTTCTACTAGACTTCCCAAGGGTACTCTTGTGCAGTGAGATCAATGCAAGGGATGTACTATGGGTAAGTTTGTGAAGACCACCTTTCATGAGAAGGAGAATCGTGCTTCGGTGATCCTGGAGAGAATTCACACAGATGTGTGTGGACCTTTCTCGGTTGCTTCAACAACAAAACACATGTATTGTGTTATTTTTGTTGATGACTATTCTTGTAGATGTTGGATCTTCTTCATGAAAAAGAAGAGCAAAACATTCTCAAAGTTTTGTGAGTTTAAAGCATTGGTGGAGAAGGAGTCGGGGAAGCAAGTGAAGGCTCTGCTGAGCGATAATGGTGGTGAATATATCTCGAACGAATTAAAATAATTTTGTAGCAAAGAAGGAATTCAAAGAGAAATCATAGCACCTCATATCCCACAGCAGAATGGGGTTGCAGAGAGGAAGAACAGAATGATCGTGGGTGCTGCACGAGTTATGTTGCATGGCCAGGGCTTACCCATGCACTTGTGGGCGGAAGCATGCAACACTGCGGTTTATGTGCAAAACTGTTGTCCTCATAGAGTACTTGGCATGAGTACACCTAAAGAAGCTTTTACTGGTAAGAAGCCTGATATTTCTCATTTGAAGATTTTTGGATCATCTATTTACATTCATGCGATAAAGGATGCCAGGAAGAAGCTGGAGCCGACTGAAAAAGTTGGGATATTTGTGGGGTACACAGAAACACCCCATAATTATCATGTGTATTTTCCAGATATTCGAATGACTGTGGTGCGACGTGATATAAAATTCAATGAGGTGAAAGCCATGAAGTTGTCGCTTGAGAGGGAGATACACTTGCATGCAAAGAAGGAACTTCTTGTTCCCAAAGATGAGCCTCTAGATGTGGATTAGCCACAGGAGGAGGATCATGGAGTGGAGGAGTCCACTCATGCAAAACCAAACATCAGAATTGGCAGGAAGCGTACCATAGAAGCTGAGAGACTGAAGCTTGATGCAACATATAATGTAGGAGTCCCTACATCACAGCGCAGATAGAGACAATCACCTGACCGATTTACTGGATACATGGCTCTCATGAGCAAGTGTATCGTGACAGAGCCATATTATTTTGAAGAAGCAATGCAGGATCCCGCATGGGTAGATGCCATGGTGGAGTATGACTCCATTGTCAAAAACAGTGCTTGGGAGATTGTTCCAAGGCCGATGGGTAAATCAGTTGTAGGATCAAGATGGATCTACAAGGTAAAGCAAGCTGCTGATGGGAGCGTCGAGAAGTATAAGGAAAGATTTGTTTCCCGAGGCTTCTCACAGATCAAGGGGATTGATTATGAAGAAACCTTTGCTCCTATCGCACGGTATTCTTCCATAAGGACCATCCTTGCTCTCTCAGCGTAGATGGGTTGGCACATTCATCAGATGGATGTGAATACTGAGTTCCTTAATGGGATCATTGAGGAAGAGGTGTACATTGAGCAGCCTGAAGGATTTGAGATCTTCAGCAGTGAGTCGCATGTGTGCAAACTTAAAAGAGCGCTATATGGGCTGAAGCAAGCACCACGTGCTTGTTACACACAGATCTACAGCTAATTCACTGGACTTGGCTTCACCAAGAGTGAGGCGGATGCAAACCTATACCAAATTGCAGTGGAGGGTAAGCTTTTAATCATTGTTATTTATGTTGATGATTTAATACTAACAGGTGTTGAGCAGTTGATACACTCATGCAAGGCAGGTCTTGCAAATGAGTTTGAGATGAAGGATTTGGGCCTCCTTCATTATTTCCTTGGATTGGAAATATGGCAGTGAGAAGGTGAACAGTTTGTGTCTCAAGGAAAGTATGCTCGGGAGATACTTGGGAAGTTTCACATGGAGGGCTGCAAGCTCATGGATACTCCTCTTCCAGGCAATTAGAGGAAAGAGGATGCTACATCGGCAGAAGTAGTGGATGCCACTGTTTATTGACAGTTGGTGGGTTCGCTCATGTATTTAGTTAATACAAGACCGAACATATGCTATGCGATGAACCAACTTTATCAAGCGATGGTTAAGCCTACCAAACTCTTTTGGAAAGCATAAAAGCAAGTCCTAAGGTATCTCAAGGGCACATCTGAGTATGGCTTATGGTACAGACAGACGAATGAGGTGAAGTTGCATTTCTTCACAGATGCAGATTGGGAAGGCAGCCAAACAGATAGAAAGAGCACATCAGGAAGGGTTTTCAGTATCAGATCTACAATAGTTTCTTAGTACAACAGGAAACAAAGATCCGTGGCACTCAGTTCAGTGGAAGCATAATACATGGCAGCAAGTCAAGCTGCGTGTGAGGCTATCTGGATGAGGAAGATCCTGGTCGGTTTGTTTGGTTCTCATTTAGATCGTACAGTGATAGATTGTGATAATCAGAGTTGCATTAAACTCTCGATTAATCCCTTGTTTCCTGATAGATCTAAACATATTGATATCTGGTATCATCATATCAGCGATTGTGTGCAGCGGAAGATCATGTTGCTTCAGTACATTCCTACAGAAGATCAGGATGCAGATATTCTGACGAAGGCGCTCGACAGGAGCAAATTCGAATACCATAGAGGCAGGATCGAGGTGAAGGATTATCCCTATCTTGTTGAGATGGAGTGTTGAGATTCAACAAGATGATAAGCTTATTGAAAAGTAAGCAACTTCACTAAGTGGGGCCCGCAAGCTATTTTTAGGTGTATGTCTACTTTTAGACATGGTGAGCATATTATATAAGTTGTAGGATGTTATTTGTAGATGGTTGATCAAGTTGGAAAAATAGATGAAATTCTATTTTTAGAATATTGGGCAAAGTCTATTTATAGATCGTCAATATAAAAATAGGTGCATGTCGATTATTATTAGCCCTTAATAATAATCCGACAATAAACATCAACTTATTCTCTTGGAGCACTTTATTTCAGTGAATAGATTTGGCAAATCAGTGGGCTGAAGGAATTACGCAATTCCTAGGGCTATTGGTGGCTCATGCATGGAGGAATCAGTTAGAAATGAAGTGGCAAAGTTATGATAGAGTTGGAAGAGTAGTTACGGGAGTTGTTATTCAATTTAACTCAGTTAATGGAGTTAAACTCAGTTGAGCTAGTTGTATCTAGTCTAACTGAAAGATACACTAGTGAGAGTTAAGTGAATTAATTAGTTAATTAATTCACAACTAATAACTCACTAACAACTGAACAAATACAACAGTTAACTACATTGCATGTCAGATCCAGTGGAGACCTAGTGGAGAGATAGGTGAAAGGGTGAGATGGACCATCCGTTGTGACTATAGTGATGCATTCAATGCATCTGACACACATTGGAGTTGCCAATGAGAATTGCACGGTTAAGGCAAGGCCAATTCAGATTCATTCAGGGGTCTTCTTCAACAGGGATTGCGCAGTGGAGGCAGGCTGTCAGGAGGCAAGAAATTGGTGCATAGATATGTAAATTCCTGCATGACAGTGTGTAATGATTCTATATTGTACTGAGAGCTTGATCTACTAAGCTTTGTATGAGATTATTACATGATTCCATTGATATACATAATATATGATAGTTGGGGTTTTTAGCTTTAAGCTTTCCTGTTAAACAACTGTGTTATGTGCGATTGAATTTATTCACATGTGTTTGCAATTGAGTTTTTAAATTTCCGCAAGTTTAACAGTGGAAGGATTCTGTATTTAGCATGAAGATAAATATTGTTAGATCAAGAGGATCCGGTAGTACATCAGTATTAATAAATTTCTACACTTCACTCTTCAGCTTCAATAAATATACCCATGTTTTTCTTGTGTAATCATCAATAAAGGTCAACGTATAGTGGTTGCTTGCTAATGATGGTGTTTGCATTGGTCCACACAAATCTGAATAGACTATTTCTAAGGGTGCTTTTTCCCTTATGCTCTTTCCTGATGGAAATATTTCTCTGTGTTGTTTGCCCAAAATACAACCTTCACAAAGGCTGTCTGGTTTCTCAAACAATGGTAATCCATATACCATACCTTTTCTGTGCAGCGAATTTAGGCCTCTAAAGTTGAGTTGTCCAAATCTCAAATGCCACAACCAGTTTTCATCTTTTGCTTTTCTTTGGTAAGTCTCTTGAGTCACAACTTCCATTGCAACTCCTTTCTTCAAATCTGCTCTCATCTTGAAAGGAAAAATTTTGTTTCTTGTCATCTTCACTTGTGCAATGCATTGCTTGCTTCGTGGTTTATCCATGATGGTACATACATCATCTTCAAAGAATACATTGTAGCCTTTCTGAATGAGATGTCCAATGCTCAAAATGTTACACTTCCTACTAGGTACATAGTATACATCTGATATGGATCTCCTTTCTCCTTTTGTTGTTAAAACACTTACTCTACCTTTTCCCATGATAGAGACTTTGTTGCCTGTTCCCAAGGTTACTTAAGACTTCACATTTTCATCCAACATGGAAAACATAGAAATGTTTCCAGTCATATGGTTACTACATCCTGAATAAAGAAAACATATATCTTCATTCTTCTCTTCAGCCATATTACATGCTAAAAAAAATCCTCTTGACTCAGAGTTTCTTTAGTAAAGTTAGCGTTGGGTTTATTACCCATGTCACTATGTTTCTTCCTACATTCATTGGCATAATGTCCATACTTCTTATAGTAATGACATTGGACATGGGATTTATCATACCTTTGTCCATGTGCTTGATTTTTTCCACCTTGTTTTCTGTTGCCTTGGCTTTGATTCTCACTTTGGTTGCTACCCCTTCCACTTGTACTTGCAGGGTTGTTTATTCCTCCTTTGTTATGGCTTCTACCTCTACCTTTTCCTCTTTAGTTTGATCTTCCTTGACCTCTTCCTCTTCCAAAGGACATTTAGGTCTTGAAGGCATGGTCCAAAGATGAGTTTGTTTTTCTGCTCAGTCTTTGTTCATGTGTCATCAATGATGCATGAAGCTTATCAACAGTAAACATTGAGAGATCCTTTGTCTCTTCAATGGTTGTTACTATCACATCAAATCTTGAGGGTAAGCTCCTCAATACTTTCTCCACTATTCTTCTTTATTCTATTGTCTCTCCATGAGATCTCATTTGGGTAACCAACCCAATCAACAACGTGAAGAATGATTCTATTGTATCATACTCTTTCATGCAAATGACTTCAAAATATCTTATTAATTGAAGCTTTTCTTTATTTTCCTTCTCCATTCCTTGATAGGTTGTCTCGAGGGTATCCCATGCATCCTTGGACTTCTTTGCTGCTGCAATTCTTGGAAATATGCTTTCGTACACTGCTTGATAGAGATAGAAAAGGCTTTTGAATCCTTCTTTCTATTACTCTTCAAAAAACCTTTCTCTGCCTGTGTTAAGGCATTAAACTCATTTGCATCAGCTAGTTCTTCAAATCCATCTTCAACAAGTTCCCATAAATCTTGAGATGCAAACATGGCTCTCATTGTGATTGCCCAATAGTTATAGTTCTTCCCATTGAACTGTGGGAGTTGAGTATCTACCATACTCGTGCTTGTGCCAGTTCCTGTCATTATTACTTGCAGAACTATAAATATTGACTATGTATTTAAATAAAACTTTCTCACTGACTTGAGAGATAAACTCTGACTTTTTGAACCTTCACTTTGCTGGAGAAATGCTTCAACAAAATTCTACTCTTTCCTTCAGCTTCTTCAACAACCCCTGAGAGCCTGGACTAGCTCCGATACCATGTTGGAATTTATGATAATTCCTTAACACAATGAGGAATAAATTTCCTCTTCCTACATAGATATTTCAAAACAAACATGCAAAAGAAGCATAAAAAAAATTGTCTTTCATTAACAAAAATGGCTTAATGTAGTCCTCAGAATCTGCGATTCTGTCTTTACAAAAATTCTGCTCTAATGCGTTACTACACACACAACTCTTTCTCTTCTGTCGGCATACACTACTTACTCTCTATATATCATATGTATTGGAAACATATATATATGTTTACAATACATATATAAAATAAGATATTAACCTAATTCTTAACTTTATGAAAATAAAACATTTATATCGTGCCTCCATAAGACCATATATTAAAACAAAACATTGCTAAATATAAAGCAAAGATTTAGCCAAAATGATGACGTTAGTTCGAATCCATGAGATAAAAAAATAGCTACTCAAGGGACATCACATCGATTGATGCCCGCCGACCGGGTATCAAAAAAACCAGATGGTGCTAATTGGTTTTGCAAGTGCATGATTTAAGACTGTGGGCTCGCTTCATCGCGCGATCACAAGATGGTGATGTTGGTACGAGATTGTGCAGTCAGAACACGTTTTGATTGGCTTCTGGTTGGTGTGATGTGCACTGGGCCCGGGGTCCACTTCTTGCGTAGGTTTGGATGTTGCGATGAGTTCCAATTGGTTGCAGGATGGGGTGACGTGGACGGTTTAAATTTAAATGCTAGTGTGAGAGTAAATATGGTTGGTGCATAGAGTTTAATGGCGGGAGGTAACGTGGTGCAGACCAAGATTTGGTAGATCGGGAGAGGGCTACGAGCATGAGAAGAATTCGACTGCTTGCAGGGATTTTAAACCCACAAATTCAATGCACGGTTGAGTGTAAAAACTAAACAAAATTGTTGTTTCTCCTGTCCTACAAATTCACATCAAAATTGAAGTTTTTTTTGTCCTCCTATTCAAGTTTGCAATTGGGAGTAAATTCCAATAGTTTATAGTGTTGTTTTACTCTTCTTGCAATATGAAAAATTGTTCTTTTATATATTTGTTGATTGTTATATTCATATGGGATGTACATTTATGTTTTATCTTGATTTTTGAATGATATATAAGTTTCATTCTCCATGTTTTTTTGAAATTTCATGATGAAAAACAAAGGAGCCATTTCTGAATATAGCATGGTTTTTTGTTTTTTTAATGTGATTTCTTATTAAAAATTTAAATTATTAGTTTAAGTTTGGGTATTTTTTTGCATAGCTGAGACAAAATTGTTATGTATTAAAAAAAAAAAAAAAAAAAATTATTGACAATTTCATATCATATTGTTTATCAAAAATTATTTAATAAATATTATTTATTTTTATGAAACTACACCAAACTCCAAGTCCAAGTTGAATTGTTTAGTACTATATTGCTTCATCTTCACCAAAATTTGAGTATAGCTTCACAAAAATATTGCAAAAAAGGTATTCATATTTGAATTTAGTTTTGATCAGCTATCTAGGGTTGTTTTCAGTTAAAATAGTTCCAACTCTTGAAAGAACTAGTAGTTGTGCATTGGGACTTCACTCAAACTCAATGATCATCTTGTTAACTGATCAATAATAGATGGATATTCCAAGGCAGTGTTACATCAGAGATGGAGATTCCAAGACAGGGTAACATCAGTTGTACACTAGTTTTGAGGGTACAGGTGTTGGATGCAGCCATGATCAACCAAGAGCCAAGAGCCAAGAGTAATTGTGCAATCAATTTGAAGAATTTCCTAAATAATATGGGCCTAATTACAAACAACTCAAGGAAGTAGGAGCTCAAGCCAAGGAATAAATTGACTAATTCTAGGTCAGAGGCCTTTAGAGAGATAATTTGTGCACTTGCAGGGTGAGCTTATTTGAGAAAAGAAATTGTAAACATCTCTTTTCATCTGATTAATGCAAGAGGCAATGGGTTTTTAAGCAATTTTCTTTCCCCATATAAAAATATGTGTTGCATGTGCGTTATTTCTTATTGCATGTCTAAAATTTTTGTTCTAAATTGTGAATCTACAACATAATTTCTATACATATTTATGATTAGACTTCATATCTTTGTCCTGAAGATGAGCCACATTTCATGGCTAGAAACGTGTACCACAAAATTTAGATGTGAGCAATCCAGAAATAGAAAAACAAAATTACTATTCTCACAAAACTCTACACTATAAAATTATAAAATTATAAAAAATATTAATCAACTTATTCAATTTTATTTTATAAAATATATTAATTTTACATTCTTTTATATTCATGAATTTTCTTTTATACTTATATTTTTTCCACAATTATTGATATCTATAATTTTTCCACATTTATTCATTTTATAATTTTCCCACATTTATTCATGTAATAAGAAATTATAGGAAATTTAATATTAAGAAAATAACTTATTTTCTTTGTAAGAATCCCAAATACTTCCCACTTTTTTTTTAATGATCCTCACATTGTAAGTTGTTTTTTTCAAGATTATTTTAAGCATTCATTTTTTTCTTTTTACAATATTAGTTTGTCTTTGACCAAAATTCATGTTGCTCATCCATATTTTAACATTGAAAATTCATTTTATTATTATTTATTATTATTATTTAAATTTATTTATTTGTAAAATGATTGGTTGAGGTCTTATTATGAGATCTTTAGCAATCATTTCGTTAGTTACCAATTTTTTTGTTTTAATTTGGTCTTTTTATTTAACTTTTTTATCTTGATTTGGTTTTCTATTATTTCCATTTTCATGAAAGGAATTATAGTTTCTTTTTCATATTTTCAACTTAAGATGATATATAGTGTATATATATATATATATATATATATATATATATATATATATATATAAAGTTATATATATATATATATATATATTATTAATGTCATTACTAAAAATTATAATATAATTAAGTAATATTGTATATATGTTAATATAAACAATATCAGTTAATTATATTTCTTAATTTTTGGTAATGACATTCAACAATACAATTTTTTATTAATTGTTTTATTTTTGTAGTGAAATCTTTATTTTTATTATTTTTTTAGTTTAATTAGCTTATATTTAAGCTAAGGAGCATGTACTAGCTATTATGTAACCTTTGTTAATTATAATATCATTTATGGGTTTGAGTGATATAATTATCATTATTCGTTATAATATATTAAAATTAGAGATGGAGAAGATTAAAGAGGGAATGAAATTATAAATGAAAAATATGGGACACAGAAAGAATGGGAGAGGAAGGACGATATGGGAAGAGCATGAAAAGTCAATAAAGGGAAAACAATTTTGAGGAGCGGGTTTATAATTATAAATGAATGCCAAACAATTGAAAGATTTATATTATTATTATTATAAGGAAAGAATGATTTTATTATCGGAGAAAGGGGGAGATTAGAGATATAAGGATAATAAGAATAAAATGAGGAAGCAGAACATGGTAAGATAGAAATAAGAACTATTTAGTTTAATCTTGAGAGGTATGAACTAACTATCATGAATAATGGTTGAGTAATCTTTTTACTTAGTCAAAATTTTCAATATTTTTGGAAAAATATTAAGAATAATTTAGAATTATATTTTTAGAAGTTATAATTGAACTTTTTAATCATTGAAAATTGAAGAAATTATTTATATAAAAATCAATATCCCTTTTTTGGTGATGATTTGTAAATTATTTTAGATAAATTGATGTGATCTATAATATATTCCTTTGCACTATTGTCAAAAGCATTCCCCTTTGTAAATTGATTTTAGTTGACCACGACACAATTTTTTTATGATATATCAAAGACCAACAATGGCAAACTAGAAATAATACAACTATAGCTATATTAATGACAAACTAGAAATAACACAAATATAACTTTTATAAAGTAAACTTTGCAAATTGTTGGATTAACTTTTGGTAAAAATTAAATTCTAGGCAAGGATAATAATACAACTTTAGCTATATCAATGAATCGTTTGATTCGTTTAGAGGGCTTTGCTAATGCATAATGTTTATGGTCATCTCTTAGATGAATAGACAGTCAATTATTTAGCAATCACGATCGTCCCTACACTTCCAAAGAAAAAGACTAATAATGAATTCTCACATTGTTATATATATATATGTATATGTATATATATATATATCTATCTATATGTGTGTGTGTGTGTGTGTGTGTGTGTGTGTGTGTGTGTGGGTCATGGGAGTGAATCCATATCAAGTATGCTCTCTAACATAGTTGCACATTCCATGTTTCAGTGTGTATTTTGTTTTGCGTTTCAAATTTAGTTTTTTTTCTAAAATATGTTGTTAGTTGAAATATGTTATAATAAAAATTAATTAAATTTTTGTACATTAATATATTATTAAAAAATGTGATAATATTATGAGAAGGAAACTCTATTCTACTCCAACCATTGAATACACGATGGAGACTATGGTGATGATGACTAGGGTTTCTAGGAATCTGTACCAGAGGCACTTCGATGGGTGGACCTAGGTGCTTGCATGGTCATCGTGGACAAGCCTCAGTCAATAGTTGGCTTGTACATGGCAACAAGTTGAGGCATTTTGGGTTTAGTGTTAAGAGCAAACGTTTGTTGGAATACTCGCGAAATATCAAGGTAAGGAGGAAGATGCAATCATTTCCTTTATTTAGGTTTAACAACAAAACGCGCCATTTTCAGGAGGTAACAACAGTAAGAAAAATTACTTTGGTTACGTTCTCCATTAGGAAGTGGATATGGTTAGCCCGAGGGACTGTGTAGACCTGGAACACGAACCAGAGGATATCCTATCGGTTTGGGGGTTATAGCCTACTCAACAAAACCTGGACAAGATTAAGCTTCCACCTTGGTCGCCAGCTAGCAAAATGGGTGTTTTAGGAGTGGAATGGAGTTTAGGGGTGGTTTATTGTTTTCTGGATTCAAGGAAACCCAATACTGCATCTTAGGAGGTTTGGGTCACTGACATTGTTATTCTTGAGGCAAAGGTGACCTCAGCGGATCTGGTGGTCCAGGCAGTTGGGGTGTCGGTGGGGCCTCGGGTAAGTTCAAATACTACTCCATTTTACACTAAAATTTTCTTATTCACGGGTGGTCCCGAAGACAATGTCCAAAGTAGTGGAGAATGGGGGAATGAAGGCTTAAAGTCCTGTGTGGTTTCATTTCCTCAGTTTAAGGAGGTGGGTTCAACCCAAAGGGTTGAAAAAATAGTGGCATGGAAATTATATCCAAGGTCAAGGGAGGTTGAGTCACTAGACTAAGCAAAAATTCTAACAATTATATTAGGGGAGGGTTTTGATTATGTAATTGGAGATCAGAAGACCGAGGGTTATTATGAATTACCAAGGGTTGCGGAGAAAGATATAGGTTGTGACATTGTTCAAGATTTATGAGGCCATGTGCATGGGGAAGCTCAAGGGCTCAACCCTTTGGAGGCGGAAGGGGGGGATCCAAATTTTGGGTCTGAAGTGGAGGGGTGTTCAGTCGATTTAGGGGAATTTTTCTTCCAGACAATTCCTATGGAGGAGAGGTTATACCAGATCTTTGAGGACCTGTAAAATGTGTGGGAAGGGCAATAAATTTCAGTTTTAGGGAGGGAATAAATGACTAGTCATTAAGAATGAATTAAAAAAAGGGGAGGGTCATAAAGAAAAAACTGAAATGCCTAAATCTAGTGCTTGGGGTTGATATTCAACTTGAAAAGGCTATGGAAGCCTCATAGTTAATCTTGGTTGGGAGAGCTAAAGGAAGACACTATTCGGAAAAGTAAATCTTAGAATGGATTACCAAGGAGTGGAGAGGAGCCCCTGAGATATAGGTAGAAGTGATCACCTTAGCAAGAGGATGGTTTATGGTTCGATTCAACAAAGGGGAGACGCTCGAATGGGTTCTAGACCGTAATTGGTGTTATGGGATCTCGCCTATGTTCTTTAAGAAATGGACTCCTTTATTCGATGGACAAAGGGAGAAGTTGGAGGAGATACCTGTATGGGTGATCTGAAAGGACTATATTAGTTTGTTGTGCTAAGTGTCTTTTCAGTGATAAAACATGTGCATACTTGTCTCCATAGTTTGCTTAAGTATTGAGGATTTTAACCATGAAATATAAGTGATTTTAGTGAATTAGAAGCATGAAATAGGAGAAAATAACACTGAACAACAATGGATAACAGAGAAATAAAACCACACATAACATTTACACAACAGGCGTGATGAAGAATTTCACCCCTCCTGGGCTACATCTACTAGTCCATCTCCCAATGGCATGTCCATCTTTCATTATGCTCAAAATTTTGCAAATACATGTGTTCACATGCCTCTAATGGTTGTTTTCGCTGCTCCAATGGCTCCAGAATGCTCCAATTAGTCTAGAATGACTTTTAATTCACTCCATTTGGGCAAAAATTGACCCTCCAAGTCATTTTCCCAATAACTCCTAGAAAACCTCCACTAACTGGGGAGAACTGCAACTAATTGCAGTTACATTTGGACATTTTCCGAATTTTTTGGGGGCGCGCTAAGTCTCCGCTAGTTCCAAACCGTAACATTAAATTTTAATGGTTAAGGGGACGGGGTGGCCACATGCCAACCCCCAAAACTCCGGTTGCATTTAAGTTTTGGAGCGGAACCCATGCCGAAAACTGTGGTTAATACCTTTGCAACTAGAGTTGAGAGCAGAGTTTTGCAACAACGTTACGTAACTGTCGGAGCAACTATCGCATGTGATAAGGGTTGCGGTTAGAGTTTAATGTCGCGTGTTTCAAACGTCGACATATCATTTTTTGCTGTAGTTTATGGCTTATACCATGTGATCACAACACTTGGACCATTGGCAGGTTAGGACAGCTGACAGTCCCCACCCCCATGTGAAAATTTAATAAAATTTATATATTAATTTTGACCCTTACAAGTTAAGATCTAACACGCAGCACAGAAGGTTGTGGCAGGTGCTTGCTCCATGGGAGGTTGCAGGGTCGAACCTGATGGCCTCCATAAAATTTTAACACACTGTCCAGGGGAGACGAGGCGGACTCAGGGCTGGCCACGTGTCACCCTCCAATTGGCCACAAAAACACAACTTGTACAACCTTAACCTAATCACGTAATGCCACTTGTCAACCTATGACTGGCTCTGAGAAAAGGAATATTCTTAGGTATTTTCCTTTTTTTTGCTGACTGTGCAGTTGCATGCTGACTGGGCATCCCAGTCAAACCTATTGCAAACTTTAGATGTTTGGGAAATCGATCAAAACTTGATATCTCTCTCATACGACATCGTTTTTTCGAACCGTTCATGGCGACGAAATTAGGAAGACAAGATCTACGCAACCATCCAGGTTTCAACCCAATCCTATAACTTTCAATTTTGAGAAAATTTTATGAACACCTGATCACACCTCTACATTGGGAAGCTTTTGGACCCCAAAAGACTTTGATTACCTATTCAGTAGATGAGGGTACAAGTCCCTCACCTTTCCAACTTCCATCAACTTTGCCTTGCTTGGCTTACTGCCTTTGAGCCCAACTCGAATGTAGTCAACACTTCCCCTCTTGGATGCTCTTGTCCTCCTGTCAAGAATTGTATCTTCCTTGAGCTCATCCAGAAATTATGGCGAGAAATCTTCAATAGAAGGCAACTGAACATCACTTTCTTGATCATCAAGCACAGGTGGCTCATACAAACGTGAGTTTTTAACATTAACAACTGAATACATTTGCATATATGAAGGTAAGTCAAGTTGAAATGCATTGTTACCAACTTGCTTTATGATCTTGAATGGACCATAGCAAATGGGTTTGAAATTTTTACCTTCTCCTTGCATCCTTTCTTTGCTTTTATGCAACCATACCTTATCTCCTTCTTGAAACTTGTGATCAACTCTATGATTTTCATGCCTCTCCTTGTATTTTCTTTGACTTTTCTCAAGCTGTTCTTGAACTTGTTGATGTATAATTTGAATTTTCTCAATGAAATTTCGAGCCTTGTCAATAGCACTATTCCCATCAATTGCAACATCCTTCTCAAAGATGAAGTCTAATGGAGATTTTGGCAAATACCCAAAGCATACTTCAAAAGGTGATATATTTGTAGAAGAGTGCTTTGCTCGATTGTAAGCGTACTGAATGTAATGCAGTTTCTCATCCCAAAACTTGGGATCTTTGATGCAATATTCTCTAAATAGATGCACAACGGTTCTGTTCACCACCTCGGTTTGGCCATCAGTTTGCAGATGAAAAGTAGTGCTCTTTTTCAACTTTGTGTCAATCATACTCCAAATATTGGACCAAAAATTCCCAATGAACCTGGAATCCCTGTCACTAATAATAGAAGTAGACAATCGATAATGAACCCATACATGTTGAAAATAAATTTCAATAGTTTGTTCAGTAGTAATTTTTTTCTTACATGGCATAAATATACACATTTTACTGAATCTATCCACAAATACATAAAGATAATCATGTTGTTTTCTTGACATAGGTAGACCTCCAACAAATTCCATGGAGACACTCTCCCATGGCCTTGATGGTACCAGTAGTGGCGTGTACAACCAAATCTTCCTATTGCTAGGCTTGCTTGTTGCACACATAGAACAACCTCTTATAAAACACGACACACTATCTATCATGCGAGGCCAATAGAAATACCTCTATAGATGCACCACTGTTTTTATTACTGCAAAGTTTCCAACAATAAGAGATGAATGAGCCTCTCTCATGACACTTAGCCTCTCTCCTTGTGGTATACATTGTTTTCCCAAATGAAACATCAAATTTTTATGCATGTGATAATCATTTTCTTCAACTTGATTCCCTTCACTCAAATTAGCATACACATCTTGAAAATCAACATCATGTGCATATTGTTCTATGTAACTCTCATGTACAATAGGATCATTTTTGAGTAAAGTAGAAGTACTTATAATTTGTCTTGAAATCATATCAACAACTTTATTGAAAATACCTTTCTTGTACCTTATAACCAAGTGAAACTGTTGAAGAAATCCCATCCACCTGAAATGTCGTGATTGCTCCAATTTTGTTTGCGACTGCAAGTACTGTAATGGTTGGTGATTGGTATGCATAATCGTCTATTTACCCATCAAGTAGTGTTTCGAATTCTTGACGCTTTGTACCAATGCATACAACTCTTTGTCATATGTAGGATAATTAGTTACAACACCATTGAATGTTTTAGAATGAAAAGCGATAGGCTTACCATGCTGCAAAAGAACTGTGCCCATGACATAATCACTAGCATCAGTTTGTATCTCGAATGGTTGTCTCAAATTCGGTAATGCAAGGACTAGAGCTGAAATGATCTTCTGTTTTAAAGCTTCGAAATCTTGTTGCTGTTTTCCTCCCCATTGGAAGTCTTTCTTCACACTTATCAGTGCATGCATACGAGCTACGATGGCAGAAAATTTAGCCATAAAATTTCTCCAATACTGAGTTGCACCTAAGAAAATTCTTACCTTGGTTACTGTTTTGGGAGTGGGCCAATTCACAATGGCTTCCACTTTAGAAGGATCAATTATCAACTTTCCTCCTCCTATAATGTGTCCCAAATAAACCAAAGAAGTCTTTCCAAACTCAAACTTTGACATCTTAAGAAAAAAATTCTCTTTTCTCAAAACATCAAGCACTCTATTCACATGCAAGACATGTTCTTCTCTTGTTTTGTTGAAAATCAATATGTCATCTAAATACACAATCACAAATTCATCAAGAAATGGACGCAAAATACTATCCATAACATGCATGAAAGTTGTCGGTGCATTACACAAACCAAATGGCATAACCAACCACTCAAAGAGTCCTTGTTTGGTTTTGAATGCAGTTTTCCAGTTTTCTTCTTTCAGCTAATCAAGCAAATCATCTATCCTTGGGGAGTGGGTATCGATTCTTTACCGTTATCTTGTTCAAAGCTCTGAATTCTACACACATGTGCCAAGTCCCATCTTTCTTCGGAATCAAGACTATGGGTGAACCGCATGGAAAAGTGATTGGCCTTGTGAGTCCTTTGTCCAACATCTCCTTGAGTTGCCTCTTTATTTTAGCATTCTCCATTATTGACATGAAATGCATGCTGATGTTTGGAAGAGGACAATATCTCATGATGTACATCAACTACATGATATAAATATGATTTCAACTTAGGATCACAATTCTCAATTGATTCATAATTATCATAAGCTTTAGGATTAATAATTAGAAGATCAAAATTCTTACTTGAATTTACCAGCCTTTTTACCTGTCCAACATTTACCATAGCAATATTTGTTTTCTTGTGATGTGCTCTAACAATGTACTCCTTGCCATATTTGAATAAATAGTATTTGTTCTCATCCTGTTGGCGAAAAAGGAGGTCTCTGAGCAAGACCCAGGTTCAGGATAGAGGCCAACAAGGTTTCCGTAGTATTCTAGCACAATGCCGACATTTTCACCCTACTCCAAGGAGCAGAGCGTCTCACCCGAGGCGTGCCATGACCTTAGTAAGGTTAGGAGATAGATCAATTATCAACTAGTTACAACCATGAAGAGCAACTAAAGGAACTTGAAACAACAAACAGATCTCGCTACTTTGTATAAGATATTACTCATTAAGCATGTTCAGGATGCTGAATTAAAATTTAAAACGGGGCATACATTCACAATAAGCAACTGATTAACTCTTAACTTAGGACATAAAACGTAGCAAGAACCATATTGCATTATCATTATCAAATGGCATATATCACTACGCAGAGTCTATTACAGGGTGGTTTAGTACAAAAAAGATCTAACAAATCTCTCCTACGACTCTCTCACTCGGCCCTCTGCCAGACTAACTCCCCCATCTACGCTAGCTGATTGCCTATTTGTTCTTCTGCCAACATGACTGTCAGCCTTTCGTCTTTTCTTGCTCCGCTGTTTGCCACTTCTTCTTGATTATTGGGAGTTCCTCTAATTTTATTTGTCTCCCATGCCTACCATCTGCGTTGTTCTCCGCAATTGTCGTGCCACCTATCTTCCAGCTATCCGCAACCATGACAGCTCCCTGTCTACCGTAATTGCGCTCCGCCACCTGTTCTCCACAACTCAAAACCGTTCATCTTTTCTAAAACAAAGGCACCAACAGGCCCCGACCACACGCTATTGACTTATCCCGAATCAATATTTTACTGCTGTTGCGGTTTCCATTGGTCTGAGTGCTTCTGAGGCTGACTCTGTCTTCTCCGTTTTTTCACTCTATCCAAACAAATGCCCCAACTCGGGAACCTTTCTCAATGATGAAGACTTGAGTTCCGTGAACTCAGTAATTTCTTATTTCCATTCTCTAATTAGCTAGTCGGTTTTGGTGGTGACTGTTTCAGCCTCAGTTTTGCCTACTACTGGCGGAAGTTTGTTGAATACCTCATGAATTTTTATCCCGACTTCAGCTGCCATCTATTATATTGCCTCTGCTTTCTGCTTGACTGGTTGCCTTAGCTCTCTGAGGACCTGCTTTGTGGCAGCAGAGTGCTCCTCTATATTATGTATTTTGGTTTCCAGTACCTCCGCTTGGTTGTAGATTTGGGTTATTCTGACAGGATCCGTGGCCTCTTTGATCTCTTGTGAAATTTTCTGAAGTTGTGTTGAGATAGGTTTTGATTTTATGGTTAACGAATTAGAGAATTCGTGTAAATGCTTCAGTAGGTTGTAAGCCTCTCTGACTGTCGTCCCCAGGGTTTCCTTCATTTCGGTTACTTGCTTCTGCTTGTCGGTAACCTTCTCAGCATATATCACAGCGGGATCTAGTAATGTTGGTCTTGCGGCTAGCGCTTGTCTAAGCTCTTGGTTTTCTTTGCTGAGACTTGTACATGTCATTTGCACTTGGATAAACCTTTTGACCATGGATTGGGTTGACATGTCCTCTGACATCTTGTCATCCTGGGAAATTACTGTTGGCCAGAGGTCCTTGAAGATATATGTTACCTTGTCCAGTTGTTCCTGTAGACTTTCCTTCTCCCCTTTTAGCTAATTGCGCTCTTCAGTAAGTGCAAGGACCTGCTGTTGGTACTACTAGAATCTCTATTGGAGGTCATTATTCAACCCTTCTACCTGTTGTGATGCTCGCTGAATGAAATTGTATAGTTTTTTAGTCCCCCAGGTCTGCATACTCTCAGTGCCTGACATGTCGTGGGTTGGTGGTTTTTCTCTGAGGGGTTTCCCGCTGGCTATTGATCTTTCTGAGTGCTCATGTGATGATGCAGATTGGTTCTGTTGTGGCAGCTGACTTTCTGGGTTATTCATAATCGTGGTCGGTTGAATCTGCTGTAGTATGAAGTTGTCTTGTTGAAATGTGTTCAACGCTTTTGGCAAGGGCGTTGTGTCTGCAGTAAAATATCCTCCCTGAACTAATAGTTTCAGGAAAGTGCCCTGCTTCACCAGAGGTTGGTTAACCTTGGGTACCATAGCCATACTCGAGTTAACTTCTCCCTCGGTGTCCCCATTTGTCTTGTTTCTTAACTTTACTGGGTCTGATATAGTTGCTGAGGTGGATGGAGTGCAGGTGGATTGGTCTTTGGAAGTAAATGAAGTATGGGGTGATGAATGGTGAGTGCGAGGTGAAGAGGTGTGAGTGTGGGGTGAAGATGATGTTTGAATATTCAAAACTGATAATGGATCAAACGCAGGTAGCACAGACGTGACCTGGGTGGCAACCTATGGCTCTTCTCGAACTGGCACTCCCGAATCCATGGGTTGGGTCTGATCTTCCTCGGTGAGGTCAACTATTTTCCTAGGCACCATAATTCTTGCTTTCTTGGCCTTAGGGGTAGCTATTGGTGGTTTATGTGCCTTACTCTTACGGATTGAAGTTACTGTGGTTGCTGGGGGTGAATTGAACATGGTAGAAGGTAGGGCAGTGACGAGAGGTGTAATCATGGATGGTGATGCAGAATTTGAAGATTGAAAATCTGAAAAAGAAGGAAACACAGGAGAAGCACTTGTGAGATTTTGTATTACCCGATTGAAGTCCTTTACCCTCATGTCCAACTGTCCCAGTAAAGGTGTTAGCTGCAGTTGATAAATCCTACTCGTTTTTTCCTTTGGTGTCTCCCCTGGTAGTGCTTTCGGCAGCATTCCCTCGAACGAATAATGATGTATTCCACTTCTGATCTCCATTCCAACTCGCAGCCATGAAAAGACTTCGATGTGGAACACCTTTTCGTCAAACTAAAATTTTAACGGTCTCATTTTGAACGTGGTTTCGTCCACCCAACTAGGTCTGATATATGTCTGCTTGTGGGTGACCCCAAACCATATCTGTGAGGAATATCTGTCGAATAGGTTCCTCAGAACTCTTTGTTGTCTCTCCACCACATCCACCATCTGCCTGTACTAGAATGAGAAAGCCTCCTCATTTACCTCGTTGGTGCTAGGATCTCTCGAGATTCTCCAAGGCGTAAACTTCATCGCCATTGGATGGTTGTGTGTGGTTTCCACGAGCTGTCTTACTCCTAGGTGAGTCCATTTTCACATCGCAAATTCCATTATGAGGTAGCCATAAATGAATCCTGTGGCCTTTCTGTAGTTATCTTCGTAGGCCTCAAACAGCTCGTTTAGTAGGAATGTACACCAGTTCAGTTGGGTTCCCGGGAGGCAGTGTTCCGCAACTGAAATGGTGTCGAGGGTGCATTCGCCTTTGGTGTAGTGCCTCATTGTCTTACCCACTATTAGGTAGCAGGAAAATTTGACTGTTGGATTGTTGATGAGTTCTATCTTTGCCCCCTTCCCTCCTCTTCTGGTCTCATATTTCTTATAGTAATCATAGTCTCTCGCCTTCTTGGCTCTCTTGGACACATCCTTCCCCTTCTGCTGATAATCCCATGAGCCTATTGATATCCTCTGCATGTATCAGTATTTCTCTCCCTAACCACAATGATCCATTCTGGAGTCTGCTCAACAGGAATTTCATACACTGCATTGTTGCTCCCATTGTTCCAAACACTGGGAGGTTCCTGAGGTTCAATATTTTCGATTTCTGGATACCTTTGAACTCTGAATTCATTTTTGTTGCTTCCCCTCCTCCTTCTGTAGCATAATTATCTATGTATACCTATCTGTTCATAGCCAGAAATTGGTAGGAATCCGTGAAATCTGTGTCAATCAGCGATGCATTATCATACTTACCCACTAACGATTTCATCCTCTAAATTCTCTCATTTAGCTCAGGCTCGACGACTGATGTCGCTACCTTTTTCATATTTTTCCTTCTTTTGTATACTTGGAGTGCTATTCCTGATCTCTTTTTGTGAATTCCTGCTACTGGACTATCTCTTTGAACTTCCTTTGGTGAAATTTCACTTGTTGTTGTGGTTGTTTCTTGTTCTAACTCAGAATTTTTTGGCATTATCGTGCTTTCTTCTTTCATGCAGGTTAAGTAATGTAACCGATACGAATGAGGTTCATAAGACCCCATAACTAATTAATTTTTTTGTCTCTCCTGCAGCTATAATTGTGCTATTAGTTACTGCGGTGAGGTGTATTCTGACATTGTTGATTGTGTCTTCGGGATTTGGGTAGACGTGATGAGTAATGATTATGGATTAATATGGAAAATTTATTACAGTATTGTTGTTGCTAATTATGGAAGTTAATTATCAAATCCGAGTGATCCTACAGATTGACATCGGTATGATGGGTTATTATGACGGAATGATGTTTGACACGCTTGGCTTTCTAACACGGATGACGCGTTAGATACTAGCCCCCCCTCCCCCCCGACCACAATCGGTTGCGATGTGGTCTCCGCATCGCAACAAGTGGATTTACTCTCTGTGTTACTGTAATTATTTTCTTTATTGGGATTCCTATTCTATTCTCTTCTCGGGTGTGACAGAGTTATTGAATCAATCTATTTCTATTCTACCCTACTGACTCCTCTCGATTGCAAGAGTTATTTGAAAAATAAATGATGAAACTTACTCGTGATAAGGCTTCGGGCATGCCCCATTCAACCATCCTTGTAATACTTGGCCATCTATAGTGTGCCAACCAAACTGCTCTTGAATCTTGAATTTCAATGACATGGTATGGTCCCATCCAGTGCATTCTGAGTTTGCCCGGGAACTTTTGAAATTTTTTGTCGTACAACAAAACTTTCCCTCCGATTTTGAACGTCTTATGTTTGATATGACGGTCATGCCAAGCCTTCTATCTTTATTTTTAGACCATCTAATAGAATTCTGCCAGGAATCTATCTTCTTCAAGCTCTTGTAGCTCTTGGAGGCATTCATTGATTGAGTCTTCCTTTGTCAGATGTATTTTTGAAGCGATTAATAGAATCAATATGATAAATTCAGCAGGCACCACTGCTTCTCTCCCGTACACTAGCTGGAAAGAAGTCTGATTGGGTAACCTTTTTACAATTATCCTGTATGCCCATAATTTTTTTGGTACCCGCTCATCCCAGTCATCCCGATTGGCATTGCATATCTTGGTTAGTCCTTTTTCTAAGATCTTATTAAATGCTTCAACAGTTCCATTTGCCTGAGGGTGGTATGGACTTCTCTTATGATGTTGCACCATAAAATTATCTAACAGAGACTTGATTGTTGCATTGATGAAGTGTGTACCTTGATCACTGGTTAGGCTTCTGGGGCAGCCAAATCTGCTAATGATATTTTCAAAAATGAACCTGGCTGCTGTGTCTGTTGTGCAATCTTTCACTGGTGTTGCCTCTTCCCATCTTGTGAGATAATCTCTTGCGATAATTATGTACCTTGCCTATGAATGTATTTCCACGGGTGCAATTGGCCCTACAAAATCAACGGCCCATTTTTCAAATGGTTGCAATGCTCTTACAGGTTGAAGTGGTAACTCATCTTGGTGTGATGGACGTCTCGTTCTTTGGTAGACATCACATTTCTTAACATATGCTTTACTATATTTATGTACTGTGGGCCTCCATAACCCTGCTTGTAATATTTTTCTTGCAGTGGTTTTTGCACCGACATGGACCCCCGCAACTCCGCAATGGCACTCCCACAATATATCCTCTCTTTCATGGTCCATGATACATCTTCGTAAGACTTGTTCCAACCCCATATTATATAGTTGTCCTGCTATCAATTGATACTCAGCCACTTTCACTACCAAATGTCTTCTTTAAGTCGCTGTGTATTCAATTGGGCATTGTCCTATTGCCAGATATACTACTATCTATTCCAAATAGTCTGGGCTGGCTTCTGCTCTAAAGAGGTCAACATTTGGTAACTGATCATCCAAGGATCCCTCATTCTCTCCATTTCCAGCCTTGATAAATGGTCAAGACCCACGTTTAACCTTCCTGGTTTCACTATCACTTCGAAGGTGAACTCCTGGAACAGTAGGAGCCATCTACGGATCCTTCCTTCAAGCACAAGCGTGTTAACCAGGTGCTTCAATGCTGAGTTCTCCATGAAGAAGTTGAACGTACCTCCCAGTAGGTAATGGCGAAACTTCTGAAGGGAATACACCATCACAAGAGCTTCTCGTTCTATTGTGGTGTAGTTCCTTTTATCAGTCGACAACTTCCTGCTTGCAAAATAGACTGGATGATCAACAGAAGTTTCTCCTGGCTGAGCTAACATTGCTCCTAATGCAATGATGGAGGCATCAATATGGACATGGAACTGTTTGTCCCAGTTAGGATGAACCAATATGGGTGCACTTGCTAGCTTTTCTTTCAATGTATTGAGGGCACTAGTGCATTCATCAATCCAATTGAATTTCTCTGACTTCTGCAACAACTTTTCCAATGGTGTTGTTATCTTTGCGTAGTTGCGGATGAATCTTCTATAGTACCCGGTATGCCTGAGTAGTGATCTTAACTGTTTCACAGTCTCTGGCGCTTCTATGTTAATAATGACTGCTACTTTTGTTGAATCCACATAGCCACCCTGTTTACAAACAACATGTCCTAGTAACATCTCAAACAGTACTGCAAAGATGCATTTCTTGAGATTGAGGGAAATTTGGAGTTGTCTACATCTGTCGAACATTATTCTCAGCAAGGCTACATGATTTTTCAATAAGTTGTAAACTATCCAATCATCCAGGTATACTTCTAGGAACTTGTGGATATATTCTCGAAATGTTGCTATCACTATTCGTGAAAACACCGCTGGCGCATTCTTCAGTCCAAAGGGCATGACATGGTATGCAAACAATCCCCATTTGGTTGCAAAAGTGGTCTTCTTCTTGTTTTCTTTGGCTATTCTCACTTGATGATACCCTGAGAAACCATCTGTGAATGAATAGGCTTCATTTCCTGCCACATTGTCGAGCACCTCATCACTAAACGGAGTGGGAAATGGATCATGTATGCATGTGTTGTTGAGGCTTCTGTAATCAACACATCCTCTAATCTTAGATTTTTTCTTTTTGCTTTGTATGACAATGGGATTGATCCACTTTGCTTCCTCTACTGAAAAAATCAGCCCTGCTTTCAGCATTTTATCTATTTCTGCTTTGACTTTCTCCTTTACCCTTGGATTTAGACAGTAAGGTCTATGCTTCACTGGTCTGGCATCAGGCTTCAAGACTATGCGCATTTCCCCCATGTACCCTTTTATCCCCATTAGCTCTGCTACTGAGGATGGGAATAAGTCTTCATATTCTTGTAAAAGGTCAAAAATATCCTTGGTCGTTTCTGTATCCTAGTAGTCGCCAATGGACGCTATTTTGGATTTCTCCGGGGTTCCAATGTTCAGCTTCTTGGTCCTCAAGGGTAGAAGATGTAGTCCCTCTGTTGTAGGTTCTTATTGTATATCTCGCTCCCCTTATTTCTCTTCAAAGTATAAGTGTCAGAGATTCTCTAGATCTTCATCATCCATCTCACTGTCTATTCGTTTGCATGCTACTAATTGTTATCTGCTCCGAGAGCAGTTGCTCTTTGTCTTCTTGAATTTCTGGAAAAAATAGTATTCTTTTGATGGCTTATAGTGCCTATGTGATCGGTTTTGTTTCTCCTTCAAAATAAAAACATTGCGTAAACTTTCCCGCAACTACTTGCCAGGTGCTAGTTCCTCTCTTCTTTTCTTCGGTTAAGTACCGACTTGTGGAATTATGTCTAGTGAATGGATAAAATTGTGCATCCAAAAATATTATGGATACCCTGCTTTCTTCCAGTTTTACTCACAATTTTCTAAATGCTTCGTGGGGTCAGAATCCCCTTGGTACTTCTCAATGAATTGTGGGCCTGCATCTTCTTTGAATCTGGCTCTTAGTGCTATTGCAACATCTTCCCATCTCGAAAGTGAGTTACGATGGTTGATCCACCATCTCACCGACATGGATTGTAGGGCTACATCCATAAGAGGGATTCTATGTTCTATTGGTACTTTTTCTTCTACTTTTGCAATAAATGTATTTACAACATTCATATTTGATAGAGTCAGATATCCTCTTACCTCAGCGCCAATCCAGTTGACTCCTCCGATATTAGCACATCGTCTTGTATTAGTCTCGTATCATCCCTGCTTCCAATCATCCCAAGCTATTTCCAAGCCCAAGTCTGAACTCTGAATGCTTCTCCAGCTTATTGTCCCTCCCGCTATTGGATTGATATAGTCTTCTCTCTTCCCTGTTGTCATCTGGTAAAGATGATCGAGAAGTTGAGCATCCTCTATGTTGTCAACAATTTTTGTATATCGGGGTCCCTTATGTGGGTCAAATGGCTGAGTGACCCTGACTTCCCTGACTTCCCCGTCTTCAAATATCATTAGTTCCTTTTTCAAGTCGATGATTGCATAGTTCTCAAATGCCCAATCTATCCCCAACAATGAAGGATAGGGATCCTTATCCCTAATGATATCTATCACCTCAAAATCTATGTATGTTTTCACTCCCACAACATCAACCTCGACCTCTTCCAACCTTCCTATGGGCATAATGCAGTACTGATTTTCCATGCGGAGCTGTATTGGTGAGTATGCCAACTTTGGCCTCCCTAGTGCTTCCCACGTCTTTCTTGGTATAATGTTGACATCTAATCCTAGGTCGAGCATGGTGTCTTTGATTTGAAATCCCGCGACTTGAGTATTCATGCGAAATTCCTTTCCTGTTCTTCTCTTATTCCTTTTTATCCTCCTTATATATTTCTGGGTTGAATCTCTTGACTTTTCCAGTTCTGCATTTTCCTGTACCACCATCTCTAGATTTTTCTTTAGTTGTTCCAGCATTGGTGCATTGGTTATAATTTTCAAAAATAGTCGTAACCATTCCTCAATAATTGTACTTGTATGGGCCTAATTCTCTTTTTCTATGGTCGGTTGTGGAAGCTCAATGCCTTTGCTCCCCCCGATTTGGGAAAATGTTTCCACTGCCTCCTTAAAGTATTGCTTCGGTCTATCTGGTCTGAAAATGGGTTTTGGAGATGTCGGCTTGATCGACTTTATCGGGTATATATTCTGTGTATCCTCCCCTATTCTCTTTCCTCCCCAGGTTACTATGGCTACATTTTGCATAGCCTGAGCCTCTACTATTCTTGGTTCTGCATTCACCAAATTCGCTCCTCTCTGTTTGGCTCTTTCCTCCCACCTCTTAATTAATTCTGGACAGTCTTCAGTTGTGTGTGTATTAACTCTGCACTGAGAACACCATGGTCTTCTAGGTAGCGAACATTCTTGATCACAATTGTAGCACCTTACTAGTCCTCTTCCTCCAGTTCTACCTCCTCTCATTCCTCCTCCTCGTCCCCTTGGAGCCTCATTCACTCTATAAGATGGTTTTTCCAATTGTTCTGCCAATGCATCAAGGGCTCTACATTGCTCTGTATTATGCATTGTGGAAGCGCAAAACTCACAATATGTATTGTTTAGAACGTTAGAGTACTTCTGCAAAATTGGGCATAGTCATGGAGTATGACCAATGCCATTGCATATTTCGCAGTATTCAGTTGCGGTCTGATTTTGTTGAGCGGGGAACCCTAGAAAGTGGGGTTGCGGCTGGTATAATCCCTAAGTGTTTATTTGTGCAACTCCCTCAACTGGAGCCCCTTATGTCCCTGTTGTTGAAGCTCCTGCATTCTACCGCCACAACCTCAGGCATTCTGTGGCCACGTGTCCCTCCATCAGACAATAGGTACACCACACATTGGGCCTTGTAGGTCGTATCAGCTAAATTTCCTTCAACTTCTTCGTTAAACTGGCTATCTGATGTTGTAGCCCCAATATGGAAGGGTATTGAGCTGCTGCTCCTCCTCTGAACCCTTGCGGATACCCCGCCATAGCCTCTATCTTCATAGCTTGATCCAGGGCATATTGTAAGGTATCAATATTCTGCTGTGTCATTGGAGTTCTCGTCAACAAAAGAAGTGCTTTAATAAACCAATCTTGCTAATGATTCGAATCAATCGGGTAACTCAGTTTCCCAGTCGCATCCTTAAACCTCCTCATCAAGTCCCTTGCCGTTTCACCTTTTCGCTATTTAATCTCGCACAACTCAGATAACCCTTGTTGATCTGTCTGAGGTAACGTAAATTCTTTGACAAATTCTTTCTTTACATCATCTATCGCTGGGTTTGGATGAGCTTCAGACCATTTAATGAACCAGAGAAGAGCTCTCTCTCTTAGAGTAGTCTAGAACTCGATCAACTTTACCGCCTCTGGTGTCTGTCGAGCCCTCCATATTGCTTCGCAGTACCAGTGTTGCTCCACATCATCGTTGCCCCTCCCAAATAATTCTGGGTATCGGGTAAACGATCCCGCCATATTTCTTTGTATGGGTGGTACTAAAATAAAACCTCTACTTCCTAGTTCTGAAATTGTATTACTGGCACTATAGCTTATAAATATCTGTACTGTAGACTTAACACTATTCAACTTGCTAAACTCTTGTAAATTAACCAAAATTTTATCTGGTGGCTGATAGAGTACCAGGGGAAGGTTGGGACTAGAGCTACTTGAAATTTTGGGAATAGAGTTACCTTGATTTACGGGTGCTGGCCTCTCTCTAAATAGTTGCTCCATTGCAATATGCAACTCCACATCAGATATCTTCTCGGGGCATGCGTCCTCCATATTGGACATTTCTCCCTTTTCTCTTTGGGCTGGGCTCCTATACTCTTGCCTAAATTCTTGGATGGTCCCTCCTATTCCTTGGGATCTCGTCTGACCTTCCATTTCCTTTGTCATATGCAACACCTTCTCCTTGTCCCTTCGACTACTTTCCTGCTTCTCAAACTCCTTCATCACTCTTTCTTGCCACTTCTCAGCAATATGCGCCCTCTGATGTGCTCGTCGCGCTCTCAATCTACTAGAGGTTATGGCATCCATATCCCTATTCCCCCTTCTAACTTACATGTAGAATCTCTCCCTCAACTCCTTCCCACAGTACTGGAGGTTTAATTCTCCATCTCAGAATTTTGAAATTCTATCAAGCCCTCGTCCACCATTAAAGCTTTGATCCACAATGATATTTCCTTCAACAGTTCTCCCCGCAATCCGGATATGAATATGTCCTCCGATTTTGAAAATAATTGGTAACACTCAGCTGCTAATTCCACAACGTATCCTTCCAAGCTCTATTGTACCCAAAAATCTACAGCTTAGGTCAAATCGGTGTCTAACCGATGGAGTGCTACTAGGTTTGCGTGCGTCCACTTTTGATAGACCCTACGCGACCCTCCTTGAAGTGGCTTCACTTGTATTCTCCGCAACCAATTATAAAGTTCTTCCGGAAACTTTCCCCAGAAAATTTCGTACAGGTCACTTGCAGATTCAGAAAATATGACCTGATCCTTGATAGTTTTCTCCCTCTATTGTCGCAACTCCGCTTGTTGTGATATGAACTGGTCTAAGTGGTTATCCCACCATCTTCATAGTTCTCTTTTGTAGATCCACAATACCATGATCTAGCTCCTAAATGAATTTTCAGGTCCCGGCAATGGAACCATTTGTTGGTGAAAAAGGAGGTATCTGAGCAAGACCCAGGTTCAGGATAGAGGCCAACAATGTTTCCGCAGTAGTCTAGCACAACGTCGGCATTTTCACCCTACTCTAAGGAGCAGAGCGTCTCACCCTAGTCGTGTCGTGACCTTAGTAAGGTTAGGAGACAGATCAGTTATCAACTAGTTACAACCATGAAGAGAAAATAAAGTAACTTGAAACAGCAAACAGATCTCGCTACTTTGTATAATATATTACTCATTAAACATGTTCAGGATGCTGAATTAAAATTTAAAATGAGGCATACATTCATAATAAGAAACTGATTAACACTTAACTTAGAACATCAAATGCAGCAAGAACCATATTGCATTATCATTATCAAATGGCATACATCACTCCGCAGAGTTTATTACTGGGTGGTTCAGTACAACAGATATCTAATAGAGCTCTCCTAAGGCTCTCTCACTCGGCCCTCTGTCAGACTAACTCCCCCATCTATGCTAGTTGATTGCCTATTTGTTCTTCCACCAATGTGATTGTCAGCCTTTTCTCTTTTCCTGCTCCACTATTTTCTGCTTCTTCTTGATTACTAGGAGTTCTCCTGATTGTCTTTGTCTCCCGTACCTACCATCTGCGTTGTTCTCCGCAAATGTTGCGCCACCTATCTTTCGGCTATCCGAAACCGTGACAGCTCCCTGACTACCATGATTGCACTCCGCCACCTATACTCTGTAACTCAAAATTGTTCTTTTTTTCCAAAGCAAAGGCCCCAACAAGAGAATTTTTTCGGTGTTCGACATTAAATCATCTATTCACGCAATACAAATTGTATTGCAATACCTTGAGAGCCATTAACATTAAATGTGGTTTCTCTCGTGTTTATTAAAAGCTTACATCATTGGATGGTAATCAGACAATGTATTCCCATGTTCGACTTAAGATCATATATTCGCATGGTTAGACTTGTACCTTAACGATCGAGTAAATGAGATAGAAGACCTCGGATCTAGTTTCATCCATCTGGGTTGCGATTTCAGGAATTGTGCCACATCAACTGTACGATGGATTTACATACAGATTTCCATCCAAACATGGGCCTATATCTATAGGCATGTATATATCTGTAGATGACTGTCTGATTTATGTACGTGTTATGATAGTTTATGTGCTAAGCATGGGTATGCCTCCCTCAACAATTCATGTCCAAGATGTAAGATATCATGATGTAATGTATTGCAAATTGATGCAGGTCACCGTCCGCTCCAGATCCTACTTATCACATCGTAAAACATATCATCCAAATATTATCATTATTTTGACTTAATACTTTAGGGGGCAACTGTTACAGTTAAATTTGGGCATCATCTTCCAAGACTAGTATGAACAGGTTCTATCATCCTCTAATTCAATACTAACATGGTCTATCATCCCCTAAATCAGTTGCTATATACCCTAAGAGAATTCATTCCATTGATGGCTTTAATTCATGAGATTTCCAATATTTGAATGTAATATTCCTAATTAGCCCAAACTAATAGTAATATTCAATTTTGTTTTGCTTTCTGTTTTCATGAATAAAATTGTAAAGGAGAATCAATAAAACTCCTAAATCAGCAAAATAAATCAATGCCCCATGTGAAAAAGGCTAAATCTGGGCTACCTTAATAAAACACCCTTATGTGTGAAAGGGATTGAGACATTTGACTGGGTCAACAGAACCAAATCCACAACATTGTCCAGATGCAATGAACCTCCTAGATGCACAACACGGTTCTAGTTGGAGGCTACAGATGTGAATAGAGCTAAACCTTTGAGATGGTTTAAGGTTTTGCAAGACTTTCATCTTTTAAGAGGAAGAGGGGAAAACAAGAGAAGGTTGTTCATGGTATGATATTTCTGAAGATATTTTCTGTTTAGACATTTCTTATTCTCTTGGCTGTTTAGTAGATAATAATGTTGTTTAGCACTGGGTGTTCCTGATCGGGAATCCCACCTCTTCCATTGAGTAGCTCCTGGAGGAGTCTTTCACTTCCTGTCCACTATCAAGCATTTGGCCAAGCTTCATCTTTCAACTACAACACAGATCTTGTTGAGGGTTTGGTTTTCCTTGTAAGCTGCAGCAAGTGGAGGCTAGATCTGCTCATATCTAGGCCATTCTAGTGCCTCTTTTCAGTGGGAGAGTCATCTATTCCATTGACAAGAGTGTACTAGCTAATTGGAGGTTCAGATCTATATCTTGGCATCAGACCAAACTGTTCTTCAAGCCTACAGTGCATTCCATCTTCCTACACTACGTTATTTGCAAAGGAGAAGTTGCAGGAAGTTTTAGCACACTTTTGGGAGAGAGATCTCTAGTGTAGGGAATATTCCCTTCACTATGGTGATCCATGGATTACAGATCTAATCCATGTTATGTTCAAATTTTATCTAAATACTCTTGTATTTACTTCAGAATTTCTGAATCATTTTGCAGATCTGCTGCATAAGATCTCAGATCTACTCCATGTACTACATGTTTTGCTGAAAACCCCAAGGGGCATTTGTAGAGGAGCCTTTATAGTGGACAGATCTGATATACATCTAACTTTTTGTACATAGATCTGCTGTAGATCTGAAGTGTAACATACTATTGTTTCAACCAATAAAGATAACGCTGTCAAGTTTGTTCAGTCATTTCCTATGGTTGCAACACCTCATTCTTGAGGATTTCTTCATGTAAATTCTTCTATTTTCTATTCTATGATGTACGGGCTTCAATATAATCTTGATACGTTGATGTAAATGACATTATTGAGCCTCCATATTGACCTCCTGCATATATTTGTCTTAACTACGTTATTTTCTGATCATTTTTGTCACATAGTGTTGCAGTCCCATTCTTGGGAATTTTCTAAGTTGTACTAGGTGCGGGAGACCTGTTTAACCTCTTAGCCACCTATAAAATTTGTTATAGCAAAAGCTGGCTAAAATTTTTTTGGAGCCTTCAACGAACAAATTTTATCGCTAAAAAGTGTTGGCTTTTGAAGACTCTTGAAGGCCTCATGCCTCTGTCCAAATCTTCACTGCTGTTCCCATTTTATACTCAGAAGTTCTGCTAATTTCATGAGAAGAAACTGCTGCAAAATCATCATTTTTCTCCTTCCTCCACTCAAAACTAACCTTCATTTTATCCCCTTTTTCTCCATAAAACTCCTCTATTTTTCATGATTCCTCTTCTTCCATTCATGAAAATCATTTCTACAAGGTTAAGGACTCACTCTTTAACCTTACCGAAACCCTCAAATTCCTTTGAAAACATTGAAAATCCATAAAATCCATGTTTTATGTTTTAGGCTTTAGCCCCTTTGGATAAGCCCCCTAATCACTTCCCCCACGTGCCCACGCCCTACAAACCAGGCGCTAACCCCTCACAGTGCTTATCGCATCGCAAAAGTCCAAGTGCGCAAGTCATGTTGCCATGTTTAAAAGGTTCCGATGTGATTAAGCCCATGTACATACCCCTCGATCGTATTATCATTTCATGTGACCCGTATGCCTGCCATCGGGTGCTAAATCATTATAAAAATTCTTCTCCAATGGTATTTTTCCTTTGTAAAGTCAAATAACCCACTTATCCAAAGTTTTGGTCTAACGCGCCCATTTAACGATTTTTAAATGAAAATGGTTAGATTAAAAAGACCCGAAGCGCAATCGCATCGGAGAAATCCACAATGGGTTGATTGAAAGACCCGCATCAAACTTTCTGATGCGATTGGGTCCCATATATATAAACCCCGCCCCCACCGCTTTCCATTTATATAACCTACGCCCGGGACCAAGAGTTTAAGTCCCGAGGCGCCTATCGCATCGGAAAATTCTGCGAAGGCTCTTCCAATTGTGTCCATTTGAAACCTCCGATTGTGATGGCCCGATCACACCATCGCATCGGCCTTCCCCGATCGCACAATCGCATCACCCCACCTCCGATTATTGATCCCCGATTGGTTGTCCGTCGTTGATCTCCTCTCTGCTTTCTCAGATCCAATGACCCACAATTGCCCCGATCACAAGTTTTACCTCCACTTCATAACCCTCCGATTTTTTCCCCACCGTTGATCTGATCCTTAGATCAATGGTCATTGCTCATCGCATCGCAAGTTTTTTCTCGGCGCTTTAAACATTGTTTCTCTGCCGATTGCGATCCTCCGATTGGATCTGGACCGTCCACGTGTCTAGATTGGATGATCCAAAATCATTCCGTCTTATTCCTCCCTCCGCTCTCCTTTTTTACCTTCTCTTGGCTAAATCTCCACCGTTGGATGTTGCCATCCAGCGGCTATGCTCCTCCCCACATCCTCTGCAGTAGTTAAACCCACAACGTAGGATTTCTTAATAAGTTTTGTATTTTGTAGGTGTTTAAAGGTTTATCCGTTATATTGAAAGAAAGGCCGAAGGCCGGGAATGACGATTCCCGTGCCTTCAATTCATAAAAGAGAACCATTCACGAGCCTCTACTCCACGTTTCATCAATGCTTCATGAGGCATTGATGCCATATGAGCCCTGCGCGGCTTGCACATCAACAAGACACTGTTTCAAATCACAATTAAAGAGTATCAGTGTTGAAAGACAGAATTCAGCAGAACATAAAATTGAAGACAGATTTGCGGGGATCACGGCTAAGATTGATTATCAAAAGCCTAATCCCCCAAATTAAAACACAATTAAAGGAAAATCATAAGTGTTTTATCAGACAGAAAGGCCTCCACCGCCACATCTGAGGCAAATTGATTCCTCTCAGCTACCACAGTGCCACATGTGGCCACAAGCATTCAAACAGAGGCCGAAGTTATTGAGAAAAATAAGATATTCGCCTCAATGCAGCCAGAGAGTTACTTCTGCAAGAAAATTAATGCAAAAAATATTTGCAGAGTTACTCCAACATGACACAGAGCCTTAAAAGTCAACAAAACTCCCACCGAGCTTAATCTTAAAGTGTAAAATAGTTAATACAGACAGAACATCTGTAAACTTATTCATCGAGCCCCTCAAAGGCCGAGAAGCCATTAAGACTGAATTAATTATCTTGGGAGATATTTTATCGGATCTCACCTCCTCATTCTTCTATAAATACTTCTGTAGAAGATGAGAAATTGTTGGTTGCAGAACTTTGAAATACATTTGAGCTTAAACTTCTGATTGTAAATAGTGTTCACTGGCCCTTGGAGCTCTGCTTGTGATAGATAAGTTAGGCTGAGATGAGTAGCTGATTGTTAAACTAAAGCATTGGAATTAAAGCTGTAACTGGTTTGGAGCATCAATACAAGCTGATTTATGGGATCCTGGTCTCTGTTGACGGTGATGTTTTTCTCATTGTAACTTGTCATTTTGTTTTTGTTTTCACTGTGTTCATCTTCTCTTATAAAGAACAACATGCATGGATTTAGGACCTACTGTATATCAGTACCCTTATCTGACTGAAAATATTTATTTACATGTTTTCTTCCGATCTGTGTTATTTGGGAATGATTCAATTCAGTTTAAGCATAGGAATGCTGGCGTTCCCTTATCTTATTGCCTTAGCTGAATATTATTCTTGAATGTTACGTTTAGTATTAGTTAAGTAGAGATGAACTATGGAAGATATGGTGTGCCCTGGTCCTAGTTTTATCCCCAAAGGTTGTCTGAATGTTTCCCTTGGAATGTGTTAAAAGCTGGCTAGTTTAGAAGTACTTACCAAATCTTAGGCCATTCTGTGTCATCTTTGTGTTTGTATTGAAAGTAACCAAGTAAAGCAGAGCTAGGAGAGGATTTGTGGTGAGCCCGGCTCGCTAGTTTCTACTCCAACAGTTGCCTTCAAGTTTCCCCTTGTTTTAAAAATGTTTTCTGTTGAAAGTGTATCAAAGGCTGTTTAGTTTAAAAGTACTTACCAGATCCTAGTTTTCTTTTATGTTATTCTTAAGTGTTTGTCAAAGGGTGGCTAGTTTAAAAGTACTTACCAGATCCTGGGCTGCTCTTTGTTCTGCATCTATTTAATTTTCCTTCTTGTTGTATCATTTCATTCCATAAATCAATCTTCAGAGAGATCCTTAGAAATAGATGACTTGCTCCATGGACCGCTCTTGCCTCTTGATGTTCCAATTAAACCCTATTATGACTCCATAGCCCAATGGACTAAAACCTGCAATTATCTATCTTCCTGGCCAAAGCTTACTCTGATTGCTTGCAACTTCTCACCTTTTAAACTCTTTGCATTTAGGACTTTCCACCTCAAATAGTAATCATGCTCAACCATCCAAAAACAAAACAAATCCTTGGCCTTCATAACTAGCCTAATATCATTGCCCCAAACTTCAAAGACAAATCCATCTTTTCACTTATTGGAGAGATCCCTCTCCGGATTCAGGAGGGCTAGATCCTAGAATCCCAAAGTGGTTGAAATAATGTTGTTTCTGCGATTGGAATTTTCCAATATTTCTAAGTACAGATTTCTAACATTTCTGGCGACTCCGCTGGGGATTTTCTGAGTTAATAAAAGTTCAAAAACACCTTAAAACTCTAGATAACCCCTAGTTTTATGACAATTGTTCTGGTTGACAGCTGAGCCACCAGCAACTAACATTTATGGTGACTCCGCTGGGGAACACTTCCCTTAAAATAAATAAAACCTTGTGAGTAAAAAGCAGCCTTTTCAATCACTACCAAGAAATGGTAATAATGATGAAACTTGTTTGAATCAGTGACAAACTAGGTAAACCCTAGGATTCTCTTAAGACTCTATCTAACCTTGAAAGATCAGCTATCTTAGCCATAATAGTAGACTGTCTTTGTCTCATAACCGTAGCTAAGTTTTGAAACAGAGTTAGGATATTCTTAGAAACCACACAACTGAAAAATAACTCAGAAAACCTAAAAATATTTCAGATTGGTATTTAATAAACATGGTGGTGGAACATAAAACCTTTTGCCTCTGAAAGGAGCTAAAAAATTCCACTTGGCGACTCCATAATCCTTGACAAACCTTAAGACTCCATTGAGAAGAACCTTTGTCATTACAACATGGTTTAAAATTCAGTTAGAGGACTGTAGGATTTGAATTGTGAAACATAATTGGTTGACCTCTTAAAGATTGTCATACCTAGTTGAGATTTTCCTGTTTATTTGGGTCTGAAAAACACAGCATAGTGGCTCCTAGAAAGATTCAAACTATAGCCCATCCTGACCCTGATCCACCTGAGATAGTTGATAACCTAGAAAGTATCCTTAGGAATTATCCTAGGATTAAATTTTCAACTATTTTCAGATCATCGTTGAGAGCTAATTCAGTTCTCGAAAATCTTACAGCTCTACAACAATCACAAGCTGGCTTAGTAAATCCATTTAGAACTAGGTCATTTGATGATATAATCCAGCTAGACTCTGAGTCTTCACTTTCATCCCTAGAGACAAGTGAACATTCTGGTAGTAGAGAAACAACACCTCCTGATTTGCATTTCCTTCACAATTTAGGTGTCTCTCTTCCAAGATCAGCTCAGAAATCTACTGTTGTTCCATCCACATCCCTTCATCCTTCATCCACTGTTCAAACCACCCCATTTCATTCCACTTTCCCTTTTGTTAACCCACCCCTTGTAAATCCACCCCCACAACATATCATGGGAGCATGGTATGCTCCCTTAGTCCTTCCTGTACCATTAGTCAATCTTCCACAGGACTATCAGTCCAAAATTCCATTATATGATGCTAGTAATGCTACAACTGCATCACAACATGTGGATAAGATGAATGAATACTTTGACATAAATGAAATTGATGATGATTCTGTCAAGCTTAGATTATTTGCTTAGAGCTTAGGGGGAGAAGCAAAAAAATGGTTTAAAGGTTTAACCCCCCATAGTATTAATGATCTCCAAGCCTTCCATCAAACATTCTTAAACAGATGGGAAGTAAAGAAAAACCCTCTCCAAGTCCTTTCTGACTACAAGAACCTCTATAGAAACACTGGGGAAAGTGTGCAAGCTTATTGCACTAGATTTAACAGTGTGTATAATGCACTTTCCCTAGAACTAAAACCTCCACAAGGCTCAGCTTTAAACAAGTTTCCTGAAGGGTTTGACCCTGAGATGGCCTATCAGCTGAGGGAAAGAGATCCTGCAACTCTTGAAGAGATGCAAAAGGGTGATCTTTCTGTGGAAGTCAACTTAATGGAAAAGAGAGCAAGAATGAAAAATGAAAAGATAGTGTCCTTTAGAGAGGAATCTACACCCTCTACTTCCAACTCAAATATGGAGAGAATTATGGAAGAGATGATGAAAGAAATGAGCATAATTAAGAGGGCACAAGCTAGTCAAAACCAAACTGCTCCTCAAAATAGAAACCAGAACCAAAACTAGAATTTTAGAAGAAATCAACCTCCAAACAGACCCAGGGAAGATGATCAGCAGATCACTCCGCCCTTTCATCAAAACTATGTAAGTGAGGGTGAGGAAACAGATGAAATAACAGAGGAGGAGGATATCAACATGCTGGGGGTAGATAATGATGAATTTGAGATTCATTATGATAGAAAACAAGGTCTATACAGACCTTATGATGACAGAAGAGATGATGATGAAAATTATGATCAATACATGGAAAATGTCATCATAGAATCTCAAAAAGAATATGACCTTAGAAGCAAAACCAGTCAACAAACTCCCAACAACAAAGCCTCCGACAAATCTTCACAAAATAGCACTACGACCAAGCCTAAAATTGTCAAACAAAAGGACAAAACAGTGGCTGTAAATTCTGATAATGGTAAAGAGAAAGACACTCAGAACAATGAAAAACAGAGTGCAGACATTAGTAGTACTAACATCTCAGCTAGTACTCCTGTTAAAGCCATTTTGTCAAATATAAATAGGACAAATCAGCAAGTTAATATTGCTGATAGAATGACAGCTAATAAGGCTAAAACCATCACTTTAAAGAGTCAAATTCCTTTCAGCCTGGAGCAGGAAATTTCAAAGATCAAAATCTCTGTTCCTTTGACTGAGTTAGTTGCCCAGCATGTATATAGGACCCAAATTTTGAAGGCTTTAAATATAGAGGAAAATGAGGATATAGTCAATCTTAATGATGACCAGCCTGAGCTTATTTTTGGTCCAAAGATTGAAGGTATGTATCAAGAGGGACCTGTTCCTCCCTTTTATTTGAGTTTAAACATTCATGACAAAATTTTACAGCATGTCATGACCTAAAGGAACTTCTCATGAAAAATTGGATGAACGAGTAACTTTAACAAAATTTATGGCTGATAGAGAGGAGGAGGTAAACACCACAAAACTTTCAAAACAATTTGTTGAACCGTTAAAGAAAAACGAACCAAATATGGGTCTTGAATTGCAAGTCATGCCTCCTTTGCTTTTAAACCTTGACACTCAAGAAAACGTTCCTCCACTTAACAAAAAACCTGAAGAGTCAAAACAAATCCAATTAAGTGCCGCTAATCATGAACAATTAGAAAGCACAATAATTGAAGAGGACGGTAACCAAACAGACGAAACTGAAAACAGTCCTCTATGGAGTATGTATTTTGATGGGTCATGCACTAGAACTAACGCTGGTGCAGGTGTCTGGATTTGCAACACTGAAAACAACCACATAGAATGTGTTTCTTGTAAATTAAACTTTCAGTGTTCAAACAACATAGCCGAATACGAATCCCTGCTTTTGGGCTTACATTTGTTGAAGAAGTTAGGAGCCAAAAGAATCAATGTACATGGGGATTCAGATTTAGTCATTAGGCAAGTCAATGGGGAGTATAACGCAAATCATCCCAGAATTAGGGCCTACCGAAACGATGTCATGGACCTTTTAAAAACATTCGAGGTGTCCAAACTGATTTTTGTCCCAAGAAAAAGAAATATTGCGGCCCACAATTTAGCTTTTGCAGCTAGGACATGTTTAACACCATATGAAACTAAAGACTGCACAACTCAGATAAAATTTAGACCAGCCGTGCCTGATAACAAAAAATACTGATAGGTGTTCGATGGAGATAAACAAATAGAAGATTTCATGCAACTCAAAAATGAATTCGAACTACACAGTTCAGACTTAGATTATGAGACAGATTGCAGTGAAGAAAATTTCCTTGGTGAAGAAGAACCGTCTCCTGAACCTGTTAATATTAACCTGCTATCAAGCAAACAAAAAAACAAAATAGAATTGAATGCAGAGTTAGAAACAGAGGAGTAAGAAACTCTGCACTCTAAAGATGAAAGTTTGCCTAAGGGTCTCACCCCTTTAGAAGAGTTGTTCGATTTTAACGATGTGGAAAATAAACCAAAACTGGAACCTGTAGAGACTGAAGTGGAAGAGTGCAATATAGGCAGTGAACTTAAACCGAAAATGATTAAACTGTCTAAAACTTTTCCAACTCACATTAAACTTAAATACATAGAGCTGTTTAAATAATTTTCTGATGTTTTTGCATGGAGTTACGAAGATCTTAAATCCTATGACACTGAAATAATACAGCACAAAATCCCTCTCAAAGAAAACCAAAAACCATTCAAGCAGAAACTACGCAGAATAAAACCTGTTCAGTTGCCTTTGGTTCAGAAGGAGATCATGAAAATGTATGACGCTGGTATTATTGTCCCTATTAGATATTCTGAATGGGTGTCTAATCTGGTGTCAGTTAGGAAGAAAACTGGAGAGATTAGGCTTTGTATAGACTTTAGAGACTTAAACAAAGCTTCATTAAAAGACAAATACCCTTTACCTAAGATGGATCATATTTTACAAAGGGTAGTGGGGTCTAGAAGAATTTCTTTGCTTGATGGCTACTCAGGGTGCAATCGGAGTTTAGTTCACCCTGTTGATCAATTAAAGACAACCTTTATTACACCATGGGGCACTTTCATGTATGTGAAAATGCCTTTTGGTCTAATGAATGCCGGAGCAAATTTTCAAAGAGCCATGGACATAGCATTCTCGGAAGAACTGGACTAATTCATCATTATATACCTTGATGATGTCACTGTGTTTTCAAAAACAGATGAAGAGCACTTAGAACATTTAAGAAAAGTTTCGAGAAATGCAGAAAATTTGGGATATCTTTAAACCCTAAGAAGACACTATTTGGTCTCCAGGAAGGTAAACTTCTTGGGCACATCATTTCAAAAGAGGGTATTAAGATAGATCCAAAGAGTATTGAGGCCATATTGCAAATCTCTCTGATCATGAGATCAAGTCTCTTGAAGAAAAATGCTCAAAAATGAAGTTGCTCAGAATTTCTCTGAAACAGATCGACTGGAAAGAGCTCGGCGATACGATCCCAACGCCGTGAACGACACTGAAATCCGTTACCGTATGGAGGAGATATTGCATTTTGAAATTGCCCAATAACTTTCAATTTTGAAAGAAAATTTTTAATATTATGTGGGAAAATTTTTATTTTTATTAAGATTTAAATTATTAAATTATATATATATTTTTATATTTTATATGATTTAAATTAATCATATATTATATTAATTAATATATATTTTAATTAATTTTAAATTATTTTAAACCTTATTAAAATTTTAAATTTAAACCACACATGTTACAAATTCGAAATGGCAATGAAATTTTATGAAACGGTTTTAAACCCACAATTCTAAAGTTTTATAAAGGGCACGTGGTTGATTCAAAGTGTTGGAGCGAAGGTTCAACGGATAACGTTGGGTTGAAGTTTAAACCACGTGATTCAATACGTGGCAAGTATAACGTGTGTATGGTTACGTGGGCACGAACATGTGGGCTTCAAAATGTGTTGGAGCAGATTTATTTCATTTTGGTCGTGGAGCCACCAGGGCCTAAGGGAAGAAGAGCTGTTTTGGACTACCTTCATCCAATGGAGGTGTTTGTTTAGTCATTTTATACTGATTTGAGCCTTCTGAATCTTAATTTGCAGTGTATTTTGCCATTTGAGGCTTCTATAGAGTTGTATTCACATTTTAAGCATTTAATCAAAGAGGAAAAAGCCTAATTAGATGCTTTTGGACCCAGCGGAGGTAGCCCAAGAGAGGGGTGAGCCGCTTAAACAATTATTTGCTGTCATACTGTATAATTTTGCTGCATATTTTCAGATTCTGCTCCTTTAAACAGTAAATTTTTATAAGCAAACTTTTCCCAAGCAGGTTTAAACAGTGAACAAAACTTACTAGTTCATCTTCAAACCATTATACTTCATTTGCAGAATATGTATACTTTATTATTCATACATTAAAGCTAGATCAATGAATACTTTGCACTTAAAACAAATACTTTCATTGATCGAATCTCTGTGATTAAATTTTATTTCTTTAGGCAGAGTCTGTAGAAGGGCCAGGTAGCCTCCGGATTCATCCTTTCTTTGAAAGGTGAAATATCTGGTGAATGCCCCTACAGTCAATCTCTGTATGAGAAATATTTTGTTCTCACAATTTCAGATCAGGTTGGTATCAGAGCTCAAGGTTTTGCTTAAGAGTTTGTGAAATTTGTGCAAGTAAATTGTGTTATTCTGCAAAATTTGATGCTTACTAGGCTAAAATTGCAAAGAGGGGAAGGTCAATTGGTTAGAGAACAAGTTAATCCTCAACCAAGGAGGGTTAGAGTGCCATTACATCGACCTTCCATTTCATCCTCATTAGCCTTAGAATCAGCCACAAACATGTCTTCCAGAGAAGGAGAAGTACATGAGGAAATGGATCCCAAGGAAGAAGAAAGAGTCTTTAGAAAAGCTTTCTTGGACTTGACTGAGATGGTTAGGATCCTATACCAGGAGAGAAATGGTAGGATTGCTGGAGAAGGGTCTAGAAACCAAAGAGAAGAAGGAGATTCTTCAGGAGGAAAGAAAGACAAAGATGAGTCTAAGAAAGGGAATGGAGGAAATGGTGATCCACCATCTCCATCATCATCCTCATCCTCCACATCATCCTCTTCAACTTCTGAAAATCAGTCACACAAAACAAAAACATCTCTTAAAAATCCTTTGTTAAAGCTTGATGTAAAGTTTGAGTTGCCGATGTTTAATGGTGATGTTAATGCATAAAAATTGGATAACTGGATTAGACAGCTGGAAGTCTATCTAAGAATTCAGAATTTGCATGATGATGACACAAAAATCCAATTAGCCTCTTTGAGAATGGATGGAGCAACTTTGGTTTGGTGGGAAGCCAAGACAAGAGAGGAGATTAAAAAGCATGGTAAGATAACTCTAACTTGGAATGAGTTTATTACAACTATTAAGAAACAGTTTTATCCTCTTGCTCATATTCAAAAAGCAATCATGAATTGGCAAAATTTTAGGCAACTTAAGGGTCAAAATGTGCAAGATTATACCCAAGAGTTTAGAAGGAGAGCACTTCTACTTGGAGTAGACTTACAAAGTCAAGATACCTTGTTGAAATACATAGGAGGTTTGCACAATTACCTACAACATACTATTCTAATGTTTAATCCTACCAGCTTAGATGAAGTCTGTGTCCAGGCTACACATTTAGAAGCTAGAGGAAAGAATGCTTTTGATGCTTTTGATGAGGACAGTAATTTCAAAAATAAAGGAAAGAAGAGAGTTGCAAATTCAAGAAAAGAAAAAGGAAAGTTCTTTTGCAAGAACTGTTCGAAGACAAGTCATGATGAAGATCATTGTTGGAAGCTTCATCCTAAACTGAAACCAGAAAAATTCAAGAGCAAAAACAAGACCAAAGAAAAGGAGAAAAATGTTGCAACAGTTGAGCAAGACTTAGGGTCAGACTCAGGAGATGAGACAAAAAGCATAGGCATGGTTTTAAAGAACATTAAGGGGAAAGAAGTGGTGCAAGACACAATTCCTAGTTCTAGCTCTTTGAATTGTCACAAAGATACTCATGATGAAAAGAGGAGGATAGAGATTTTCCATGTGAGGGTAATTTCAAAACATACCAAAATTGACACACTATTTGATAGTGGGTCACAAGCGAATCTTATATCTGAAGACTTGGTCAAGCAGCTTAAACTTGAGACCATTCCACATCCAAAGCCTTATCCACTTGGATGGATATGCAAGGATGCTAATTTGCAAGTCTCAAGGAAGTGCATATTGTGCTTTGCAATAACTGCACACTTTATTGACACAGTGGAACTTGATGTGGTGCCGCTTGATATCTCAGGTATTGTTTTGGGAAGTCCTTATTTATTTGACAGGAAGGCTATCTTTCATCGCCATGAAAACAAATATCACTTGTTCAAAGATGGTAAAGAGTACATTGTGAGAGCTCACAAGAAGAAGCTGGAATCTTCTTTACTCCATGCAAGTCAATTGAAAAGACTGGTTAATGCAAGTCAAAGTCTAACTTTGTTGATGTTGAAACGACCAGATTTTGAGCATTCACCTTTTTATGATGTTGCTAATAATATGTCTTAGTTTGATAACAGTTTGTCTTTCAAAGAAGATAATGTTATGTTGCGCAAATTACCTTTTGGGTCAGCCAATGCAGTGAATGAAGTGTCAAAGCAAAGCAGTGCAAGCAAGAAGGACACACCATTTAGCATGGGAAAAAGTTAGTTTCAGAATGGTACAATTCGCCATGGGAACAGTTTGCAAGGTGAAGGTTATTTTAAGTCTTTCTGGAAGTTTGATCAGTGTAGAAAAAGTTTGTTTTCTGCAAATTACAATTGCTGTTCTGCAAATTTTAATCATTTGCATCATGACTCCGTCAATCTAAGCAATGGTCGATCAGTTGATTCCAGAGACAGATTATCATTTTCTCAAAAGCTTAATTTGATGAAATCGGGCAGATTTCAGTTATTCAAGGGTGGAAAAGTGGAGAATCACCACATCATCACAGAATCGAGCTTTGAGTGGTCCAAAGCTTCCCATTTGGGAGGTGTGATCGTGAGATCAAGTCTCTGAAGAAAAATGCTCAAAAATGAAGTTGCTTAGAATTGCTCCGAAACAGATTGAATGGAAAGAGGCCGGCGAGGCCGATCCCAACGCCGCGAAAGGCACTCAAATCCGACGGCACCGAAATCCGTTACCGTATGGAGGAGATATTGCATTTTGAAATTGCCCAATAACTTTCAATTTTGAAAGAAAATTTTTAATATTATGTGGGAAAATTTTTATTTTTATTAAGATTTAAATTATTAAATTATATATATATTTTTATATTTTATATGATTTAAATTAATCATATATTATATTAATTAATATATATTTTAATTAATTTTAAATTATTTTAAACCTTATTAAAATTTTAAAATTAAACCACACATATGTTACAAATTCGAAATGGCAATGAAATTTTATGAAACGGTTTTAAACCCACAATTCTAAAGTTTTATAAAGGGCACGTGGTTGATTCAAAGTGTTGGAGCGAAGGTTCAACGGATAACGTTGGGTTGAAGTTTAAACCACGTGATTCAATACGTGGCAAGTATAATGTGTGTATGGTTTCGTGGGCATGAACACGTGGGCTTCAAAACGTGTTGGAGCAGATTTATTTAATTTGGGTCGTGGTTCTGAGGAGTAGCGTATGGTGCAGAGTCAGTTTAATATATGGTTTTTAAACCTTATCATATGCCGATTTAAACTCAAGTTTATTCAATGCCTTCTGACGAGTGCGGTTATGTGGTGCTATGTATAGCCCCCCATTTCGATGTCCATTTCCATGTCTGCCCAATTTTAGCGCCGTTTCCTAAATTGTCGGAGCTATCTCGCGCTAGCCGATTTGGTGGAGCTGAAGGGCCAACTTTAGTTAGGCATAACTTTGGCTAGGAAAATCCTTTTTGGACGAAATTTTTTTGATTCTGGGGTAATTGATCATTCTGGAGCTGTTGGAAGTGTTTGCAGAGCCATCAGGGCGCTCTAACAGAGAATTTACCAGCGTTTTTGGTCGTGGAGCCACCAGGGCCTAAGGGAAGAAGAGCTGTTTTGGACTATCTTCATCCAATGGAGGTGTTTGTTTAGTCATTTTATACTGATTTGAGCCTTATGAATCTTAATTTGCAGTGTATTTTTCCATTTGAGGCTTCTATACAGTTTTATTCACATTTTGAGCATTTAATCAAAGAGGAAAAAGCCTAATTAGAGGCTTTTGGAGCCAGCGGAGGTAGCCCAAGAGAGGGGTGAACCGCTTAAACAATTATTTGCTGTCATACTGTATAATTTTGCTGCATATTTTCAGATTCTGCTCCTTTAAACAGTAAATTTTTATAAGCAAACTTTTCCCAAGCAGGTTTAAACAGTGAAAAAAACTTACTAGTTCATCTTCAAACCATTATACTTCATTTGCAGAATATGTATACTTTCTTATTCATACATTAAAGCTAGATCAATGAATACTTTGCACTTAAAACAAATACTTTCATTGATCGGATCTCTGTGATTACATTTTATTTCTTTAGGCAGAGTCTGTAGAAGGGCCAAGTAGCCTCCGGATTCATCCTTTCTTTGAAAGGTGAAATATCCGGTGAATGCCCCTACAGTCAATCTCTGTATGAGAAATATTTTGTTCTCACAATTTCAGATCACTCTCATCCTCCGAACATCAAGGAGTTGCAATCTTTCATTGGAAAGATTAAATTTTTGAGAAGGTTCATCCCAAACTTGGCTGAGCTCCTTAGAAATATCACAAACATGTTGAAGAAGGAGCAAGGGGTGAAATGGACCTTGGAAGCAAAGAAGTCCTTTGAGCTGGTGAAACAAGCGTTAACCAAAACACTGGTTCTTATAAGTCCTGATTTTTCAAATGATTTTTATATTTTTTCATTTGCATCAGAACATACCATAGCTACTGTCCTTCTACAGAAAAATCCACAAGGAAAAGAGCAGCCTATTTCATTCTTTAGTAAGGCATTGAGGGATGCCCCTTTGAAGTATAACATTATGGAGAAGCAAGCTTTTGCTTTGGTTAACGCTTTGAAAGACTTCAGAGTGTACATCCTTTACTCACACATCATTTCCTTTGTCCCAAACTCAGTTGTTAAAGACATTCTAACACAGGACCCAGATGGTAAGAGAGGTAAGTGGATTGTTGTTATTCTTGAATATGATTTAGAGATAAAACCCACTAAACTCATCAAAGGCCAAGGTCTAGCCAGATTAATGGCTGAATCAAATTTTGAAGTTCTTGATATTACTATGATTGATGCTTTGGATGACCAAGAAGGATTCTCAACTCCTATTGTTGAAAACCATTTTATGAATTCTCCTTGGTATGCTGATATTATTTATGTTTTGCTTAATTTGAATACACCTCCTGGTTTGACAAAAACAAAGGAAATATTCCTAAAGTTAAAAGCTATAAACTATTGCATTATAGATAAATGTCTTTATTGGAAAAATGCAAGTGGTCTATTGCTTAAATGTTTGCCAGAGTTTGATGCAGAGAAGGTTAAGCACGAGTTCCATGAAGGAGAGTGTGGAGGTCATTTATACTGGAAGACAACAACCAACAAAATTTTGAGGGCTAGCTTCTATTGGCCTACTCTTTTTCCTGATATACACAAGATGATCATTGCCTGTCATAAATGTCAACTTTTTGAAGGCAAAAGAAAACTGCTACCCCTGCCTCTGCATCCAATCACTGTTGAAGTTCCTTTTCAACAGTGGGGACTTGACTTCATAGGAGAAATCCATCCCCCATATTCTTCCCAGCATAGATGGATTCTCACTACCACAGACTATTTTACTAAGTGGATAGAAGCCATACCTTGTAGACAGGCCAATGATTCATTTATTATAAAATTCATGGAGACTAACATTCTCTCCAGATTTGGTTGTCCTACCAATATCATCACTGATAATGCAACAACATTTGGATCAAAGAGGATGGTTGAGTTCTATCATAGATATCAGATAACATTGGGGCATTCCACGGCCTATTACCCTCAGGGTAATGGACTTGCAGAATCCTCAAACAAGAGTTTAGTGAACATAATCAAGAAATTGTTGGAGGATAACAAGAAGTCTTGGCACACAAAGCTAGTTCATGCACTTTGGGCTGACAGATTGACACTGAAGAAATCTATTGGCATGTCACCCTTCCAGCTTGTGTATGGTACTGATGCAATTTTTCCAAACAACCTTGGTGTACCAGTAATGAAGTTGATTCAAGAGTTACAAACTGAAGATAATGACATAATCAGAAGAATAAATCAGACCATTCATCTTCAGCAAATTAGAGAAGAAGTTTATAACAAAGTATTGCAGAAACAAGATAGCATCAAAAAGCTTTTTGACAGAAGAACAAAGACCAACAATTTCAAAGTTGGGGACAAAGTTTTAAAGTGGGACTCAAGGAGGGAAGACAAGGGAAAAAACATAAAATTTGACAACTTATGGCTTGGCCCTTACTTTATTCATTCAACTGATGGTAACAATGCCTATTTTTTATAGGAGTTGAATGGAGCAGAATTGTTTGGGGGTCCTATCAATGGCAGGGTGCTTAAGCATTACTTCTCTTGATCCATCACATATTCTGAAAGCCTTTTTTATCTTTCTTATCATTATAAATATCTCATCCACCATTGCATTCAAAGTCATAAAAATAAAAAATACAAAAACAAAGAAAAGAAAGAAAAGAGGGCAGGTTGTGAAAAACAAGAAAGGTATAGCCCCATACCAAAAAAGAGAAACAAATCTGAAAGTGTGCAAGTTCAAATGCCACTCCTAAAGAACACAATTCTAGTTATTCATACTGCCTAATCTTGACTAATTAGCTTGAAATTTTCTGCTGATAAGATAGTGAATTTGATTTTCCAAACTATTTAATCTTGGCTTATCAGTAGGTAGATTAGGCTAGAAATTAAAGGTTCAAACATGCTCAAAACCTGAACCTAAGTTTACAAAGAGAGATGACTCAAATCTGTTTCATTTTTTGAGTCAAAAAAGATGTAAATCTGGTTCTAATTAGCTCAAAATCTGAACCAGAGAACAAAGAAGCTACAACTCAAACAAAAGTCAAAACAGAGATGTAAAAGGATGAAGGAAGTGCTTTGAATTTTCAGATCTTAAGCCTTCCATTTTGTTTTAAATTTTCTGCAAAATAAATGTCTATGTGCAGCTTGTCTTTTATGCCATGGACCAGCTTCAAGTTAGATTGTTTAATCCTGACTTGAATGCTTTTAAATTTCTGTTGTAGAATTTAGAGAATAAAAATCTCTTAGACTGTTTAAACCTAACAGATTAGTAGATTAGGTATAGAAGCATCTGAACTCAACTGTGTAATATGAGTTCAGGGAGAAATAAAGAGTAGAAATAGATTAGATTTCCTACTTTAAAAAGAATAAAATATTGTAAAAGAGGTTTCCAATCTGAGTGCACTCTAAAGAAGAAAAAATGTTAGATCTGTAGGATTGGGTAGGTAGAAAGCTTGTAGATGAAAGATCCGTTGTTTTTATGGCTGCTAATATGTTTTCAGAGCAAGAACATTCAAGAAAAGGAAAGCAGCCCAATGGATGAGGCACAGGTCAGCCTCCCAGAGAACACAATGGATGAGGCACAGGTCAGCCTCCCAGAGAATGCAAGTATGAAGTTCTTGATGCCTTCAAGAAGGCACCATCCCCAAGTGGAGCCACTGTTAGCCACCTATAAAATTTGTTATAGCAAAAGGTGGCTAAAATTTTTTTGGAGCCTTCAAGGAACAAATTTTATTGCTAAAAAGTGTTGGCTCTTGAAGACTCCTGAAGGCCTCATGCCTCTGTCCAAATCTTCACTGCTGTTCCCATTTTATACTCAGATGTTCTGCTTATTTCATGAGAAGAAACTGCTGCAAAATCATCATTTTTCCCCTTCCTCCACTCAAAAATAACCTTCATTTGCTCCCCTTTTTCTCCATAAAACTCCTCTATTTTTCATGATTCCTCTTCTTCCATTCATGAAAATCATTTCTACAAGGTTAAGGACTCACTCTTTAACCTTACCGAAACCCTCAAATTCCTTTGAAAACATTGAAAATCCATGTTTTATGTTTCAGGCTTTAGTCCCTTCGGCTAAGCCCCCTAACCACTTCCCCCACATGCCCACGCCCTACAAACCAGGCGCTAACCCCTCATAGCGCTTATCACATCGCAAAAGTACAAGTGCACAAGTCTTGTTGCCATGTTTAAAAGGTTCTAATGCGATTAAGCCCATGTACATACCCCCCGATCGTATTATCATTTCATGTGACTCGTAGGCCCGCCATCGGGCGCTAAATCATTATAAAAATTCATTCCCGATGATCTTTTTCCTTTGTAAAGTCAAATAACCCACTCATCCAAAGTTTTGGTCTAACGCGCCCATTTAACGATTTTTAAATGAAAATGGTTAGATTAAAAAGACCCGAAGCGTAATCGCATCGGAGAAATCCACAATGGGTTGATTGAAAGACCCGCATCAAAATTTCCGATGCGATTGGGTCCCATATATATAAACCCCACCCCCACCACTTTCCATTTATATAACCTAACCTCAGGACCAAGAGTTTAAGTCCCGAGGCGCCTATCGCATCGGAAACTTCTGCGAAGGCTCTTCCGATTGTGTCCATTTGAAACCTCCGATTGCGATGGCTCGATCACACCATCGCATTGGCCTTCCCCGATCGCGCAATCACATCACCCCGCCTCCGATTACCGATCCCCGATTGGTTTTCTGCCGTTGATCTCCTCTCCGCTTTCTCAAATCCAACGGCCCACAATTGCCCTGATCACAAGTTTCACCTCCGCTTCATAACCCTCTGATTTGTTCCCCACCGTTGATCTAATCCTCAGATCAACGGTCATCACTCATCGCATAGCAAGATTTTTCCCGGTGCTTTAAACATTGTTTCTCTGCCGATTGCGATCCTCCGATTGGATCTTGACCGTCCACGTGTCCAGATCAGATGATCCAAAATAATTCTGTCTTATTCCTCCCTCTGCTCTCCTTTTTTACCTTCTCTTGGATAAATCTCCACCGTTGGATGTTGCCATCCAACAACTATGCTCCTCCCCACATCCTCTGCAGAAGTTAAACCCACAACGCAGGATTTCTTAATAAGTTTTGTATTTTGCAGGTGTTTAAATGTTTATCTATTATATTGAAAGAAAGGCCGAAGGCCAGGAATGACGATTCCTGTGCCTTAAATTCATAAAAGAGAACCATTCACGGGGCTCTACTCCACGTTTCATCAATGCTTCATGAGGCATTGATGCCATATGAGCCCTGCGCGGCTTGCACATCAACAAGACACTGTTTCAAATCACAATTAAAGAGTATCAGTGTCGAAAGACAGAATTCAGTAGAACAGAACATTGAAGACAAATTTGTGGGGATCACAGCTAATATTGATTATCAAAAGCCTAATCCCCCAAATTAAAACAAAATTAAAGGAAAATCATAAGTGTTTTATCAGACAGAAAGGCCTCCACCGCCACATCTGAGGCAAATTGATTCCTCTTAGCTACCACAGTGCCACCTGTAGCCACAAGCATTCAAACAGAGGCCGAAGTTATTGAGAAAAATCAGATATTCGCCTCAACGCAACCAGAGAGTTACTTCCGCAATAAACTTAATGCAAAAAATATCTGCAGAGTTACTCCAACATGACACAGAGCCTTAAAAGTCAACAAAGCTCCCACCGAGCTTAATCTTAAAGTGTAAAACAGTTAATACAGACAGAACATCTGTAAACTTCTTCATCAAGCCCCTCAAAGGCCGAGAAGCCATTAAGACTGAATTAATTATCTTGGGAGATCTTTTATCAGATCTCACCTCCTCATTCTTCTATAAATACTTCTGTAGAAGATGAGAAATTGTTGGTTGCAGAACTTTGAAATACATTTGAGCTTAAACTTCTGATTGTAAATAGTGTTCATTGGCCCTTGGAGCTCTGCTTGTGATAGATAAGCTAGGTTGAGATGAGTAGATGATTGTTAAACTAAAGCATTGGACTTAAAGCTGTAACTGGTTTGGAGCATCAATACAAGCTGATTTATGGGATCCTGGTCTATGTTGACGGTGATGTTTTTCTCATTGTAACTTGTCATTTTGTTTATTTTTTCACTGTGTTCATCTTCTCTTATAAAGAAAAACATGCATGGAGTTAGGACCTACTGTATATCAGTACCCTTCTGTGACTGAAAATCTTTATTTACATGTTTTCTTCCAATCTTTTTTATTTGGGAATGATTCAATTCAGTTTAAGCATAGGAATGTTGACGTTCCCTCGTCTTATTGCCTTAGCTGAATATTATTCATGAATTTTATGTTCAGTATTAGTTAAGTAGAGATGAACTATGGAAGATATGGTGTGCCCTGGTCCTAGTTTTAACCCTGAAGGTTGTCTGAATGTTTCCCTTGGAATGTGTAAAAGTTGGCTAGTTTAGAAGTACTTACCAGATCTTAGGCCATTCTGTGTCATCTTTGTGTTTGTATTGAAAGTAACCAAGTAAAGTAGAGCTAGGAGAGGATTTGTGGTGAGCCCGGCCCACTAGTTTCTACTCCAAAAATTGCCTTCAAGTTTCCCTTTGTTTTAAAAATGTTTTCTGTTGAAAGTGTATCAAAGGCTGGCTAGTTTAAAAGTACTTACCAGATCCTAGTTTTCTTTTATGTTCTTCTTAAGTGTTTGTCAAAGGCTGGCTAGTTTAAAAGTACTTACCAGATCCTGGGCTGCTCTTTGTTCTGCATCTGTTTAATTTTCCTTCTTATTGTATCATTTCATTCCATAAATCAATCTTCAGAGAGATCCTTAGATATAGATGACTTGCCCCATGGACCACTCTTGCCTCTTGCTATTCCAATTAAACCCTATTATGAATCCATAGCCCAATGGACTAAAACCTGCAATTATCTATCTTCCTGGCCAAAGCTTACTCTGATTTCTTGCAACTTATCACCTTTGAAACTCTTTTCATTTAGGACTTTCCACCTCAAACAGTAATCATGCTCAACCATCCAAAAACAAAACAAACCCTTGGCCTTCATAACTAGCCTAATATCATTACCCCAAACTTCAAAGACAAATCCATCTTTGCACTTATTGGAGAGATCCCTCTCTGAATTCAAGAGGGCTAGATCCTATAATCCCAAAGTGGTTGAAATAATGTTTTTTCTGCGATTTGACTTTGCCAATCTTGAGAATTACAGATTCCTAACACAACCCACTTAGAAGAATTTGTTTCTGATTCCCTCTTGGATTTAGGTCTTAGATTGTCAGATATAAGGGATCCAAGGGTTGGTTTCCAATCCTGTAGCATCCATTTCTGAAAAATGCGTTTTTCAGACATGCCTTGCTAGCAGTCTCAATTTGGGGATATTACAGTGGTATCAAATAAACTTTCTTGGCACAGCCTATGCTTTCTTTGAAAGAGCCAATATGTCTTTTCATGAAAATAAGAGACTGAAGAAAAACATGAATTACACTAAAGACAAAGAAGACAAGGGTCCAAACCCTTTATCTGGAATATTGAAGGGAAAGAGTTCTCAAAAACTCTATTCCATACTATGCATGAGCTGAAGAATGAAATCAAGGGAATGAGGAATGAAAGAAAAGCATATCTTTTGAAAAGTTTTGCACATGAAGGAAGCCCCACTACTTCATATGATGTGTGTGAGCATTCGGCCACACAATCTGATCTACAACATTGTAGCATGCCTACATTCCTTGCAAGAGGAGAAGAAGAAGGAGAGACACCAAAAGAGGAGACTCTTGATGACTATCTCCAAGAATATGAATCTCAATCTAAAATATTCAAAGAGAATATAAGCTTTCCAGATTTTTTTCAACTCAAAGAAGAAATAAGATCCAGTAGAAACATGAGAAGAAGAGGGTGCATGCAGCACACCTTGGGTAGAACCTTTCTACCTACTTTTGATGGGTCACCTGAGAGCTCAACCAAGTCTTGGGTAAAGAAGTTGGACACATATTTTCAGCTGCATCGAGTTTCTGAAGAAGAATCCATAAGAGTAGCAGCGCTGCACCTCCAAGGTAAAGCTTATGCCTGGTGGTTATTTGAGTCTTCTTCATTGAAAAATGTAAACATCTCTACTTATGCAAAGTTCACTAGGAGATTAGTGAAAAGATTTGATTCTATGCCATCTAAAATTTCTTTGGGTAAGCAAACTAAGCCCAAGAAATCAGAACCTTTGCATGAGATGGAAAGATCCATGAAGATAACTCCATTTCATAATATTGTTGAAGGGGTTAAAGATCTGCTACATGATTTTCCAAGGGCAAAGGCCCCACTTTAGCAAGAACATTATTCTCAAGAAGAAGACACGAGTGTTCCTTTTTCAAGGAGAGATCAAGAGAAAGGATCTCTTATTGATGAAGCATATTCCATTGATGAGGAGAAGAAAGAAGAAGAGCTGAAAGGTTCCTCCAACGTTGTGACAGTAGGAGGAGATCTATTTTTATTGAGAGATGGAGATGAAGCCATTGCTTCCACTAAGAGGGCTCTTGTATCTTTGCAATAAGGCCCCAAGGATCCTATACATGAAGAGGATGAACAACATGTGTCTATGATGATAGACAATGGGATAAAACAATGTAGGGAATGTGTTCCAACATTGCATCCAATTTTTGGAACACACACTATGATAGATCAGTCCTTTGTGATCAAGGCTCTTGACACCAAGGAGATGATGGGTGTTCATGAGTTAATTTCATATAAAGAGGGCACCTTATATGGTGAGATCTTGCAGAAGGTGGGTGATGAAGAAGAATATGGGGGAGTTGCTCCAATTTCCCATTATCATGATACTTCCACAAAGAAATAAGAGATGGATTTGCGCAGTGGAAGCAGTCATAATATGTTCCCATCTGTTGTCCACATGGGAATGGGCCATGGGACATCATCATCTTGTGGTATACCACTTGGGAGACCACTTGATTCAGATTTTATGGTTTCATGCATTGATGCTCCTTTCATAGATCCAAGAAGGGAGGGAGCATTAGAAGACCATGCTTCAGCGCTGAGAGTATGGGGAAAGTACACAGAGCGGGAAAGCATTTTTCCCTTAACATCACTATCCATTCTCTCATCTCATACTGCGTTGAGAAAATATGTTGCAAGGATGAAGGAAGACACCATCATGAAGCAAGGAAGGAAAACTTGTTTGGAGGATCCTCTTCCATACATGATGAGAGATGGTGTTCACACATGCATACTTTGGCAAAACCAAGGAGGTTTTGGATAGATGATAGCCTTCCATGGGAGACTAACTTCCAAGAACTTCCATTTTCTTTTGAGCATGTGCATGTGCAAGGAGGGCAGCAAGGGCAGCAAGGAAGGAATGGAAACCATCCACCTTGTACCTTTGGCATGGGAGATGTCAAGGAGGAGAAAAATGGGAAACTTGGCTTTCCAACATACACCTTTGACATGGGGATGTCAAGGAGAAGAACAACAACATGGCAGACACTTCAAATGACACATTATCAGCGATGTCATTGCTGGGCACATTAGATCCCTATTAGAAATCCCAACTGCTAGTGGAATATTCCAAGGATCTTCATACTTGCATGATTCTTGATGACTTTCTGCATGAGGAGAGTTATTCAATCCTTGATGGGGTCATCTATAATCATGGTAGGATCTTCTTGTCTATAGCTTCCAAGATCAAGGAGAAGTTACTACAAAGGGCTTATGAAGAGTTCTATTTCAACCACACATATTCTATGAAGCTCAACAACATCATCTTGAGGAGCTATTATTGGGAGGGCTTTAAAAAAGAACTATATCAACATTGTCAAAGATGCATGAACCTTGTGGAGTTGGAGCAGCAACAAGACTCTATGATAGAGTTATTTCAGCCACCTATCCCTACCTTGGAAGGAAAAGAGAGATCCATACACCACTCCACTTATAAAAGGACAACTTTGGGTGAAGAACATACATATGTAACACATGTTTCATTTTCTGTTTGTATGCATTATTTCACTATTTTTATGCAGGCCATGACTCCAAGGTGGAGTGATACATCTTGTAGATCTCATGGTAAATATTGGGCCACAAACATTTTTTAATTTGGCCACTCCCTTAGAAGGAAAAGGGATATTTTGCTACATAATGGGTGCTTCCCTAAGGCACCAAATTTATCTCACACCTTTAGCTATGGTGAGATGGTATGGGAAGAAAGTAAGTGGTGGGAAGACCACTTACCACATCTTGATTTGATGCAAGCAAGGGATGCTCTGCGCTGGTTCCACATGTGGGACTATGATCCACCACCATGTGCACAAATTTTTGTTTGTTTGTACATTTTTTTGATCCCCTATATTGATGATGTAATTGTAATTTTTATGGGGATGTATGGAGGAAGGAGGGAAGGCATGCATGTGCCCTATGGGATGAATACACTCCCTGTACTTCCTGTCTTATATTTCAGGGAGGGCATTGGGCAAACCATGATTGTTTCATGTGATTTATTGTTTCCTTATGGGATGAATTGTTTGCATCTCATAAAAAATTGTTGGAACAATTCATGGATGGATGGATTGGTGATCACTTAGCTTATGGGAGAATCTTATCATTTTTTTGTGTCACCAATGGAGGAGGAGATGAGTTGCGGCACTCACCTTATCAGTTTCTTGAGGACAAGCAACAATTTGAAGGGGAGGACTATAATATTCCTAATTAGCCCAAGCTAATAGGAATATTCAATTTTGTTTTGCTTCTTGTTTTCATGAATAAAATTGTAAAGGAGAATCAATAAAACTCCTAAATCAACAAAATAAATCAATACCTCATGTGAACAAGGCTAAATCTGGGCTACCTTAATAAAACACCCTTATGTGTGAAAGGGATTGAGACATTTGACTAGGTAAACAAGACCAAATCCACAACATTGTCCAAATGCAATGAACCTCCTAGATGCACAACGCAGTTCTAGTTTGAGGCTACACATGTGAATGGAGCTAAACCTTTGAGATGGTTTAGGGTTTTGCAAGACTTTCATCTTATAAAAGGAAGAGGGGACAACAAGAGAAGGTTGTTCATGGTATGATATTTCTAAAGATATTGTCTATTTAGACATTTCTTATTCTCTTAGTTGTTTAGAAGAGAATAGTGTTGTTTAGCACTGGGTGTTCCTGATCAGGAATCCCACCTCTTCCATTGAGTAGCTCTTGGAGGAGTCTTGCACTTCCTGTCCACTATCAGGCATTTGGCCAAGCTTCATCTTCCAACTACAACACAGATCCTGTTGAGGGTTTGGTTGTCCTTGTAAGCTACAACAAGTGGAGGCTATATCTGCTCAGATCTAGGCCATTCTAGTGCCTCTTTTCAGTGGGAGAGTCATCTATTCCATTGACAAGAGTGTATTAGTTGATTGGAGCTTCAGATCTATATCATGGCATCAGGCCAAACTGTTCTTAAATTATACAGCGCAGTCCATCTTCCTATGCTGCGTTATTTGCAAACGAGAAGTTGCAGGCAGTTTTGGCACACTTTTGGGAGAGAGATCTCTAGTGTCGAGAATCTTCCCTTCACTGTGGTGAACCGTGGATTACAGATCTAATCCGTGTTATATTCAGATCTAATCTGAATACTCTTGTATTTACTTCAGAATTTCTAAATCATTCTGCTAAGATCTCATATCTACTCCATGTACTACATGTTTTGCTGAAAACCCCAAGGGGCATTTGTAGAGGAGCCTTTCTAGTGTATAGATCTGATATCGATCTAAATTTTTGTACACAGATCTGCACTAGATCTGAAGTGTAACATATTTTTGTTTCAACTAATAAAGATAACGTTGTCAAGATTGTTCAATCATTTCCTATGGTTGCAACACCTCATTCTTGAGGATTTCTTCATGTAAATTCTTCTATTTTTTGTTCTATGATGTATGGGCTTCAATTAATCTTGATATTCTGATGTAAATGACATTATTGAGCCTCTATATTGGCCTCCTGCATATATTTGGCTGAACTGCGTTATTTTCTGAGCAGTTTTGTCACATAGTGTTGTAGTCCCATTCTTGGGTATTTTCTAAGTTGTATTAGGTGTGGGAGAAGTTTAACCCACCTAGAAGGATTTTTTTTCTGATTCCCTCTTGGAATCAGGTCTTATATTGTCATATCTAAGGGATCCAAGGGTTGGTTTCCAATCCTGTAGCATCCATTTCTGAAAAATGCGTTTTTTCAAACATGCCTTGGTAGCAGTCCCGATTTGGGGATATTACATTGAAGCATAGGTTATATGACCCATTGACTCATCAAAACTCCTCTGAATTGGCTTAAGTGTGTTGTAAAGAACTTATCTCCATCTAAGGGTGCTCTGCAAAGAACTTCCTGACACTTAAGGGTGCGTTGGTCTCTTGGGAGCGAAATCATCATTGTTCCAGGAATCTCCACATGTCCAGTGCCTTCTAAAAGAGTTCATAAGTATCATACTTTGAACACATGTGTTCATCCATCACCATTGAACCTAAAAAAATGTCTCACATGTTATTATAAAGCCATTCAATTCCATTTATTGAGAAACAACCTACAATTTCCCTATAAATTGAGCACTCATCTAAGTGCTAGGGAGGAAGAAATTTGTGTAATGTTATGATGTTGGATTCTCAATTCTTGAGAGTTGGAGTATTGTTATGTTGGTGAGATCATGCTTTTTTTGATGAGGATGGAATGAAGTTGGAGCAGGTTGATGATGAATCGATCTATTGGTTGTAATCTTCTCCTCCTACTTTCTTAATAAATATATATGTTCTTTCTCTCATATATACGCTTATATCTTGTGAATTGTATTCTAAATTGTGTATGTATTCTTGGATATAATCGGTTCAATTTGGTTAAGGTACATAGATATTGTATATTTGTATGTTGTTTGATGTCTTTTGTCTTTCATTGCAGGTATCGATCTAGTGGCTTTAGTTGGATTGAGAGCGACGACAACAACGAAAGAAAGAGAAAGAGAGTGAAAGGATTACAAGTAGGTTTCTTTCCTTTCTGTCTATCTATTTTTCTTAGAGAAAAGAATATTTGTCTTTCTTTTGTTGTTTAGAGTGAAGGAACACCACACTCAGGGAATCTAGTGTATCTGTAGATTAGAATTTCGTATAACAAAGGCAAAACAATTTTGGTATTTGTACATATTTATGTATGGTTGCTATTGTAAATACCACCATGAGCTAAGTTATAAAGCTCCAATAAGTAGTATGGTTTTTATATTGTCATGTTATCATGATGGTTTTTTCTTTTGAGCAGGTTATTCATTGTAAATAGTAAATCAAGCTAAGTTATAAAGCTCCATGGGAAGTATGTTTTATTTTTAGCGGTTTTGCTGAGGTATAGGTGTCTTTTAACACCGAGGTTTGTGTTCCCCAAGGAGGAGGTTTCTGTAACAGGCCTGGGATAAAATTTCATGTAATAAAAGTTAATAGAGGAAAAAAATAAGACCGCGGTTAAGGGACGCTTATTACAAAATGGATGTTGGGAAAAGATATCCTAGTGGGAATAACTGGATGTGTTTATGGCTAAGGGGAAATTGGCAAAGGAAATGGCTAAGGCATTAAAAGGAAGAAAATGTATTTTGGCACATTTATTTATGAAAATATAGGAAATTGAGAGAAAATGGAGTTGAAAGGTCACAAGTTGCATGTGAGGAGGAAATTGAAGGAAAATAATGGAAAATTGAAGAAATTATAGGCGTGAATGATACAAAGAGCTCAGAGCATCAGTGGGCAAGCTTTTGGGGTCAGCTTTTTGTTAGTTGAGAATTAAACTTAGAGAGGATAAGAGCACCAAGAGGAGAAGGACATCAAGCAAGTAAAGGAAACGAAAAGCAAGAAAAGGAAATACAAGGAAAGGAAAGGTAAGCAAAGACCAAACAAGAAAGAGTAGGATCAAGTAGCTTCAGCGGGAATACTTTCAGGTAACAGATTGCATGTATGATTTTCTAGTTGGTTTTGACATGCATGGTATGTGCATGTTGGTATTTGGTTCCTTTGTGGTTGGTGGCATGGTTTTGCCAGGTTTTGATAGTGGTTTTCAGCCTTGCCTTGAATTTTTCTAGATAGCCATGGTGTGATGGGATTGTCCTCATTTATGAGTTTTGGAATTTTCGGATGATTTCAGAATCAAGGGTGGAGGTGGTCTCAGGAACATTCCTAAAGGCCTAGGAATCCCTTGACCGTTTTTGGCGAGATACACGGGAAATATTAAGAGTGGTATCTCGATAAGGGATTGGTGATCTGGTGTGGATTGCAGTAAATCTTAGAGACAAGGAGACAAAAAATTCCTCAAGGATAGTGATGAGATTTAGAGGCATTCTAAACTCGATTCGGTTTAGTGATATCGCTGCCATTTTAGGTGAGATCATGGTATGGTGAGGGTGGAGGTGGTATAACTTATGGATTCCCTTGGTTGTTTTGGATTGGTTTATCCATGAGATCCCACATTCATGCTTTGAATATGGAATAGGGGTGACTGGATGAAAGAAATTTTTGGTTCAGCCATGTCTATGGTCAGGTGGTACGCGGAAGTCCCGAACCTGGTTGGCTCTTGCCTATGTTTAATGAAAACTAAGTTCTCTTTGCTTTTGAACTTGTTATTATGTGTCTTTAATGGTTGTTGTCTTATGGTTATTTATATGTTTATATGCTAGTTATAAGCATGGAATATATATGATTGGTTTTAGTTATGGCTCTTTTCATGTTTTTACTTGTAATTGAAAGAATAATGGATACAAGACCTAATTGATATTAAGACAACTAAAGAGAGAGGGTGGTGATCCTTCTTGTTAAGTCTCATATGAATTTCGAATCCCTTGAACTTGGTCTTGTATTCATGACCTGTAGGTTACATTTTTGCCGCGTGTTTGGCAGAATTTCAGTCCCGGTTGGGGATGGTCAGGGCTAGTCTTGGTTTCAGTTTTTGGTTTATAATCATTATTTTCATGTATTTCATGAGTTTTGGAAGTTATATGAATTTATGGGTAGAGGCTCAGCCCTAACCTTGAAAAATAGCCTTAAATTCTATAGGTTTTGGCATAGAACTGAGAAAAAAGAGCCATAGTCGCACTGATGTAGGCCTATGGGAGCAACTGGGAGTTTTCAGTCGCATGTAGGGCTTGGAAATGGAGCGATTGGGGCTTAATATTAGGGAAAATTTAGGTCGGATAAGGGCATAAACACCTAGAGGGGTTGGGTTACTATTGGAGGGTCCTGTGGCACCTGAGGGAATTCAAAAAGTTTTTTTGTCAACCTCATTTCCTTAAGGTCGCCTAGAAGGTTGAGTCTTGTCATAGTGCCTCCTCATCTGATGTTTACCCTAGGTAAGCCGGTGAGATGTGAGTGGAGGTTTCATTACAGGAAGCTTCTAATGAGGGGAAAAAGAATTGGAAAGAAGGAAACGATAAGAATAAAATAATCACTGCACAACAGTGCAATTATCCTAGAAACCATTGTAACCATTGCAACATTAATGGTGACACCGAGGAAAAGTGTTGGAAACTACATATAGAGCTAAAATCGAGGAACCACAAGTAGGATGTAAAGAAAAGAATATTTTGTTCCTATTTTTGAGCAATCAGTTTAAAATAATATATGATGTGGACATCACCAAGAAGAGAACAAAATGACCAAATTCTTCCACATTAAGATCTAGATCAAGAAGACCAAGATATATGCTTTGTTTGAATAAGGTTCACAAGCTAATCTCATATCAATGAATGTAGTTAGCAAGATTGGATTAGAGGTACTTAATAATCCTATTCCATATCCATTGGGATTGGTAAACAAGAACGTAGAGATCAAGGTAAGAAAATGGTGCGAGATGAAATTTGTTGTAAGTGTTGATTATATTTAGGAAGTTGAATTAGATGTAGTACAACTTCACGTGTGTGGAGTCTTATTTGGGAGTTAATGCAGATAGCCAAATAGTACCACCTCATTAGGGATGGGAAATCCTTCATCATCAACGCGCATAAAGGCAAGTCAAATATTTCATTGGTAAGTGATACCAAGCAAAAAAAGTTATTAGCTCTAGTATGAAATATGTTTTTTTTAAGAAAAATCAATATGATGATGAGTTAATAAGAGAAAATATATCCCTAGAGGGGCGTACTAAAGAATGTAAACATCAATTGGAGGAGTTTCTATAGGAATATAAGTGCGTTTTCCATGAGCCTAAAAGGCTACCACCCAAGAGCGAAGTGGAGCATGAAATCTAATTATTTCCAAACTCTCCATTGTTGAATATTGGGTTGTATATACAGTCTATTTTGGAAGAAAATGAAGTGAATAAATAGTTGTAATAGATGTTGGAGCAAGGTAGGATCTGACCAAGCACCTCACCTTGTGTGTCACCCACATTAATTTTTTCAAAGAATGATGGGACTTAGTGAATGTGCATCAATTGAAAAGCATTTAAGAATATTATGCTTAAGAACCAATACCCTCTTATCGGGATCAATGATCCCTTGGATTAGTTACAACACACAAAGTACTTCACCAAGATATATAATCAAGATACCACCAAGGTCGACTCAAAGAAGAAGATACTTGGAAGATGACCTTCAAAAGTAGACAAGCTTTCTATGAATGATTGGACATGGCATTTGGTTTATGCAATGCACCAACTAATTTTATAAGACTAATGAATGATGTATTATGACCATATCTAGATTCATTTGTTATAGTTAATTTATATGATATATTGGTTTAAATTGTTACTTGGGAGGAGCACGTCTCACACTAGATGTAGGTTCTAAAGACTTTGAAGAAGCAAAAATTACTAAAAATATATATAAAGAATTTGATTTTTCCCAGTAGCCTTTGGTGTGTTTGAGGTATGTTATTGGTGGAGGGGAGATTAAGATATATCCTATAAATATGGAGGACGTCATGAAGTGGATGGTTCCTACAAATGTCTCTGAATTTATTGTTGTGCAGGTAAATTCCCTCTGCGGACAGAGGCGATCCCTCTAGCCCTAGGGTGGGTCTAGAAATAAGGGAACATGATAATCCTTCGGATTCCTAGTTTATGAATGAAACTGAGTTGGGATAGATGACCTACCTTTGTTCCAACGCAGTTTTCGTAGCTTGTGGTAGCGATCTCCTGATATTTTTCTTCACACGTCGCGGTCCTTCAGGGGTGATGCTTAGGTTCCTGCACAAGGATCAGAGAACGATAACAACATAAGAAAACATACTTGCATTCATAACTATTTAATTGGTCAAGGAGAATCAAATGTATTGAAAAATATTAAACACATCAAACGCAAAATGGGAACCAAAAAACCAATCATGTATCGATAAGTAGAGAGAAGAAGTTTACAGCCAAAAGAGCCTTGATGTTGCAGCCTCCTTCAACGGGTCCAGTCAAACGCGTTTGTTACACAACATTTTGTCACCATCCATGCAATCCCCATCCCACACATTAGAGGACCATCTATGTGACTAATAAGACGTGGCATGCCTTGCAAAGACCATCATTGCATCCCTTGCCATGAGGACAACATTCCTTCTGTTGACAATTACTTGAGAAGACCATAAAAAACACATTTTTTTACATTGGCGCTGGTAGATCATTATGCCCTCATGCCAATGAGGAAGATTAACATTGGGCCCCATGCCCATTAGCGCTCTGTCCCTATTAGCTATCTGCGCCAAGATGTTTTTGGAATGTCTTTTAAAAATATAGGAGAAGTTTCCATCATAGCAACTTCGTGGGCGAGTTAGCCTGAGTGGTTGGACTGAATAACTATGACCACCCTCTTTGGCCTCTTGTTTTCACCTTTTGGGGAAACCTCCCAAAGGATAAGGCCTCCCTTCCACCATTGTAGGGAGCCCAAACTCCTCCTCTCTCTCTATAAATAAAGCTATTTCCCATTGATACACTAGTTGAACATTATAGCTGAAAGGCTGACGAGAATTGTTGAACACTTTGCTAGGGAGATAGAATAGAAAGAGACCTTTGTCGAGAGAGAGCTTAGGCTTATGTCCTCGCCTCGTCCCAATTCCCAATGATCCTTCGAGACGCGCTTCGACTGAACCCGCTGAAGGAGGTTGTGATGTCAAGGCTCCGGTTGTAATCTCTTTCTTCTATTTATATATATACATGACTATTGTTCGGTTCCCATCTTGTGTTAATATGGTTTATTTTACACAATGTGTTTAGTCCTCCTTGACTGACTATTTTGCTACGAATGAAATTATTGTCTTGTATATTGCTCTTATCTTTGATATTTTTGCAGGAATATGAGTACCATTGTTGAAGGGCTGCGATCTGTTGGGATAGATATCAAGAGGTTGCCACTACTACAGTTGCGAAAATCGCGTTGGACTCCAGGTAGGTCAATTTACCCCAACCTATTTCATTCATTATAAGCTAGTAACCTACACCTTAGCTTGTTCCCTTGTTTCTAGACCCACTCTAGGGATAGATGGATCGCCTCTATCTGCAGAGGGGATTTACCTTTCCAACAAGTTGGCAACTCCACTGGGGATCAGTGTGAGTTTTTCGTCACGTCGACGTCGGTCGTTTGATTGCTTGTCTGTCCTTTTTTGCTTGATTGATTGTTTAGAATTCTCCTGTTCAGCTCCAAAGTGTCAAGATTGACCTCTTCTCACTGGTTCTTCCCTCCTCCCATATTTATCTGGCTTCGGGCAGGTTTCATTTGAACAGTCACGCCAATTGGCGCTAGTTGCTTTTGTTGTAGTAGTGCCAACCACTGTTTGGCGTGGATTATCGCCTCATAGTCACGCCAAATCCTGTAGGGTCTGGTTTGACCCTTTTGCTGAGTTTCTGGTCAGTTGTGCTTGACTCTGGGTTATTTTTTAATTTGTAATTGGTCTTTTGGAGTTTTTTTGACTGTTGTAGGCTTGCTCTTCTCAACTTTTTTTCTTTTCTCTCATCAGTGTAGTTCATAGCCCTAGGGTTTCTAGGTGTATTTCGCTCACTGAGCCTTCTAATTGAAGTTCAAGTCTTTTTTATTTGGTCAGTTCAATTCCCTGATCAGTTGTATCAATCTTTCTTGATCCTTTGAGTTTTTCGTTTGTTGAACGACTACATTTGTTTTTGTTTGACTTTCCATCTCGTCATTACGAGCATATATCACATTTCTCGTTTGGGTCATTTTGAAAGCTTAATGTTTTTTTGAAAGAGTGCATCATTGGTTTGAGTATGTTTTTATGTTTTTATTTCTTTAGAATTGTTCATTTTGAGATGTCTACATTCATAGTGCTCTAAGCTAGTGTTCGATTTGATTTTTAATGCAAATAGTGCATTGTGTGCTTCATTCATTCAAAAAACAAAAAATTTGCATTATTTCGTTTGCATCGAAATGAAAAGTTCTTTTGCATAACTAGCACTTGATGAACTAGGAAAGAGTTTTTCGTTTCTCATTTTGATTGTATTAGATGCATTTGGGGGCTTCTTCATATGTTTTCATTGTTCACTGCTTTTTGACAGATCTCTATCCTTCTCTTAGTTAGCATTCATCGAACGGAAAATGATGTTCTTTTTCATGTAGTGTGCATTTAGGAAATTTGAGATCAAATTCGATAGGGCCTTGAAAATGAAACATTAATTCAAGATCAACTGTAAAATTTATTCAATTAATGTAAGGAAGCATTGAAACCTAACGAAAACATTTTTAGAGGTCTAGGCTGGTGACGTGTTCCAGCATCATTAAACCTAGTAGTTGTCGTTCGCCACCTGGCTTTAGACAGCACTAGTACGGATTTTTGCTCCCCGTACTGTCGTATATATAACGGGAGATCCTCATAGGTTTAAATCCTTTATCCATTGGAAGCCGAGTCTGTCGCCCTATAACCTTGATACACCGAACATAGCATTCAGGGAGACTACCTGCACGTACATTAATTCCTTGGTCATTTCTCTTTCATTTGATCACCAAGGTGTATATGGCAGTTCATGGAAACTTGGTACACCCTCTTGCTTAGATTACCTTAGTAGTCATTTTGATATTTTTGTGACTCCTTAAAAAGGAAAATATCATCGAGCAGCTTGTCCTTTCATGCTCGTTTAATTATGAAAGTGACTAGAGTCATCTTTTGATTGTTTCCCGACTCTTAAAACATGAAACAACAAAGTTTTGTTTTGATGTCATAAAATTAACTGCCCACGATCAAATTCCCATTAAAAGTTTTCTACTTGGATTGTTTTTCTAATTCCTTAGATTTTGATCTTAGAGCCTTGAATTGGCTATCTCATTTTCCTTCCTGTGTTGAAATATTGTGACAGTGGTGAAACCACCAGTTTCGTCGTCTTCTTCACTGCCTCGTAGTGGTATTTCTTTTCCTGACGTTTCTTTCAAAACCCCTTAGTCCACTAGGTCTGCCAAAGTTGTGCAGCCTATTTTCCCGAGTGTTCAACCTCTCGCTACCCGGTCTCATCCTGAAGAGTCGGTTGAGTTCAATTGGCCACCTCAGGGCGCTTACTCTTGTTTTGGGAGTGAGGAAAAATTCCCAACTCTTACCTCGAGATCACCATTTTTAGCCGCTGCCTTACCTCCTATTCCTCGTCTTCTTTTCGAAGATCTTACGGCTTCATCAGACATGGATTCTTTGAGTCCTTTCAGCAGTGAAGAAATGCATGTTTCTATAGGAGAATATCATCTTTTCCCAGAAGATCTCTCGTGTGTTTCTAGTCAATCTTCTTCTCCATTGGTGTCACTTCTACCCGGTTATCGGACTTTGAGTCAGATTATTTCTGGTGTTGCGTCCATAGCACAGTCCAGTACATCCACTCCTCCAAGGAGTTCGTTCCTTCCTTCGTTAGGACTGTCACCTTCGACACCTAGTTCGTTGGTTGTTGTTACATCTTTCCCGGTCCAACCTACCGTCTGTGTCGCTTCATCTGCACTGGTTGTTACGCATCAGTCATCAGGATCTTTTCACACTCACAGGTCTATCTTTCTTAATCCCACATGACCTGTCAATCACGGTGTGAGTAGATCACAAGCTCACATGTGGAAACCGCACCTTCTTCTAGTGTGGCTATGACTTCCACTTCTATTCCTGGCGGCCTTACTTTTGATGAGTATCTGTTGGATATTCAGCAGCAAAACTCTCAGGGTTCTCAGTAGCCCCAAGCTCTTGTCAATCCTCCCCATCACTATGATGTCTACGGTAATCCCGTATATATGCCTCCAATTGATCCTCATCAGGTTTTTTATCTACCTCCGGATAATCCATATTGAACCGTTCCTCATCAAGGACCATTGATATAGGCGCAACACTCGGGCCCACAAGGACAACCCATAAAGGGACAACCTTTGGTCCAGCAGGGACAAACCTTTGGTCCTCAGGGACAACCTTACGGTCCGCAAGGCCAACCCTTATAGGGTCAACCTTCAGTCCAACAAGGACAACCCTAAGGTCCTTCCGGTCAACCTCAGTTTCAACCAGGAGTGTCTTATGTTCCTGGGGGAAAATGTATCCACCACAGGGACAACCTTTCGTGCAACAACAACAAACTTACATTCAACAAGGCCAAACTTTTGTACATCAAGGACAACCCGATGGCCCTCAGTATTGAGGCAAACCTACTCTGCTGGGACAGCTTGCTCGGCCTCATCAGTCGATTCAACCTGTTCAACCAGCTCGACAACCCGTTCAACCTGCTCAAAAGGTGCCACCTGCTCAACCCCAAGGTGCTACTTACCCTCCTCAAGGTCAATATCATGTTTTATATAGTGCGCCTCAAGGTTTCACTTATTACCCTCAAAATCAATCCCAGATGGTGTATAATCTACATCAAGGTAATGCTTACATTCCGCAGTAGAATCCATATGTTGCTCAACAAGGACCTCAATGGTATGCTCAGAATCAGTATCCCGATCCTCAACTTCAATATGGGCAGAACTATCCAGCTTATAACCCCTATGGACAGAATCCTCCGGGACAAAACATATAGGGGCAGAATTTCTCCCAGCCTGGTGGAATGTTAACACTGGTCCTTATCAACGACCTTTAATGCCTTTTAATCCTCAATTGTCATTTCTCGCAACATTGGAAATTCCTGATGTGTCCAAGTTGACAAATGATCCAATTCTCCATAATCTGTATTGGCCTCCAGTTCCAACCAAAATTCCTTGCGATTGTCCTAAGTTTGAGGGAAAGTCCGGAGAAGACCCCCAAGCACATGTTATGACATACCATCTTTGGTGTTCTTCTAACTCTTGGGTTTACGATTCCATCCGACTCCATCTTTTCCAACGGACTCTTACTGGTGTCGATGCAAAGTGGTACATTGAATTGTCTCGTGGCATCTTTCAAGATTTCAACTCTTTAGCCATGGCGTTTCTCACACATTTCCAGTTACCGGTTCGATATGAGACCGGGATGCACCTACTCACATCCTTGAAATAGGATCGAGCTACTCATATCTCAGATCATATTCATTAATGGAGGAGTCGTCATCACTTGTTCAAGTTTGACATTCCTGATCAACTTCTAATTGATTGGTTCACTACCTAATTTTTCAATCAAATCGCTAAAGACATAGCTATGGGGGCATGTGTAACCGAAGAATAGGCCATTTCTCGTGCCCAGTACCTTGATCTTGTGTACTCCCAGTCTGGCACGTTGTATGATATCTTGCCTAATGCTCCTCAACCTAGAACTTCTAAAGCACCGTTGATGCCATCCGTCGACGGTATCATTGGTTATGTATCTCAGAATTCTCAAAAGTCTTCTCCTTCAAACCCTGGGAAGAAAAAATCTAATCCTTCCAATGATACTGCTTCTCAGTCTACCCAAAATTATGGTAAAACCACGGAAGTCAATGTCGTTCAGGCCAATCCAGCAGATAAAACTTCCAAGGGAAAAAATAAGGGTAAATGTAAGGCCAAATTCAATACCCTTAAACAAGATTCTCAAAAATCTCGTGCTAATGATGGTTCACAACGAAAATTGAAGTACCCTTGTTTGATTTGTGATGAAGAGCACTACACCAAGGACTGTCCTCGACGGGCCGAAGTAAGTAGATTTCTCAAAGGCAACCAAGGAACTCCAGCCATTGTCAAAGAACCTTTTCCATCACAGCAGACCCAGATGGTAGAGCAACCTCAGTCCTCTACCCCATTTGGCTCTCAAGTTTTCATGATGAACGGTTCTGCATCCGTTACTATTGCTACCTGGTTGAAATATTATACAGAATAGCGTCAGGCAGCAGGGAAAGAGATCGTTGATGGTCCTCCTCCTCCACCTTCTTCTGGCCCTCTTCAAATTGAAAGGCCCAGTACTGAACCCGTTGTACGACCACCTTCAAAAGGTGTACTCCGAAAGTCTTCTTACAATCCCAATGTTTGTGCTGCTCAACATTAAAGTATTGTTGAGGATTTGGCTCAGGCGCCATCTACAATGTCTACATTATAAGTACTTCAAAGTTTTTCGTCTCAACGGAAGGCTTTGTTATCTACGATCGGTGGGGTTGATCCTGCTGATTCAAGCCTTATCACTTTCGGCTTGGAAAATTTCATCCCACGTCTCCCGCACTAGCTTGCGCTCATCATTCAAGTTAGCATTAATGGACTGAATATCCAGCGAGCGGTTGTGGATGAAGGTGAATCTACGTGCGTCATGTTATCCTGCTAGAAAGCCACTGGTTCTCTAGCCTTGAATTAATCTCCAAATTATCTAGAAGCATTTGCTGGAAGGGAATCAAAACCTCTTTGTGTTCTCACTATTTTACCGATTACTCTAGAAGGGAAGACGGTCAAATGTCGAGGTTGAAGTAGTTGATGCCAAGCTCAATTACAATATTCTCCTCGGTTGAAGTTGGACTCATGCCATGCTTTGCGTCCCATCCACTTTCTTTCGTGTTTTGAAATTTCAACACGAAGGAAAGATCGTTACGATTGATCAGTGGTCATTCTTCATTTCTTCTTCTGAGAACGACGTTACGTATGTGGATCAAATTCCTACTCCCTACGAGAGCATAGGGCTGGGTCTCTTCAAAGATCCTACCCTCATGGGTATTTTTCCTCTTCCTCCACCGAGCACTGTTATATTAATATGATCTCTCGGTTTGACGACTCGTGGATCATCCCTTCGCCTAAAAAGATCGATTCTTTTGGAGATTCGATGTCGTTAAGTCTGATTGATATTGACTATTGTGAACTTATTTTGGCTTCGGAGCCTCTGCCTCCTAATCATGCTCCTTTGAGCATGTCTCTCGACACTTATTCTCAATCCCCTTGGCTCGACGATTTGGATTCACCCAATCCCTTGAAAGAGATATTTCCCTCTGATGAAGCCATCATGGGAACTATGTCTCTCGAGGATCCTTCGTGGGACGTCATCATTGTTTCTCGTTCATGCCTAGCCTCAGGGCCATGTCTACGTGTCTTGAAAGGTTCGCTTCTCAGGTTCCTTCTCCTCCACTTCAAACACCTATTCTGACACACGAAGTTTTTGCAGAGGGAAACTTGAGAAATATCACTCAAACGATGCCTATCGATATTTCTGTGAAACCGGGAATTGTCAAGAACATCCATATTGGGGTCACTTGTTCTTCAGATGAAGTCCAGGATTATACTAGCCTTTTCCGCGAGTTCCATGATGTCTTTGCATGGTCTTACGAAGAAATGCCCAGCATTGATCCTAGTATAGTGGTGCATGAGATTCCTACATATCTTGGTGCGAAGCCTATTCGCCAGCGTCTTCGTCCTGTGCACCCTAGAAAGGTTTCCACCATGAAGGGTGAAGTTGAAAAAATTCTAAAAGTTGGTTTTATCTATCTGATTCCCTTGACATAACGGATGTCCAACATTGTTCCTGTAGATAAAAAATAGGGTACCATTCATGTCTATGTTGATTATCATGATATCAATTGTGCCCGCCCTAAGGATAATTATCCTACTCCCTTTAATGATCAAATCATTGATGATTGTGTTGGGAGTGAGATTTTTTCTCTTATGGACGGATTTTCTGGCTATAATCAGATTAATATCCTTCTAAAGGATCAAAATAAGACCACCTTCATCTATCCCTGAGGTACTTTCACGTACAAAAAGCTCCCTTTCAGCTTGAAAAATGTTGGGGCTACATTTCAGCGGGCAATGTCATATGATTTTCACGATATTATACACATCATTCAGCCTTATCTGGATGACCTTCCAGCTCATTCAGCTAAGCGTAGAGACCATCCTGACCATCTCCATCAGATTTTTCTTCACTGTCGACACTATAACATCCGGTTGAATCCGCATAAGTGTGTCTTCTGCGTTGACTCTGGTAGACTCTTAGGGTTTATTGTTTCCAAAGACGGAATTCGCCTCGATTAGCTCAAAGTTGAGGCTATCATTAATCTCCCCTCTCCATCCTCATTACATCAGCTGCAGAGTCTATAGGGAAAGGTTAACTTTTTGCGTCATTTTATACCTAACTATGCCAAAGTGGCTAAAGGATAAATGCGATTACTAAAGTAGGGCGTTCCCTTCCTTTGGGATGAGATCGCCAAGAAGTCTTTTGATGCGTTGAAGACGTTTCTTGTCAACGCTCCTCTGTTGCGTCCTCCAAACTATCATCACGATTATTCCCTCTATTTGGCCACCGCTTTCAGTACGATTGCCATGGTTTTGGTATAAGATGATGATGCCAGTTATGAACATGTTATTTACTATCTATCTTGTAACCTTCTCGATATCGAAACGAGATATGCACATGTCAAGAAGTTGGCATTGGCTTTTTTTCAGGTAGTTCAACATTTTCGTCACTGCATTCTATTGCGTACAGTGATTGTGATTTCTAAATGCAATCCTATAACCTACATATTGTCTCGTCAATTGCTGGGGGGTAAGTACTCGAAGTGGATTGTCATCCTCTAAGAGTTCGATTTGGAGTTCACCACTGCCAAGTCAAATAAATCATTAGTCTGTGATGATCTTATCTTCTCTCTCCCTTCCGACTCTGCTCCGTCTAGTTCAGGGAACACATTCCAGATTCTACACTTTTTCTGATCAGCCCTCGATCCTTGGTACGGGGATATCATCGTATATCTTCAAACTTCTACTTTCAGATCTGAGTTGTTGAAGGATTCTCACCGACGCATCCATCATCAATCACAACCTTATTGCATAGTCAGAGATACACTCTACAACATCAAATTTGATTCCATTCTCCACCAGTGTTTGACTCTCAAGGAGGCTGAGAAAGCCCTAAATGACTGTCACAGTGGCGCCTGTGGCGGTCACATGTCTGGATATGCTACTGCATAGAAAATTCTTCGTGCTGGGTATTTTTGGACCACCATCTTCAAGGACTACATTGTTGTTGTTTGTAAATGTCATGATTTCCAGATCTACCAGTGCAAGATGTGCACGCCGCCTTCCCATCTTCACCCTGTCATTACTGTTGCTCCCTTTGCGAAGTGGGGCATCGATTTTATGAAGTGTAACCCTCACTCGGCTGGGGGGCATGCTTATATCATCGTAGCCATTGACTACTTCACCAAATGGGCCAAAGCAATGCCTACACTTATGCTGACAGTAAGACAGTAGCTCAGTTCATATTCAATCACATCATCTCTAGGTTTTGTGTCGCTCAATCCATCGTTACCGATCATGGTTCCCATTTTCGACATTATATGGTGGCGGATTTGACTTCTAAGTTGGGCCTGCGTCACAACAACTCAATGCCGTACTATCCTCAAGCCAATGGCCAGGTCGAAGCCGTGAATAAAGTTTTTTTCGCCATGCTTCAACGTACGATTGGGATGCATAAATCAAACTGGCATATCATGTTATTTGTGGCTCTTTGGGTGTATCGAACTTCAGTTAAGGATGCGACTGGATTCACTCCATTTCAGCTTGTTTACGGTCTGGAAGCTACCCTTTTGATTGAGTGTGAAATACCTTCGCTCAAGTTGGCTGTTGAATTACTGCCAAACACTTCACCAGAAGAATAGCGTCTTCTCTACTTAGAAAGGCTGGATGAAACTCGCCACTTTGCTACTTTGGTCATTGAAGCACAGAAGAAGCGGGTCAAAGCTCATTTTGACCAGTCGGTTTCCCCTCGCTCCTTCGTAGAAGGAGATCTCATCCTCCTGTACGACCAAGCTTATGATAAGCTGGGGACAGGAAAATTTCAACCCATGTGGCATGGGCCCTACATTGTTAAACGTGTCTTGTAGAATGGGGCCTATGAGCTCATTGATTACGAAGGTCATCCTTTGGATCAACCCAGAAATGGGTTGTATCTTAAAAAATATTATGCATGAGTCATCCGTGCATATTTGGTGTACATAGGTGTTCTTTTAATTTTTGTACATTTTTTTCTTGGTGTGCTTTGTGAGCATTTTCCTGCTTATTGGGTCATTGTGTTTTGTGCATATGTCTATTAACCCTTACATCGGTTTCGCAAATGGTGCTTCCCGCAGTACCCGAAACCTGTCTTCAACAGCCTGGGTGATTTATGATCCTGCTGGTGAGTTGATAGATCTTCAAGGTATTTGTCTAGGACAAAATACAAACAATGTCGTTGAGTATAGTGTTGTCATTGACATATTAACCGAGGCGATTACCCTTGGCATTCGTGCATTTGTTGTAAATCTAAACTCACAGCTTGTCGTTCTTCAACTTAATGGACATTATTCAGTTAGAAACCCTCACATTTTAAGGTTGTGTTTACGTGTTCGTTTGCTAGAAATACATTTTGATTACATTACATATCAACATATTCCTAGGCGAATGAATGCATTAACTGATACAGTGGCTAAAATTGTATTAGATAGACATTTGCATAATTTGTAAAATCATCATCACATGATAGTATCCATAATAGGAAAATAGATGTGTATGTATATATATATATATATATATATATATATATATATATATATATATCAAATGTTTGCATCAGTGTGCATCATAAGTACAAAAAATATGTGTGTTTCTGTTACATCCTGAGACACCATGTCTCTCAAAAATATCCAGAAATAAAACCTAGGTGTATGCTCGACATGATGCTCAAGATAGCATGTCACTGCCTATACAAGCCACCTCAGCAAGCGATGAACTCATTTTGACACCCCTGCAGTGTTTCTCTAATATGCACGAGGAACATCATCGAATCACGCATAATTCGAGATCCCACAGGAGATTCCCTCCAGGTTGTGTATTATTTCCTCCTCCTCGCCTCCCTCGGGGGCCACATCAAAGTCACGAGGAACTCGCCTCGCTATCGGAGACATGCCTGCAAGTCTCTCTGGGCCAACATCTACATACATGGATTTAACGTCAAAACATGCATACCAAAAAAATCATAATAATCATGAAAATAAAAAATGATTCTTACCAAGTACTTCATCCCAATCGTCTCCTTCTAGGAGTGGGAGATCTGCATCACCATTGAAATCTGTGCCAGAGTAGGGCCAATCCTCCACGACGATCAGTTTTTGGTTGATCCAATCAAAGAACTCCGGTCTCTAGGACATATGTTGACCTCCCCCTGACCTTAGCATCAAAGCTGCCCAACGGGCCATCCGTGGCTCCTGAGCTGGTGGTGTCGGGACTATAACCTCCTGACGTTGAAATATTAGTAATCATTCCAAGATGAATGATACCAGAATGGACCCATAGCTAAACTGCTTCAGCTTGGTTTTCTTGCACTTTGTTAGTTGATGTTTCATGTTGATTGTCACTAACTCTTCCCAGTTGTATAGGGTCGGTGTTAGGCAGTCTACAACAAGAAGTAGCTGTGTCTTTGTCGCTTCATGCGGTGCTTGCGATCCTGTAGCTTGCGTGATGGTATGCAGCACTACTCTTAGTGCCAAATCCAGAATCGTTTGAATATCAAATTTTCCACTAACTGATCCCTTCCTTGCTCCCGGACACACCCTGTCAATCACCATGCTCATGTTCTCCATTGTGGGCCGGGTGCCGGTCAGGATTGGTACTTCTCCCCTCGATGAAAACCTTGTTATGATGTAAATGTCTGAGACTTCAATCTCGAGTTCCTGATCACGAAGAATGAATTTTTCTTGATCCTCATCCCAGATACTGATTAAGTATTGTATTATCTCTGGTTGAGCTCTGAGGCATGGTGTCATGAAGAACTTATTGAGCCCACAATCTCTAAGAGCTTCCTTTTGGAAATACTTAGAGGGGGGTGAATCAGTATTTCATTTCAATTGTTAATTTTACCAGTGAGATCACTTATATTTAGAACACAAAATGAACAATGATGGAACAGATACTTTTATTAATTTCTTCTTTACAATAATTAAAGTACAATAATGATATTGTTCTCCAACCCTAGATGAAGACTCCAATATTCCAGGATCCAAACTGTATTGTTCCAAGCACCGACTTGGTCTTTCCAAGGCTCCAACCTTGTCAATTTGAGGCACCAACCTCTAGGGCTCCAACCCTATCTCTCGTATAGGCTCCAACCTGGCTTCTTGAGGACTCCAATCCTCTAGGGCTCCAACCCTATTTTCCAAGGCACCAACCTTGTCTCTAAGAGGCTCCAACCTCTTGGGCTCCAACCCGCAACTTCACTTCGCCAAAATATCATTGGTTATTCTTCACGGCTCCCAAATTCTTCTTCAACGAACCCTGTCACACTTAGTCTTCACGTCAGATCATCAATGAAAACCTTTTCTTCTTAGAAGCTATCACCACAACCCTTCATTTCACCCAAAAAAACTTCTCCAAGGTCACATCATGATGGTTGTATGACGTTAACCAAATTATTCACTGTTCACTTCTTGATTTTGGCTCCACTTTTTCTTCACTGTACTTTTTCCACCATATGAATCCACTGCTGCAATCTTAGTTCATAGTCCTGGAGTGACACCAAGGTCCAACTATGTCACAAGCATCAATTCACTGCAATATTCAACTTTTAAATGTTCAATTATCTTTACAAAAAAAAGATTTGCTTGACTGTCCAATATAGGTCTCCACCACTAGACTTCACTGTAGCTATATTAATGTTGCAATCACAATTTAAATCTATATTTGGAAGTGTAAAAGTAGCCTTGAACCCTCCTTGAATTCTACACTATTTACTTCACTTTTCTAAAATTAATACCACAGCAAGTCTAAACGCAGAAGCTCTGTGATTAATACCACAACAAGGAGTATGACTCAAGAATGATGAAGTAGTGATGTTGTTTTTACCGAGCTAAAGAGTAATTATGTCACAAGCAATAGGAGGAAGATTGTTGCACCAATTGTATGCCCGAGCCACAAAGAAATCTAATCCAAAACTGATTACACAGTCCATAAGCTATATCTGAACCAAGATCTTCACTGTTGAAAGATAAACCACAGTCCGCAGAGAGGATCCGATCCACACAATTTGAGCTCCCACAGAAGACTGCTTATCCGAGTTCCAAAATTATGTGGTGTACTCCGAGAATGAGAGAAGGCTTCACGCCTTGTTTTTGCAGCTACAAGTCTTAAAACATACTTATTCCAAACTTAATCTCCTCGGTTACTTTTGAGCTTCTAATCCGAATTCTATGTTCTTCACCGAATTTTTTTATGCTTGAAATGAAGTATTTGATCTTATATTTATAGTGGCTTGCCTCATTTCAAGAGACACGACTTTATGGATAGCCGACATGATTAATTTGTAGCCGACCAATACAAAATAAACTTTTCTTATATCATGATAAAGATATAATATGACTCCTTTATTTTATGGAGAGTTTAACATAGGATGAAACTAATTTTAATGGATAAAATCTCTCAATTAGTCTAGTTGTATTATACGTGGTGATAATATATGGATATTCTTCTTAAGTGGACATGTCAAATATTGGTCTTCTATGTGAAAGATGGATCATATAAAAAACCATGCAAAAAGACCTTGTCTGCCATGTGAGTGATGCATTACACCATGCATGCTACCTGCATAGTACATTATGTCTGCCATATAGGAACATGTATGCCATGTTTGTACACCATGTTGATTGCTTTATACATTATGTCTGCCATGTAGGAATTTGCATGTCATGTTTGTACACCATGCTTCCAACATTAAACATTATGTCTACCATGTATGGTCATAGGGAACATGTTTTGTGTGCCATTAATCAAAGGAATTTTTTATATTGTTTCAAAACATATTCAGAGTCAAGGATTATGTTTATTAAATATGAATGGTAGTGTGTATCGTAGCATAAGGTAATGTTTGGTAGTGTAAATTTATGGTAGCATAAGGTAATGTTTCGTAGTGTAAATTTATGGTAGCATAAGGTAATGTTTGGTACTGTAAATGTATGGTAGCATAAGTGATGCAGGGGCATTAGACACTAGCCAACAATGTAGGAAGTTTTTCCACATGTTGTGGCTAGGAGGGTTCAAAACGTTTGAATTGTAACAGCTAGGTGTCAATACCTCAGTTGACTGTATCATTTAGATCAGTTAGAGTCGTAGAAGTCGAATAGTTCAGTTAGTCCGTCTGTCATATTTCAGTTAGTTGAATTATTTTAATTAGGCTGTTGATTTTCTAAAACGGTCCTCACAGAGGAACTGAACAGACAAATGTTCATGTATATAAATTTAATCCCTCAGATGTATGTGGGGGAGTATAAGAGAAAAGGAAGAGATTTATGCAATAAAAATATGTGTATTGAGCAATTGATTCCGGTTGAATAAACTTCAATTCCCATTGATTTCCAACTGTCGAAATTTATAATTGTGAAGAATTGTTTAACTGTGAGGCGATTGTGTACTGGTAATTCTGTTTCTCTGTCTTTGGTTTCCCATAATTTGTTTGGATGAACCCTGTGAATTCACCCCACTCGCAAGCGCGGTCAGAGTAGGAAAGCCCTTGTCGTCGAGCTCTGTTTTATGATAATAGAAATCTCGCTCAATAAATAAAATTACATTTGTTTGTTGGTAATTAGAATTCCCAACCCGAGTAGCAAACCTGAGTTGAGGCATACAAAGGAGAACACAAACCCAACGTGAACCTTGGTCAAGCCCTGTACCAAAACCACGAGCGGATTTGCGAAGGCGGATTGCCCATATCGCACTGCTTTTGCGAGTTGAGTGGTATTCCCAGAATCGGAGCGATTCCATAGAACCGTCGACGCGTGGCAAGGGTGGACCCACGAAAACTACCATTCAAAGCGCACCATCGCGCGTTAACATTTGTACCAGGATGCCGAGCGATATGCTTACATGCCATTAATCTGGGAAAGAGCCATCGGACGGTGGTCGCTTACTATAGATGCGCGGGAGATAATTAGGGTGTCGGCATTAATATAAAGTTTCGAAGATTTAAACATTGGTTATAAGGTTACAGCAATATAAATTTAGACAATTATTTAACTTTTCAAGAAGGTAGTCAATGATATATATTTATCAAATGATATTTATTTATCAAATTCCTCGGATTTGATAAATAACAAAAAAAAAAAAAGTAGACCACGTGGAGTAGAGAACGAAATTTCAAGGGAAATGCTGACAGAGCCACGTTCGCTAACCATCTCTGGGGCGCAACTCCATTTCGTTGTCGTCAATTGTGGTATCGTAGCCGTTGTTTGTGTTGTTTTTTATATTACAGCAAAATCCACAGAGGTGCTAGCAGTATGAGAAATCGTTGCCAACGCAGGATTTTGGGAATGTTGCGGTAGGTCGAGGCCGTAATGGATGCCATGGAGTGAAGATGTACTCGGGCAGACCTCAAGACATCATGAACCCGAGATAGAAGAAGCAGAAGAAAATGTTGAAATTCCTCCTGACATGAGGCTCCTCAGAACTGTTCTGGGGTCTGCAGTTAAGCCCAGAATTGAAGTGTCGAGTTATGCAGGGGGACTGAATCCAGAAGAACTAGTAGACTGGATTAATGAAATGAACAAGTGCTTCGACTATGAAGAGATAAGAAAGGATAAAAAGGTCAAGTTTGCAGTGACAAAGCTGAAGGGACATGCGGCACTTTGGTGGGATGGAGTGCAGGCAGAAAGGAGGAGAGTTGGCAAGCAACCTATCAAGAGCTGGACCAGAATGATGGCTAAATTAAAAGGTAAATTCTTGCCTAGTGATTACCATCTGACATTGTATAAGCAAATTCAGAACCTGAGACAGAGGTTGTTGACAGTAAAAGAATACACAGAGGAATTCTACAGAGTGAGCATAAGAGCTGGGCAATTTAAAGACACACCAGAGAAGACTGCCAGATATGTGAATGGTCTCAAGATGGAGATCCAAGATGAGATTGGTCTCCTGTCTCCTAAGACAGTGGAAGAGGCCTATCAGATGGCCTTGAAAGCAGAGGAGAAACTCCTGAGGAAACAGTCTGCCAAGAAGAGAGGTACTTTCCGTGGAAAGGGAAGTCGGGGTGGTAGAGGAAAGCCTGCTACACCCAGGGATGGAGCTGACAGTAGCTCACCTCAGAATGCATCTACAGAGGATGATGCAAGGGGCATAAGGGGTTCTTACAGAGGGAAAGGAAGAGGAGACAGAGGCAGAGGTAGAGATTTGAAGTGCTATAGATGTCAGCAGGTGGGACATAAGCACTATGAGTGTCCAGAGAATGTGGGTGCTGGTCCAAGGAATGTTGTTGTTGCCCAGGTTGGAGAAGAGGGAGAAATTGAAGAAGAAATTATTCCAGAGAGGGAAGAATCCTTGGTGGTAAATAAGGTCTTGTTGAAGCAATCTAAAAAAGTCACTGAGCCTGCACAGAGGAAGACTTTGTTTAGGAGCATATGCAAAGTCCAAGGGAAATGCTACTAGCTAGTCATTGATAGTGGCAGCACAGAAAACCTGGTTTCCACTGAGGTGATAGAGAAGTTGAAGCTAAAGACAAGGGAGCATCCCACTCCCTACAAGGTGTCCTGGCTGCATAAAGGGCACCAGCTGGTTATGAAAGAACAGTGTGAGATAGAGCTGCAAATGGGAAAATACAAAGATAAGGTTCTGTGTGATGTAATGCCCATGGATGTGTGTCATATACTACTGGGTAGACCTTGGCAGTTTGACAGAGCAGCAGTGCATGATGGCAATAAGAACACTTACAAGTTCTTCAAAGATGGGATACACCATACATTGATACCCATGGAAGAAGGAGAGCCATCCAGCAGAGTGATTGTTCCAAAGACCTTGTTGCTGAGCGGGAAGGAATATCTGCAGCAGATAGAAGAAGAAGAGGTAAGCTTTGCTTTAGTTTGCAAACCTAAAGTAGTTCTTACTTCTACAAAGATTTCTGATTTGCCAGTAGAAATCCAAGAAATGCTAGATGATTATTGTGACATTATTGTGGATGATTTACCTGATGAGTTGCCACCTGTGAGAAATATCAGCCATCAGATAGATTTTATCCCTGGTTCAAATCTGCCAAATAAGGCAGCCTACAGAATGACTCCTAAAGAAAATGAGGAAATCAGGAGACAAGTACAGGAATTGGTGGACAAGGGGTTGATTAGAGAAAGTTTGAGTCCATGTGCAGTACCAGCAGTATTGAGCCCAAAGAAAGATGGAGGTTGGAGGATGTGTACTGATTCCAGAGCAATCAATAAGATCACAATCAGGTACAGATTCCCTTTGCCCAGAGTTGACGATTTGATTGACTGTTTGAGTGGTGCTAAATATTTTTCAAAGATAGATTTGAAAACTGGATACCATCAGGTTAGAATAAGAGAGGGTGATGAGTGGAAAACTGCCTTTAAAACAAATGAAGGACTGTATGAATGGATGGTAATGCCTTTTGGGTTGTCAAATGCACCTAGCACTTTTATGAGACTTATAAATGAAGTATTGAAAGAATTCATTGGTAAATTTGTCATAGTATATTTGGATTATATATTAGTTTTCAGCAGGATATATTAGTTTTCAGCAGAACTAAAGAAGAACATTTAAGGCATCTTAATCATGTCTTGAAGAAGCTGCACCAAGAGAAACTGCTGATAAATTTAAAAAAATGCTCATTCATGAAAGAAGAGCTGGTGTATTTGGGTTTTGTTGTTTCTACAGAAGGATTGAAGATGGACCCAGAAAATGTTAAGGCAATTGTGGAGTGGCCTTCACCCAGGAATGTCTTTGAGGTAAGAAGTTTCCATGGGCTTGCTAGTTTTTACAGAAATTTTATAAGAAACTTCAGTAAGATCAATGCACCCATAATTGAAACAATAAAGAAGAGAAAACAGCCATTTAAGTGGACTGCTGAAGCATAAATAAATTTTAAAGTTTTGAAGCAAAAGATAATGGAGAAGCCTGTTTTGATTCTACTTGATTTTACTAAACCATTTCAAGTAAGGTGTGATGCCAATGGAGAGGCCATTGGAGCTGTGTTGAGTCAGGATGATAGACCTATGGCATATTTTAGTGAAAAGCTGAATGACACCAGAAGAAAGTATTCCTCTTATGAGAAGGAATTCTATGCAATTTTCCAGGCACTGAAGAAGTGGAGACATTACTTGATGTTCAGGGAATTTGTATTATATTTTGACAATCATGCTTTGCAGTATATTGTACAGCAGCCCAAGTTGAAACATAAGCATGCTAAATGGGTTGAGTATCTCCAAGGTTTTAATTTTGTTTTGAAACATATAAGTGGTCAAGCCAATAAAGTAGATGATGCTTTGAGTAGGAGGCACATGCTTGTTCAAGAAACAAATTTTGAAGTTGTAGGATTTGATTTTCTCAAAGAATTGTATAAAACAGATCCAGATTTTAAAGCAGCATTTGAGGCATGTAGTAACCCTGTTTTAACAGATAGAAGCTAGTGGTTGGATTATTTCCTGCAGGAGGACTTGTTGTTCAGAAGAAGCCAACTGTGTGTATCAAGATGTTCCATGAGGGAAAAATTGATCAAAGAGAAGCATAGTGGTGGACTTGCTGGACACTTTGGTACTGATAAGACTTATGAGCAGCTGAGCCACTTCTATTTCTGGCCCAGGATGAGAACAAAAGTAGATAAGTTTGTGAAGAATTGCAAGATCTGTCAATATGCTAAAGGAAGGAGCCATAATGCAGGATTGTACACTCCCTTGCCTATTCCAGACAGGCCTTGGGACATGGTGAGTATGGATTTTGTTCTAGGATTACCCAAGACTCGGAGAGGGAATGATGCAGTCTTTTTTGTAGTGGACAGATTCTCCAAAATGGCACACTTTATTCCATGCTATAAAACTAGTGATGCCACCCATGTTTCTAACTTGTTTTTCAAAGAAGTTGTTAGATTGCATGGGTTTCCCAAGAGTATTGTTTCAGACAGAGACACCAGATTTGTGGGTCATTTTTGGAGGACACTATGGAAGAAACTTGGTACCAAACTGAGTTTCATCTCATCTTATCATCCCCAGACTGATGGACAAACTGAAGTGGTGAATAGGAGTCTGGGAAATTTGTTGAGTCTTGCAGGAGAACATCCCAAGCAGTGGGATCATATTTTTCCTCAGGCCGAATATGCATATAATGACTCACCAAACAGGAGCACAGGGCAGAGTCCATTCCATATTTTTTATGGAATGCACCCTAGAGGAATATCAGAGTTAAGAAATCTAGGAAAGGCAGAGCTACGGAGTGCAGATGGTGAGAAATTTTCTTCAGTGATCCAAGGCATACATGAACAAGTGAAACAACAACTACAAGACAACAACATCAAATATAAAAGCATAGAAGACTTGAGCAGAAAGGAAGTTCATTTTGAAGTAGGATATCTGGTCTTAGCACACTTGAGAAAGGAGAGATTCCCAAAGAAGCTGTATAACAAATTAAAGTTCAAAAAGATTGGGCCATGCAAGATAATTAGAAATTTTTCTGCAAATGCTTATGAGGTTGAATTGCCACCTGATGTTGGAATATCTCCCATTTTTAATGTTGCATATTTGTACAAGTATGAGGATGATGGTGTAGAAGAAAGATCAGTATACAAGGAACAAATTGAGTGGAAGGAGCAGCTACCTCCAGCACAACCATTGCAACCAGAGAAGATATTGGATAAAAGACCATTCAGAAGGACCAGAGGACAAGATTACTTTCAGTACTTGATAAAATGGAAGGACAAGCCAGAGGAAGATGCCACTTGGATGACGGAAGGGATGTTACAGAATATAGGCAGATCAGTGGAAGAGCTCATGGAAAGGATCCCATGAAGAAAATTGCCCTCGGGAGTCTGATGCAGGGGCATTAGACACTAGCCAACAATGTAGGAAGTTTGTCCACATGTTGTGGCTAGGAGGGTTCAAAACGTTTGAATTGTAACAGCTAGGTGTCAATACCTCAGCTGACTGTATCATTTAGATTAGTTAGAGTCGTAGAAGTCGAATAGTTCAGTTAGTCTGTCTGTCATATTTCGGTTAGTTGAATTATTTTAATTAGGCTGTTGATTTTCTAAAACGGTCCTCACAGAGGAACCGAATAGACAAATGGTCATGTATATAAATGTAATCCCTCGGATGTATGTGGGGGAGTAGAAGAGAAAAGGAAGAGATTTCTGCAATAAAACTCTGTGTATTGAGCAATTAATTTCGGTTGAATAAACTTCAAGTCCCGTTGATTTCCAACTGTCGGAATTTATAATTGTGAAGAATTGTTTAACTGTGAGGCGATTGTGTACTGGTAATTCCGTTTCTCTATCTTTGGTTTCCCGTAATTTGTTTGGATGAACCCTGTGAATTCACCCCACTCGCAAGCGAGGTCAGAGTAGGAAAGCCCTTGTCGTCGAGCTCTGTTTTATGATAATAGAAATCCCGCTCAATAAAGAGAATTACATTTGTTAGTTGGTAATTAGAATTCCCAACCCGAGTAGCAAACCTGATTTGAGGCATACAAAGGAGAACGCAAACCCAACGTGAACCTTGGTCAAGCCCTGTACCAAAACCATGAGCGGATTTGCGGAAGCGGATTGCCCATATCGCACCACTTTTGCGGGTTGAGTGGTATTCCCAGAATCGGAGCGATTCCATAGAACCGTCGACGCGTGGCAAGGGTGGACCCACGAAAACTGTCGTTCAAAGCGCGCCATCGCACGTTAACGTTCGTACCAGGATGCCGAGCGATATGCTTTCATGTCGTTGATCTAGGAAAGAGCCATCGGACGGTGGTCGCTTACTATAGATGCGCGGGAGATAACGAGGGTGTCAGCATTAATATAAAGTTTCGAAGATTTAAACATTGGTTATAAGGTTGGCGGTATAATATAAAGCCGAGATAATTATTTAACTTTTCAAAGGTAGTCAATGATATTTATTTATCAAATGATATTTATTTATCAAATTCCTTGAATTTGATAGATAACATCCAAAAAAAAAGGAAAGTAGACCACGTGGAGTAGAGAACGAGGTTTCAAAGGGAAATGCTGACAGAGCCACGTCTACAGTTAACCATCTCTCCTTAGGGGTCCGAATTCCATTTTGTTGTCGTCAATAAGGTAATGTATGGTAGTGTAAATGTATGGTTAGGGTTTTAGGGATTTTATAGGAAGTTAGAATTTAGGATTTTATAAGATAGGGCTTTTAAGGTTTTATGTGTTTAGGATCTAGGGTTTGTGCAACAACACATGTATTAGTATAGACTTAGGGTTTTCATTATCTTCAAAAATGACATCATTCTATTGAAATCAATGACAACCTTAGACCAACATTTCTATGCATCTTTCATTTTTCATGGCAATTTCGTCTTCTTCACTGTGTTCTCGTTCCTTCCATTCGATCACCATTTTTCTACTTCACACCTGCAAACATGTTCATATGAATATCATTAGCCAAATTAAAATCTTTTGAATGGTGAAAATGGGCCTACTTGCTTGCATTATAAGTTTAAAATGGTTTTCGCGGTTGGCGTGCCCTAGTTAAAAATATTGGGCAATTGGGGCGAGTCCGTGCCCGATACTCGCACCAACCGTCAGGCCCTAATTTTTACAATTTCTCCCACATATTTCCAGATTTGGGGTTGCAGGCAATGAAAATACAATCAAAATACATGGAGGAATGATAGCTCTTACCTAGAACTAACGGATTCAAGATTGGTCTGCAATATTGCCCATTATCACCGTTGCAAAATCACAGTGTAAAATGGTTAACTATTGCTCCACAAGCGGTACAAGTGAAAAGTAATTATTTTTTACCATTTTTGGCATTTTATAACTTTTCGAACCCCTAATTAGGTTTAAAGACGTATTTTTTTATTATTTCATTATTTTATTTCGATAAATGGGTTATATGTGCGTCTCTTGTGCAGCGACAGGTTTTTAATGCAACAACAATGAAGTAACGAGTTGTATTTTATACTTTTTCAGACTCGGTAAAAACATGAAAAAGTCACTGTTGGAGTCATCTTTCAGCGCTTTTATGACTCTCTAAAACTGAAAATATTGTCAAGACTCTTGTCGTTTTGAACTCGTTAAATGGCTGCAAAACGATATCTACTCAGTATATGTTTACCCCTTTTTCGGTTTGGGATAGATTATTTACGAAAAAGGAATACCTTAGCCTATCGCAACTAAGAGGTTCCCTCGAATATTATTTTCTACCTTTTTGGCTCTCAGGGACCATTTACGAAAAGGGACCTGCTAGAGTTTTTTTTTTTGCTTCTTTTCAAACTCTATAAATATGAAAATATATCGAGTTCTTCCTTTATCAGACTCGTTAAACCCTGATGACATCAAACATCGTCACCATGACGTTTGTAGCACCTAATTTGACCTCAGACTGAAGGAAGGCAAACCAAGGTAACTACAAACCATGCTTAACCTTGTAGCTAGCCCTGCAAGGCAGGGATAGGGCTCTCTCCATAAAGAATCCCAGTCAAGGATGACTGCAAAAATGATTTTAGGCTAGGTATAGTAGCTCGAAATATGTTTTATAAATTTTCTGGGTTTTGTTGGATCAGATGGAGCTGGGCAGTTTAAATCTAGGTAATTAAATCAGAAGTACAGGGTATTCTATGGGGCAAGGTAGGCATGGAATTTAACAAACTTTGGTTTTATGATTGTGAAATGTTTGAGACTGGTGAGGAGCTGAGGAGGGCATATGAGATGGATCCTTCTCAAACAACAGAAAACATAAAATATTGAATGATTTTCCCAAGGAAAAGCACTGTAAACAATGGATTCTACCTATCTAACTTGAAAACATTCAACAGAAATAATGGAATGAATGAATCGCATACATAAAATTTAACAAATGATCACAAAAGAAGAGACTGTGCTAAAATTCCATACCATAGGGATCCCATAAAAAATTGCTGCAAGTATTTATTAATTCCCTGCCAAGCTGGTTACAAATATGTACAATGAAACTTAGAGCGTCCCAGTGATTCCGATCTTTTTCCACCTTTACAAATGACTCAAAAATTACATTAAATAAACAAGCGGGGGCGAATCCATAGAATGAGGAGTTGTTTCACCTGCCCTAAAACCAAAATCCAAAGATAGAAAAACCCAACAGTATGCCTATGAAAGAGAGGAAACAAAATATTTGACCATCTGGAAGAAGAATCTGTTACATTTACTTCAAAAAATGGGAAGAAAAAAAAATCTGGAGACCTTTCCCCCCTCATTTATCGTTTTCTATCGATGCCAGAATGATCTCTGTATTCATAATTAGCTCACAGCCTTAACAAAATGTATTTTTCCTTTAACTTGAAGAAAATCCCCTTTAAACCAAAAAAAATTGAATTTTCCTCTTTTAATGGAGAAAAACCCTTTTTTATTGAAAAGAGAAAAGGACTGGTGGTGGGCCCAAAAATTGCAATTGCAAATCGACAGCGGAAGGAGCGGGTATAACTTGGGCGGAGGAAATCGCAATAAGCGATGTGCGATGGCAGAATGGTTGCATCGGGGAAATTGAGCGAGCTGGAGTTAAAACACTGGCGGGAGCAATCGCGCAATGCGATGCTGCGACGATATCGCATCAGCAGGAAGGAGATGGTGGGTTCAGAGTTAAGTGTTGAGGGAATTGATGATTGCGCGATGCGATGAAAGACTTATCACATCGGTGGAAGAGGATGGAAAGGTTAAGTGATGCGGGGGAATCACAATATGCGATATACGATAATCACATCGATGGGGAACGAGAAAGCGGGAGCGAAGTGTTGTGGGAAATGAAAATGACGCGATGCGATGGTGCGATGGCATCTGCCCCCTACCAGGTCCTCACCCATATGAATCGGTGAGTCCCTATTGGGCCTCTCCCTTTAGTCGAGCATCGCATCAGTGGTTTGTAGGGGACGTCAATGTCAAAATAACAAGGGATTTTGCAATAAAGGGAAGAAAATCATATTAAAAGGCAAAAATTTTATAGTTAAAAAGGCATCGGAACAATAGAAAAAGGGACAGAATTGTGCTTTTGGGGCCTTTTATTCATTTGGGCATATTTTCCAATCCAGAAAGTGGTTTTGGGAGTGCGATATACCGTTGGAAATATCTTTCCGAGATCCTTCTGATAAGCATACTTGGAACATGATTTATAGTGAAAATTATGTGGAGAACACCTTTGAAAACCAGGCAGAGAAGAGCCCCTTTGACCCTTGGTGACGAGATGTAAAGGACTAATAGTGGCCTTGTGGAGATAGCATCTTCTGAAGTTCAACTTATTACATATGGAGACATAAAATTCAATAATAAATGATAACAAAAAAACAAAGAACCCTGTTTTCACCTCAAAACATGTTTTGAGGTGAAAATTACATCCAGCTGAAAGAACAACTTCTTTGATTTTTCCAGATACTGTGAATTGAGTTTATTTGGCATCCTCATGTCCTTGCTGATATTTATTGACACTTTCCTCATAAATTTGACCATGTAGAACCCTAAAACCTAATGAGACCAACCCTATGACCTAATCATATGAATTGCAAAGTGAAAATGAATCATGACTGAAGACCATAGAGAGGAGAATCAACGAGTATTTTCATGAGGGAAAACCGATGAAGTGACCCCAACCATCAGTGAATCCATGACCTAATGGAGTGATAAAAATTTATAGTATGGGACTCCTACTATGCAAATGCAAAAGAGAAGATTTGATCACTAATGGCAGTATGACAAGACTGACACTAACAACGTTCACTGAGTTCCTCCTTCCTAGGGATCATAAAATGTACTAGGATGGATTTGTCCGAAGGACCAACTTATATCACAATCATATGCTATCTCGTTCAAGCTTGTTTTCCAAAAATAATGGGGGTACTCGCTAGAAATGGTGGGGGAAAATGGAACCAGTCTTTAGTTGTGTCGGCAGTATGTCACTCTTGAACATGACACTCATCTGCCTTCGTTTCAGGTTGGGGATATCTCATTTCGTCATTTTTGCCTCCATGGGTTTGGATAATCTGTTTTGGCCTCTCATCTTCTCTTTGCCACATCATCATGACCTTATATCCTTTGATGTCAAATAATGCCAAATCTGGAGTCGTGTCATTGATATTTTCAAGAGAAGTTTGCCTCTACAGTTTTCAACCTTCCTCTGATCCTCTATTTAGTCCTGATTCACTATCATCTTGTTCCTCTATCTCGTGTCGATGATGTGGGAAACATTATGGCCCTCCTTTGACCGATTGACTTCCTATCGACTTTAGCTCATTATTCAGGAAGTTGACCTAGAGACTCCCTTCCAGTACCTTGGAGCTTGCATGCCTCAATGGCAAGTTCTTCGCATTCGATGACAGGTCCACATCATTGGCCTTCGTTCGAGTAATTCTGTGAGTGTTCGACGCCAAATCACTATTCACATTCCGTGGATTTTACCTATTGTACCTCGAGAGCCATTTTCATTATTGGTGGTTTCTCTCATGCCTGTTAACAGCTTTCATCATTGGCTGGTAATCAGGTGACTTTTCTTTCATGTTCGACTTCAGCTCACATATTCGCATGCTTGAATTTGTACTTGTTCAGGTCGATATGGAGCACAAGACCCTGGGTTTTGTCTGATAAGATCCAAACTGTGCGATATTGTGGTTTATCATAACTTATTGCATGACTCTTTTGATTGGATGGTTTTGACCATACTTGAGTATATTTGTTGATCCTTACTTCTGGATGGATGCGTCCATACCTCGGATCTCAGTTTTTATGTACTCTATTATGAATGGCTATGCCCATGCCAAATGTTCATGTATGAGATATATAAAATGTATTTGTACTTGCAGGTCTTCCGACAGCAGTTTTTTGTTCGAATGCGCTCTCATAAAGCATTTCACCCCTCCCTCTCTCTCGGACCTCATGCTTTAGGGGGCATCTGTTACACAACATTTTGTCATTGTCCCACACATTGGAGGACCATTTCTGTGACTAATAAGAAGTATCATGCCTTGAAAATACCATCATTGCATCCCTTTCCATGAGGACAACATTCCTTCTATTGACAATTCCTTGAGCAGACCATCAGAAACACATGTTTTTTCATTGGCGCTGGTAGACTGTTATGCCCTCACGCCAATGAGGAAGATTAAAACTGGGCCCCGTGTCCATTGGCGCTCTGTCCTAGTTAGCTACCTGCGCCAAGATGTTTTTGGAATGTTTTTTAAAAATAGAGGTGAAGTTTCCATCATAGCAACTTCGTGGGCGATTCAGCATGAGTGGTTCGACTGAATAACTATGACCACCCTCATTTGGCCTCTTGTTTCCACCTTTTGGGGAACCTCCCAAAGGATAAGGCCTCCCTTCCACTATAAATAAATTTATTTCCCATTCATAAACTAGCTGAAAGGCTGAAGAGAATTGTTGAACACTTTTCTAGGGAGATAGAACAAAAAGAGACCTTTTTCGAGAGAGAGCTTAGGCTTGTGTCCTCGCCTCATCCCAATTCCCGATGATACTTCAAGATGCGCTTCCACTAAACCCGCTGAAGGAGGTTACGACATCAAGGCTCCAATTGTAGTCTCTTTCTTTTGTTTATATATATACATGACTATTGTCTAGTTCTCATCTTGTGTTAATATGGTTTATTTTACGCAATGTGTTTAGTCCTCCTTGACTTACCAGTTAGCTACGAATGAAATTATTGTCTTGTATATTGCTCTTGTCTTTGTTCTTTGTGCAAGAATACGAGTACCATTGCTCAAGTACTGTGATCTGTCGGGACAGAGATTAAGAGGTTGCCACTACTACAGTTGCGACAATCGCATTGGACTCCAGGTAGGTCAATCTACCCCAACCTATTTCATTCATTAGCTGGGAACATACACCTTAGCTTGTTCCCTTGTTGCTAGACCCACTCTAGGGTTAGAGGGATTTCCTATTTCTGCAAAGGGGATTTACCTTTCCAACAGTGTCTCAAGCATTCATCGGGGAATTGGACTTGGCGAGGCAATAGGCCTAGACTCTCTCTCGACAATGGATTCCTCTCTGCTCTATCTCACACCAGCTATAGTAAGGATTGTTCAGCTAGCTGCAAATATGTTAGAAGGATGTATTTATAGGAGAGGAGGAGGTGGTTTGGGATCCCTCATAAGGTGGAAGGGAGGCCTTATCCTTTGGGTAGTTTCTCAAATGTAGGAAACAAGAAGCCAAAGGAATGAATTCGACGTTATTCATTCGAACAAACCATGATGACTCCACTCACAAAGTGGTTGGGAATGGAAAATTCGCTTCTATTTTAAAAAAAATTCCAAAAATAGTTCGGCGCGGGTAGTCCACTGAGACAGAGAATCAATGGGTGCGAGGCGCAGTGCTAATTTCTCTATGGGCATGAGGCCATAACTACCTACCAGCCCCAACCCAAAATCATGTGTTTTTGAGAGGTTGATCCAAGAATAGTCAAAAAATTAAATTTTCTTCACATGCCAAGGGATGCAATGACACTTTTTGCAAGGTATGACAATACACAGAAGTCACTGAAATGGTCCTCCAATGTGCGGGATGGGGATTGCAGGGACGATGAAAAAATGTTGTGTAACATATGCCCCCTAAAGCATGAGGTCTGAGAGAGAGGGAGGAGTGAAATGCTTTTATGAGAATGTGTTCAAACCAAACACCGTCGTTGGAAGACCTGCAAGTACAAGTACAACTGATATCTATGATACATTAACATGTTCAAACAAATGAAATCTGAGGTATGGACACAATCATCCAGCAAGAAGGATCAATAAATAGACTCAGGTATGGTCACAACCATCCAATCAGAAGATTCATGCATATAGTCATGATAAACCAAATCATCTCGCAGCCTGGATTTTAGTAGAAAAAACACAGGGTCTTGTGCTCCATCTCGACCCGAACAGGTACAAATTCAAGCATGCGAATGAGCGAGTTGAAGTCGAACATTCAAGAAAGTTGCCTGATTACCAACCAATGATGAAAGTTGTTAACAGATGCAATAGAAACCACCAATAATGACAATGGTTCTCAAGGTACAACTAGTACAATCCACAGAATGTGAATAGTGAGCTGAATTCAAACACCCGCAGAATCACTCGATCGAAGGCCAATGATGAGGACCTATCATCGAATGCGAAGAACTTTCCATTGAGGCATGCAAGCTCTAAGGTACCAGAAGGGAGTCTCTAGATCAACTTCCTGGATAATGAGCTGAATTCGATAGGAAGTGACCTAGTCGAAGGAGGGCTATAATGTTTCCCACATCATCGACACGAGACAGAGGAATAATATGATAGTGAATCAAGCCCAAACAGAGGATCAGAGGTTGAAAACTCTAGAAGGAAACTTCTCTTGAACATATTGGTGACATGACTCCAGAATTTGGCAGTATTTGACATCAGGGGACCTGAGCTCATGATGACGTGGAAAAGAGTAGATGAGAGGTCAAAACAGAATACCCAAACCCATGGAGGCAAAAAATGGCGAAATGGGATGTCCCCAACCCGACACGAATGCAAATGAGTGTCATGTTCAAGAGCGACATACTGCCGACACAACTAAGAACTGGTTCCATTTTCCCCCACCATTGCTGGCGAGTACCCCAATTATTTTTGAAAACAAGCTTGAAGGGGATAGCATATGCTCAGCATATAATTTTTTCCTTCGGACAAAGGCACCCTAGTACATTTTACGAGCCCTAGGAAGGAGGAACTTGGTTACGTCATGGTGACAATTTCCGATGTCATTTAGGTTTTAACGAGTCTAACAAAGGAAGAACTCTGCATATTTTCATGTTTAGAGAGTTTTAAAAGAAGTAGAAAAAAAAACTCGACTAGGTCCCTTTCCGTAGGTAGTCTCCCAGATCCAAAAAAGTAGAAAACCATATCTGAGAGAACCTCTTAGTCGCGATAGGCTAAGGTATTCCTTTTTTGCAAATCATCTATCCCAACCCAAAAAAGGGGTAAATGTATACTAGGTAGATATCGTTTCGCAGCCTTTAACAAGTTCAAAATGACAAGAGTCTTGGAAATATTTTCAATTTTTCAGAGTCAGAAAAGAGTTGATAGATGACTCCAGGGGTGACTTTTTCGTGTTTTTACCGAGTCCAAAAAAGTATAAAATACAACTCGTTACTTCATCGTCGTCGCGTTGAGGACCTGTTGCTGCACAAGAAATGCATGTAAAACCCATTTTTCGAGATAAAATAGCAAAATAATCGAAAAATATGCTCAAAAACCTAATTAGGGTTCTGAAAAGTTTATAAAATGCTAAAAATAGTAAAAACAAATCACTTTTCACTTTTACCTCTTGTGAGCACTTTTTACCCTTTTTTCACTGTGATTTTGTGGATTTGACAGCGGGAAATCCAGGAGGCCAATCATGAATCCGTCTTTTCCAGGTAAGAGCTCATATCCTTTCATGCATTTTGATGTAAATTTCATTGCCTGCAATCCAATTTTTAGATCTATGGGGGGATTTTTGTTCAAATTAGGGCGTGACGGTCGGCGCGGGTATCGAGCACGGAGTCGCACCAACCATAGCCACGATTTTTGGCTTATATTTCAACAACTTAGCCCATTTTAAACACTTCAATAGAAAATAATTTGACTAATGACAACCACATTGATGTTTTTGCAGGTGTGAAAGAGAAAAATGGTGATCGAATGGAAGGAAAGAGAACATAGTGAAGAAGATGTGCAAGCTTTGGGAAATGTAAGATGCATGGACGTTCTCAGGCACTGCGGACTTAAAAAATTCTTCATGGCACCATGTCTCCGAGCTCAACCAGAGCTATTGTAGTACTTGATCAATGTATGGGACATTGATCAGGAAATATTCATAATTCATGTTCGGGAGCTATAGATTGAGGTCTCATATGTTTACTTCATAACTAGATTGTCACGGAGGGGGGCAGTACCAATCCTGACAGGTACCCAGCTCACTATGGAAAACATGAGCATGGTCATCGACAGAGTGGGTTGAGAGACAAGGAAAGGATCCAAAAGCAGGAAGGTGGATATCCAAACCATTCCTGATTTGGAACTGAAGGTAGTGTTGCACACCATTACGCAAGTTGCAGGATATCAGGCTCCACATGAAGCAACAAAAACACAGTTACTTCTTGCAGTAGATTGTATGGCACCAACTCTCTACAACTGGGTATAGGCGGTAACAATCAACATGAAACGCCAACCAACGAAATGAAAGAATGGTAACTTAAAACAGTTCGGCTATGGGTCCATCTTGGTACCATTCATCTTGGAACGGTTACCAATTTTCCAACTTTAGGAAGTGATAGTTCCTATTGGGAATCACGATTGCCGTTAGACCAAAACTCGCAGGTGTTAGTCAACGATTGCATCACCAGAGATAAGGTTCCACAAAAGGCGGTTAGTCCATGTCGCGAAACACACGGGAAGCATTAGATTATCCAATGTCCAACAATCTCCCCCCCAACGCGAGTCGGGTGTGTATCGAGCTCGTGACCTACGCTCTGATACCACTTGTTTGGAATCACGATTTCCATTAGACCAAAACCCACAGGTGTTATTAAACGATCGCATCGCCAGAGATAAGGATCCACGAAAAACAGTTATTCCATGTCGTGAAACACAAGGGGAGCATTGGTTTATCCAATGTCCAACAGTTCCTACACCACCAGCCCAAGAGTCACGAATGATCCGTTGGGCGGCTTTGATGCCAAGATCAGGAGGCAGTCAACAGATGTCTTGGAGACCAGAGTTATTTGAGTGGCTCTGCCAACAACTGATTGTCATGGAGGACTGGCCCTATTCTCGCACGGACTTTACAGGTGATGCATATCCCCCACTCCTAGCAGGAGAGGATTGGGATGAAGCATTGGGTAAGACTCATTTTTTTATTTTGATGAGTATTATGATTTTTTATTATATACGTTCTGATGTTGATCCATGTATTTATAGATGTCGGCCCAGAAAGACCTGCAGGAATGTCTCTAATAGCATGAAGGATTACTCGTGATTTTGATGTGGCCCCTCATGGTGAGGGAAGCAAGGAGGAGGAAATCGTACACAACCTGGAGGGACTCACGAGTAAATTACTAGACTATGCGAGATTTGATGATGTTCCTCGCGCATACCAGAGACATACCGCAGGGGTGTCGAACCCTATTCAACGCTTATTGAGGCTTCTTGTGCGGGCAGTGACATGCTACCATGAGCATCATGCCGACTAGACACCTAGGCTTTTATTTATGCATATTTTTTTAGAGACACGATGTCTCTGGATGTAACCAAAACATACATATTTTTTGAACTTATGATGCACGTGGATGCAAACACTCGATATATATATATACACCTATTTTCCTGTATGAATCTTATCATGTGATGATGATGCTTTACAAATTACGCAAATGTCTATCTAATACAATATTGGCTACTGTATCGGTTAACGCATTCATTCGTCTAGGAATATGTTGATATGTAATGTAATAAAAATTTCTTTCCAGTAAATGAACACGTAAGTAAAACCTTAAGATTTGAGGATTTCTAACAGAATAATGCCCATTAAGTTGAATAAAAACAAGCTGAGAATCTAGGTTAACAATCAATGCATGAATTTCGAGAGCAATGGCCTCAGTTAAGAGTTCAATGACATCGCTATATTCAACAACATTGTTTGTAGTTCATCCCAAACAAATACCTTGTAGGTATATCAACTCACCGTTAGGATTATAAATCACCCAGGCTGCAGAAGATAGGTTCTAAGTACTGCGGGAGGCACCATCTGCGAAACCGACATAAGGAGTAATAGACATATACACAATAAGTAACGATACAATAAGCAGGAAAACCGCTCGCAAAGCACACCAATCCAAAAATGTACAAAAATGAAAAAAAATCTATGTACAAAATAAACATGCACGAGAAACTCATGCATAATATTTTTTAAGATACATCCCATTTCTAGGCTGATCCAGAGGATAACCTTCATAATCAATAATATCATAAGCGCCATTCTACAAAACGCACTTAACAATATAGGGCCCATGCCTCATGGGTTGGAATTTTCCTACCCCCAGCTTATCATGAGCTTGGTCATACAGGAGGACGAGGTCTCCTTCTATAATGGAACGAGGGGAAACTGACTGGTCAAAATGATATTTGACCCACTTTTTCTGTGCCTCTATGACAAGAGCAGAAAAGCAGCGAGTTTCATCAAGCCTCTCTAAATATAGAAGATGCTCTTCTTCTGGTGAAGTATTAGGCAGCAATTCAATAGCTAGCTTGAGAGAAGGGATTTCACATTAAATCAAAAGGGTAGCTTCCAGACCATAGACAAGTTGGAATGGATTGAATCTGGTCGCATCCTTCACTGAGGTTTGGTAAGCCCAGAGAGCTAAAAAAAATATGAGATGCCAGTTTGATTTGTGCATCCCAATCGTACATTGAAGCATAGTGACGAGAACTTTGTTCACGGCTTCAACATGGCCATTGGTCTGAGAATAGTGGGGCATTGAGCTGTCGTGACGCAGACCCAACTTAGAAGTCAATTCATCCATCATCTAATGATGAAAATGAGAACCATGATCGGTAATAATGGCTTGAGGGACACCAAACCTAGTAATGACATGATTGAATAGAAATTGTGCGGTTGTCTTACCGTCAGCTATAAGTGTAGGAAAATCTTCAGCCCATTTCATGAAGTAGTCAATGATTACGATAATATAAGCATGCCTCAGGGTCGAGTGAGGGTTACACGTCATAAAATTGATGCCCCACTTCGCAAAGGGACCAACAATAATGACAGGATGAAGGTGTGTGGGTTTCGCGCACATCTTGCACTGATAAATATGGCAATCGTGACACTTACAGACAGCAACAATGCAGTCTTTAAAGATGGTTGGCCAGAAATATCCAACACGAGGAATATTGTGTGCAGTAGCATAACCATACATGTGACTGCCACAAGCGCCAAAGTTGCAATCATTAAGGACATTTTCATCCTCCTCGAGAGTCAAACACCGGCGAAGAACAGAATCAGCTCTAATGTGGTAGAGAGTATCTCTGACTATGCGATAAGGTTGAAAATGATGGCAGATGTGTCGATGATCATCCTTCGTGAACTCAAATCAGAAGGTGGAAGTCTAAAGATATACGATGATATCATCATACCAAGGATCGAGGGTGCTAATAAGAAAAAGTGTGTCGTCCGAAATGTGTTCCTCGGAACCAGATGGAGCAGAATTAGAAGGGAGAGAGCAGATTAAATCGGCGAAAACCAATGACTTCTTCTATTTGGTAGTAGTAAACTCCACCAAAATCTTGGAGGATAACAATCCACTTCGAGTATTTTCCCCCTTAAAATTGATGAGTCAGTATGTAAGTCATGGGGTTGTAATCAGAAATCACGGTCACTGTGCGCAATAGAATGTAATGACGAAAATGTTGAACATCTTGAACAACAGCCAATGCAAACTTATCGACATGTGTGTAATGTGTTTCAGTATCGAGAAGATTGCGACTCAGATAGTAAATGACGTGCTCGTAACCATCATCGTCATCTTGCACCAGAACCTTGGTAATAATGTTAAACGTGGCAGCCAAATAGAGGGAGTAATCACAATGATAATTGGGAGGACACAACAGAGGAGCATTGACCAACAATGTCTTCAGTGCATCGAAATATTTTTGGGTGATCTCATCCCAAAGGAACGGGATGCCTTGCTTGAGTAATCACGTAAATCCTTTGGCCACTTCAGCATAGTTCGGTATAAAACAATGCAGGAAGTTAGCTTTCCCTTGTAGACTCTATAGCTGATGTAAGGAGGAAGGAGAGGGGAGATTAAAAATAGCTTCAAATTTGAGGGGATCGAGATGAATTTCGTCTTTAGAGATGATAAACCCTAAGAGCCTACCGGAGTCAAAGCATAAAACAAACTTTTGCGGATTGAGCCGAATGTTATAGCGTCGACAACGAAGAAATATTTGACAGAGATGATCAGGGTGGTCTTTACACTTAGCTGAATGAGCCGAAATGTCATGAAGGTAAGGTTTAACAATGCGCTTGATATCATGGAAAGCATATGACATTGATCTTTGAAACGTAGCCCCAACATTTTTAAGACCAAAAGGGAGCTTTTTATAAGCGAAAGTACCCCAAGGATAGATAAAGGCGGTCTTGTGTTGATTGTCTGGAAGAATATTAAACTGGTTGTACCCAGAAAACCCGTCCATAAGGGAAAATATATCACTCCCAGCACATTCATCAATGATCTGGTCAATAAAAGGAGTGGGATAATTATCCTTAGGACAAGCACGGTTGATATCATGGTAATCTACGCAAACCCAAATAGTACCATGTTTCTTATCCACAAGAACAATATTAGAAACCCATTCTGTCAAGGGAATCGGATAAATAAAACCAACTCTAAGAATTTTTTCAACTTCACCTTTAATAGCGGCCACCTTTCTAGGGTGCACAAGACGAAGACCCTAGTGAACAGGCTTCGCACCAGGATAGGTAGGAATCTCATGCACCACTATACTTGGATCGATGTCGGGCATTTCTTCATCTGACCAAGTGAAAATGTAACGAAACTCGCAGAAGAGACTATTATAGACCTTGATCTCATCGGGAGAACATGTCACCCCAATATGGATGTTCTCGACAACCCCCGGTTTGACGAAGATGTTGATAGGCATCGTTTGTGTGATGTTGCCCAAGTTACCTTCTGCAAATACTTCGTGTGTCAAGATGGGTGTCTCAAGCTGAGGAGAAAAAACTTGAGAAGTGAACTTCTTGAGACAAGTAGACATGGCCCCAAGTCCAGGCATGAAAGAGGAACGATGATGACTATCGTCCCAAGGAGGATCCTCAAGAGACATAGTTTCCACGATGGCCTCATCGGAGGGAAATATCTCATTTAAGGGATCGGGCGAATCTGAATCATCGAGCCAAGGGGATTGAGAATAAATGTCAAGAGACATACTCAAAGGAGCATGATCAGAGAGAGGAGGAGCCAAAGCCGAAATAAGTTCACAATAATCAATCTCTATTGGGCTTAACGACATCGAGTCACCAAACGAATCAATCTGCTCGGGTGAAGGGATGACCCATGGATCAGAAGACCTGGAGATCATGTTGACCTGAGTAGTATTGGGTGGAGGAAGAGGAAAAATTCCCATGAGGGCAGGATCCTTGAAAAGACTTGGCCCTATGCGCTCATAAGGCGTAGGAATATGATCTACATATGGGACATTGCTCTCAGAAGATGAAGAAGTGAAAAAGGTCAACTGATCAATAGTGATAATCTTTCCCTCATGCGGAAATTGAAGAACACGAAACAGAGTGGACAGAATTCACAACATGGCGTGAGTCCAACTGCGACCGAGGAGAAGATTGTAATTGAGCTTGGTGTCAATGACTTCAACCTCAACGTTAACTGTCTTTCCTTCTAACGTAATGGGTAAACTAGCGATAACACCAAGAGGGCGAGATTCCCTTCCATCAAAGGCTTCTATAGCGTTTGGAGATGAATTGAGGGCTAGAGAATCGATGGCTTTCCAACATGTAGATGACATGATGCATGTAGATGCACCCTTGTCCATGACTGCTCGATGGATATTCTTTCCATTAATCCCAACTTGGATGATTAGTGAAAGCTGGTGAGGGAGACGTGGGACGAAATTTTCCAAGTTGAAAGTGATAAGGCTTGAATCGGCGGGATCAACCCCTCCGATAGCAGATAACAAATCCTTTTGTGAGTAAAATATTTCGGTAAAAATCACATCAAAGTAAATTTGGTCGACGCGTTTCGAACCAGCCAGTGTGGTTCATCATCAGGACAAGATGAAAAATCTGATCAGGTAACCCATTTAAATAGATAAGAAAAGCTCCAACTAGTTGTTTGTAAAATAATGGCTAGTTTGACTAAACTTAGGAAATAAAATCAAAAAATAATAATAATTCCTTTTTTTTCTTTTTTCTTTTCTTTATTTATTTATTTAAATTAAATTCTTAATGTTTATAATTTTAATTTTTTTTTTTTTAAATAAAAATAAGATTTATTTTATATATTCTTGAAGAATAAATAAATGTTTACTATTATATATATTTTTAGTTTTACTTTTAGAATAATAATTAATATATTTTATTTTGTTCTATTTTTATTTCTATTTATTTTAAGAATATATTAAAAGTTAAAATATTAAAAACAAACAAATAAATAAATAAATAAAAACAAATAAATAAATATTTATAGTTTGAATTTTATAAATTAATTTTATTTTTTATAATATGTTATATATTAATAATTATATGTTATGTAATTAAAAATAAAAAATAAAAAACACTAGGAATGAAGAGCAGGAATCCAACATCTGCTAACAATCCACCCATCGTCTCTGTTGAGGTTAACCGACCTCTTTTCGATTTCCAGGGCTTCTCTCAACTTGCGGTGGTGGAAATGGTAAATCCTCGCAATAACCTTAGCATCTTCAATGCAAATGTGATGATTTGTCTTCTCAGCATGCTCTACTAGGGCCGAGGAGCATGATCTATTATGCTTAAGTTCAGCGACATGTTCATGAATTCTTTGATTAATTGATCGACCCGTTTCACCAATGTAAGGGGTCCCACACGAGCATGGAATCAAGTAAACACCCTTACCATCCTTAGGGAAAATCGGGTCCTTAATCGATCTAAGCGAACTCTGAATGGTGCGGGAGGGTTGAATGTTGAGGAAACATTATGTTTCTTTAGGATTCTGGCGATTTTAGCCGTAGTACATTGGATAAACACGTCAATCAAATTTACTTTGATGTGATTTTTACCGAAAGATTTTAATCACAATTTATGGATCACATAAACCAAATCCATAATAACAAATCCTTTCGTTGAGATGGACAACTCTAAAGCACTTCCAATGCAGACATAGCAGATGGCGCTTGAGCCAAATCCTCAACAATATTGTAATGTTGAGCAGCACGGGCGTTAGGATTGTAGGAAGACTTATAGAGTACACCTTTGGAAGGTGGTCGTACAACGAGCTCAGTACTGGGCCTTTCAATCTAAAGAGGGCCATAAGCAGGCGAGGGAGGAGGACCATCAACGACTTCCTTCCCTGGTGCCTAACATGATTCGGTATAATCTTTCGATCGGGTAGAAATAGAGACAGATGCAGTACCATTCATCATGAAAACCTGAGAGCCAAATGGGGCAGAGGATTGAGGTTGATCTACCAACTGAGTCTGCTATGACGGAAATGGCTCTTTGAGAACATTCGGAGTGCCTTGGGTGCCTGTGAGCAATCGAATCACTTTGGCCCGTCAGGTACAGTCCTTGGTGTAACTCTCTTCCTCACAAATCAAACAAGGGTACTTCGGTTTGCGTTGTGAACCATCATCAGCATGAGATTTCTGAGAATCTTGTTTTGGGTTATCGGCTTTGTCCTTATCTTTACCCTTCTTCTTACCCTTGGAAGTTTTATCCGCCGGATTAGACTGGACGACATTCACTTCCACGGTTTTACCATAATTCAGAGGTGTCTAAGAAGTAGTATCATTGGAAGTATTAGAGTTTTTCTTCGCAAGATTTGGAGAAGACGTTCGAGAAGTCTGACACATAGAATTGATGATACCATCGACAGATGGTGTCACCAGTGCTTTGGAAGTTCCAGGTCGAGGGGCATCGAGCAAGAGTTCGTACAATGTGCCAGATTGAGAGTACACAAGATCAAGGTACTGGGCACGTGTGATAGCTTGTTCCTCAGTAACAAATGCCCCCATAGCAATGTCCTTAGCAATCGGAGCAACGAAGGAGGTAGTGAACCAATCAGTTAGAATTTGATCAGGAATTTCAAACTTGATCAGACGACGATGATGCCTCCATTCATGAATATGATCAGAGATATGGGTAGCTTGATCTTACTTCAAGGATGTGAGGAGGTGTGTCCTAGTTTCATACCGAACTGGTAACTGAAAGTGCGTGAGAGATTCCATGGCTAAAGAGTTGAAATCTTGGAATACGTCGCGAGATAATTCAATGTACCCACTTGGCAGTGGCACCAATGAGAGTCCGTTGGGAAAGACGGAGTCAAATGGAATCGTCGACCCAAGAGTTAGAGGAAAACCAAATATTTTATACCATAACATGCACTTGGGAGTCTTCTCTAGACTTGCCCTCAAATTTGGGACAATCACCAAGGATTTTAGTCGAAACTGGAGGCGAATATGGATTATGAAGGATGGGATCATTCATCAACTTCGACACATCGGGTAGTTCCAACGTAGCAATGAAAGGTATCTGAGGATTGAAAGGAATTGCAGGTCTTTGATAAAGACCAGTATTAGGATTCCACCCAGGTTGAGAGAAATTCTACCCCCATATGTTTTGTACCAAAGGATTCTGTCCATAGGGGTTATAAGCCTGATAGTTCTACCCATACATGGGTTGAGGACTAGGATATTGATTTTGAGCATACCACTGAGGTCTTGTCTGAGCAACATATGGATTATGTTGTGGAATGTAAGCAATGCCTTGAGGTTCATTATACAACACTTGAGTCTGACCTTGAGGAAGATGTGCAGTGCCTTGAGACACACTGTATACCAACTGGGATTGACCTTGAGGAATGTAGGTAACGCCTTAGGGCGCACTATATACGAATTGAGATCAACCTTAAGGAATATAAGTGGCACCTTGAGGTTGAATAGGTTGACCTGGATACTGAGGTTGGACAGGCTATCCCTATGGAGCAGGTTGGCCTAGATGCTGAGAGCCACCGGGTTTCCCTTGTGGAAAACGTTGGCCCGATGGTTGAGAGGGACCAGGTTGCCCCTAAAAACCAGGTTGACCTGGTGCAGGACTGTAGGGATTTCCTTGTTGTACAAAATTTTGGCCTTGCTAAACATAAGGCTGATGTTGTTGCACAAAAGGTTGTCCCTATGGTGCATATATTTTCTCCCCGGGAACATAAGATGCACCCTGTTGAGCATGAGGTTGAACAATAGGACCGTAGCATTTTCCTTGTTGGACCGAAGGCTGTCCCTGTAAGGGTTTCCCTAGTGGACCATAAGGTTGTCCATGTGGACCAGAGGTTTGTCCCTGTTGGACTGAAGGTTGTCCCGGTTGGTATATGGTTTGATTAGGATCAATTGGAGGTAAATAGACAGGATTACCGTACACATCAAAATGATGCAGAGGATTACCAAAATTTTGTAGCTGCTGAGAACCCTGAGGAGTGGAATTTGGTTGTTGAATGGCCAACAGATACTCATCGAATGTTAAACCTCCAGAAATGGAAGTAGAAACCATAGGTGCAGTACTAGCAGGTTGGGTTCCTGAAACGTGAGGCTGTGATCCACTCACGGTGGGCCTAACAATTATCGTGGGATCGATAAATATGGACCTTCGAACAGCAAAATATGTTGTGGATGACTGATTCATATTAACAGTCGGTGTGGATGAAGCCACATAGATAGTGGGCCGGACAGGAAAAAAGGTCACAATCATCGACATCATAGGAGTCAAGGGTGATGCCCTCGATACCAAGATAGACGAGCTCCCTGAGGGAGTCAATGTATTGGACCATATCGGGTTCTGATACAATGATGCAATGCTAGAAATGATCTAACCCAAAGTACAGTAACCGCGCGAGAGAGATACCGGCTGTGAAGAAGGTTGACTTGAGACATAAAGACAACTCTCTGAAGGGAGATGATGATCTCCTGTAGAAACATAAAGCTCTTCACTACTGACAAGACTCTAAGAATCCATGTCAGATGAAGCCAATTGATTTTCAAAAAGGCGATGAGCAGTAGCTATTAAATATGGTTCTGAAGTAAGAGGAGGAAACTCTTCCTCGTTCCCAACACCAGACCAAGCATCCTGATGTTTCCAATTGATATCAAATGATTCTTCAAGAGGAGATCAGGTAGCGAGGGGTAAGATACTCGGAAGAATAGACTACCAAAAATCAACAGACCTAGTAGGCTGAGATGCTTCCGAAGAAACTTCAGGAGCAGGATCACCACTAGGAGGTAATGAAGAGGATGACAAAACCGGTGGTTCCGCCACCGTGACTGTGTTTCAAAACAGAAGAGAACCGAGATAACCAATTGAGGCTTCAAGATCAAACACTAAGTAATTACTTACGAACAAGCCAAAAAAATATCTTTAACTGGTATGTGATCGTAGGCAATTGATTTTATGACATTGAAATGAAACTCAGTTGTTTCATGTTTTAAGAGTCAAGAAATAGACAAAAGGTGACTCTAGTGACTTTCAGGTTGAAACGAGCGCGAAAGGACAAGTGCTTGAGGATATTTTCAATTTTAGAGAGTCACAAAAATACCAAAATGACTACTCAGGGAATCTAAGCAAGGGTGTACCAAGTTTCCTTGAACTGCAATATACACCTTGGTGATCAAATGAAAGAGAAATTACCAAGGACTTGACGTATGTGTAGGCAATCTCCCTGAATGTTGTGTTCGGTGTATCATGGTTACAGGGCAGCAGACTCGGCTTCCTATGGATAAAGGATTGCAGCCTATGAGGGTCTCCCTTTATATACTCGATGGTACAGGGAGCACAAGTTTGTGCTAGCGTTGTCTAAAGCCAGATGGATAATGACAGCTACTAAGTTTAACGACACTGGAACACGTCACTAGCCTAGACCTCTAAAATATGTTTTTTAGGTTTCAATGCTTCCTTAGGTTGATTGAATTCATTTTAAAGTTGATCTTGAATTAATGTTGCGATTTCAAGGCCTTACCGAATGTGATCTCGAATTCTTAATGCACAACTACATGCAAAATAAAATCATTCCAATTTAATGAAAGTTATCTAAGAGAGGGATAGTAGTTCATAACAAAGCAGCAATCAATTGAACACAAGAAGAATTTCACTAATGCATCTAAGACAACCAAAGCAGAAAACGAAAAACTCTTTCCTCATTCACTAAAAGCTACTAATGCAAAAGAACATTTTCCTTTTTCAAACTAAGAGAAAGAATGCAAATTTTGTCTTTTTAGATGAATGAGAAGAGAAATGCACGATTAATCTAAAAATAAAAATGAACACTATTTTTGATAAATTCGAATGTAATGATCTAATGTAAAGAGATCAATCTAATACAATCATCAAACACACTCAAAATAGAGATGCACTCCTTTAAGCAAAAAGGCCTTTCAAACCGGTTCAGCGAGCAATGTAATCTATGCTCAAGGTGACGGATGGAGAGCTAAACAAAAACAAAAGTGATCATTCAACAAACAAATGACACGAAGAACCAAAAGAAAAGTGAAAACAATTAGTCAATGAACTGAAATGACAAAGACCAAACTAACTCAAACTCAGTGAGGAGAGAGCCGAACAAGCGGCACAAGCCACCTAGAAACCTTAGGATGACAAACTCCACCGATAAGATGAGGGAAAAAAAGCTTATAATAATGAGACAAGAGAGTCAAAACAATTCCAGTGGACCAATTGAAAGATAAAAATCCAACCTAGAGGCAAGAGAAACTGAAAAAAAAAATCAGAAAAAAGGTTAAAATTTAATCCTACATGATTCAGCGCGTCTATTTAGTTGTAATCCACGCTAAACAGGTGTTGGCGCACCTGTGACAAAAGCAACAAGCGCCAATCGGCACAACTGTTCAAGAAAAATCAGCGCTGAGCTAGAAAACCATGGGAAAAAATAAAAACCACTGAGCAAAGGTCAGACTTGACACTCTAGGACTGAACAGGATGGCTGAAAATAGTCAGACATGAAAAACAAAGCAGAAAAACGATGAAACGACCAAAGTCAACTCGACAAGCAAAACACTAGACAAACAATGAGAGACGACAAAAACATTGATCCCCAGCGGAGACGCCAACTTGTTGTGCAGGTAAATCCCCTATGTGGACATAGGTGATCCCTCTAGCCCTAGGGTGGGTCTAGCAACAAGGGAACATGCTAATCCTTTGGATTCCTAGTTTATGAATGAAATTGAGTTGGGATATATGACCTACCTTTGTTCCAACGCAGTTGTCGTAGCTTATGGCAGCAATCTCCTGATCTTCATGTTTACATGTTGTGTTCCTTCAGCGGTGATGCTCGGGTGCCTGCACAAGGATCAGAGAACGATAACAGCATACGAAAACATACTTGCATTCATAACTATTTAATTGGTCAAGGAGAATCAAACGTATTGCAAAAGATTAAACACATCAAACACAAAACGGGAATCAAAAAACCAGTCATGTATTGATAAGTAGAGAGAAGAATTTTACAACCAAGAGAGCCTTGTTGTTGCAGCCTCCTTCAACGGGTCCAGTCAAACGTGTCTCAATCATTCGTTAAGGAATTGGACTTGGCGAGGCAATAGGCCTAGACTCTCTCTCGACAATGGATTCCTCTCTACTCTAGCTCACACCAGCTATAGTAAGGAATTGTTAAAATTGGACAACTAGGTCCAAACTTCATGTTGTAATGCTTAAATGAAGACACCAATATTTTTATTGGGTTCCTCTTTTGAAGAGGTGCAAGATAAATCTAAAGATCCTCTTGATCTGATGAGCAGGACATCTATTTTGAATTTATTTTTAATACTTTCAAAATATGTGCAGGTCGGCCTTAGGGTTTTACACCCCCAGCAAATGTGTCACACACCTCAATGATTGATATAAAAAGAGTCAACTTTGGAGGAAAATTCATCATCTTATCCTCACACATCATCTCTCCTCTTCTAATTGGTTCGAGCTCCTTGGAGGCAGTTTTCAGTTCACACGTGGGAAAGAAGGACGAAGAGAATTCTGCTGCAGCGAGGGTTTCCATGCAGGTTTGACTTGCGTTGACTTTGGTCAACACTTGGTCCAAAGGAGCTAATTTTTGGCATAGACTTCAATTTTTGAAGTCCATACATTTTTTCACAAGAACTGAGGTCAAAGGTTGACCGTAGACCATTTTGCATTGATTTTTACTTATTGTTGTTGTTGTTGTTGCTGTTGTTGCTGTTGTTGTTGCTTCTTGCTACTATTTTGTGTTGACTTTTCTAGGCAGCATTGAATTTTCTAGGGTTGACTTTGAGTTGACCGTGTGGCTATTTTGAGGGTTGCTGTGGCACATGCTAGGTTGGCTAACCAAGGAGACTTTGCTGGTTGAAGCATCCTGTTGGCCTCCGTAACGTACCAACACATTTATCTATTTCTAGTTTGTCTTCTGTTGATCTACTGGTATGTTCTATCAGCACTTTACTTGATTTTTTATGTGATTGTTGTAGTGAAAGTAAAGTTGCATCAAACATAGAACATCTACATAAATTACATGGGATCAGAGTTGAGGTGAAGACAAGCCATATTTGTAGCAATCACCGAAGAAGGAAATGGGTTCCACAAACTATGGCTTCAAGGAGGATGAAAAATTGACTGGGAAGGATGACTTCCATTCTTGGAAGATGACATTGGATCTTATGTTGTAAGACCAAGATGTCATGGACTATGTGCAGGGTAAAATCCAAGAGCCTCCATCCACTGCAACTGCTGCCGCCAAAACTAAGTACAAGAAGGGGGAGATCAAAGCAAAGCTAATGATCAAGGACTCAATTTACAAGAGTCTGGTTGCCTACATCTCTAAGCTGGGCTCATCCAAAGATATGTATGATAATTTGGTCAACATGTTCAAGGCCAACAATGCGAATCAAGTCTTATTCTACAAGAATCAATTGAATAATCTAAGGAAAGGCAAGGATGAGTCTGTTCAATCATATTTTCTAAAGCTGACCGAGATCAGTAACAATCTACTGGCTATTGGGGAGACAATAGCTGATCGAGAGATGGTACTCACCGCACTTGGAGGTCTCCCATCTGAATGGCATGTGTTCAACCCTACCATTCTAAATAATAATGTGATACCTGACTTTGATGAAGTACTGTCAATATGTGTTCAAAAAGAATCAAGAATGAAGGAGTATGAAAATGAAGGAAATGTTGCCTACGCTGCTCATTCTAGAAAGAAGAACTTTGGTGGTTCAAAGAACAAAGGAAAACTAGGGGCCCAAGGAAAGAAGGGCAAGTGTTTCACTTGTCATAGGCCTCATCACTATGCTAGATAATGTCCTTTCAAGAAGGATTCTCTCGATGGTGATGAAAAAAACAAAAACCAGAGGTATGAGGAATCAACTGTTGTTGATAAAAGAAATGAATACATTCTTGTATCTGCCCTCTCCGTTGCATCTCCACCCGACACTATGGATGTTCGGTTTATAGATAGTGGTGCCTCAAGGCACATCACTAGGTTCAAAGAAGCACTCTCTAATATGGTTGAGAATGACACTATCTAAAAAATTTCCTTGGAGATAATGCCACATATCTCATGAAAGGGACAAGGACTGTGACCCTCCACTTGTCTCAAGGTAAAGTTCTCCACTTGCAAGATGTACTCTATGTACCAAATTTGAAGAAGAACCTTGTGTCTATATCGGCCATGGAAGGCAAAGGTTTCAATATGGCATTCATGGATGGAAAGGTGCGCATGTGGAAGAAGATCTTCAAGGAATCTATCACGTTTGGGTCTAGAATTGATACAATCTACCGGGTTGGATGAATTCCACTTGGAGAAATGATATGAGATGTTATCCGATAGACCGATAATGGCACTGAATATGAGATGAAAAAGTTCAAAATTTGTTGCAAAGAAGCTCACATTAAGAGGGAGACCACAACTATATATATACTCTTGAGAAAAATAGTGTTACTAAACAAAAGAACAGGACCATTGTGGAAGTTTCTCGTGCCATGCTATGTGACCAAGGTCTACCGAAGTTTCTGTGGGGAGAAGCTGCAAACACTGCTGTGTACATACAAAACCAATGGTCGCATTCTGCTCTAGACTCCAAAACTCCCGAAGAGGTTTTCTCTGGTAAGAAACCTGACGTCTCACATTTTAGAGTTTTTGGATGTCCTATTTATTTTCATGTGCCGAAATAAAAGAGGAGCAAGCTGGATACTTCTAGGAAGAAAGGGATGTTTGTGGGCTACAGTGAAACTTTGAAGGCCTATAGTGTCTATGTGCTTGGTCAAAAGGAATCGAGATATGCCACGATGTCATTTTTGACGAAGATACTGCCCTAAAGAAAGTAATCAATCTTCCGAGATCCTAGGAAGATCATGAAGCAAGGCCTGGAAATCAAGAAGAACCGAAGGATGAGACAATGCCTAATGTTGAAGGACTGATGGAACCAATTGATCCACCTCCTTCATTGGAAAAGATACCATCATGGCTCAGGGACACTCTCGAGGATGCTGAGGGACATAGGGCCCAAAAGGGGGACATTCCGTGAAAGCAAGAAGACGAGTAGATACCAAGGGTATCTAGCAGCCATGAGTACTATTGTACAATCTGAGCCTGGATATTTTGAGGAAGTCATAAAGCATCAAGTCTGGAAGGATGCTATGCATGAAGAGTATGAGTCTATAATGAATAATGATGTCTTGGATGTAGTTCCAAGACCGAAGGACAAAGCAGTTGTCACCTCGAAATGGCTCTACAAGATCAAGCATGGATCTAATGGAAGTGCTGAAAATTTCAAGGCAAGATTCATTGCCCATGGCTTCTCTCAAAAGGAAGGCATCGATTATGATGACATATTCACACCTATGGCACGATATACCACCATTCGAGCTATCATAGGCCTTGTTGCTACGCAAGGATGGAGTCTTCATCAGATGGATGTGAAGATCACTTTTCTGCATGGTGCGATAAAGGAAGAGGTGTATGTAGAGCAACCTCTGGGGTTCGAAGTCCAGGATCAGAACACCCATGTCTGCAGGTTGAAGAAAGCCCTTTATGGGCTAAAGCAAGCACCCAGAACTTAGTACGAGAGGATAGATAGCTTCCTGATGAAGTTGGGCTACACTCGTAGTAATGTTGATCTGAACCTTTACTTCAAGGTTGACAAGGAGAAGCCTCTCATTTTGGTGTTGTATGTGGATGACCTCTTCCTGACAGGTGCTGACCCTCTCATTCATCAATGCAAGAGGGAGCTCACTGCTGAGTTCGAGATGAAGGACCTAGGACTAGTTCACTATTTCCTAGGCCTGGAGGTCTGGTAGAGACCTAGCAATATTTTCCTTTCTCATGGAAAATACATTGTGAAGCTTCTGGAAAGATTTGGTATGGTGGACTGCAAGTCCATGTCGACACCAATGGAGCTCAGCTTTAATAAGTTGAGTGGCAGTGCTACGGGGCTTGTGTTAGCATATCCTACTGAGTATCGTCAACTCATAGGGGCCCTAATGTTCTATTGAAGCCCCAAAAATCGGGTCTACAACAAGGGGAATACCCACCCGGTCCGGACCTTGGTTAGCAGCTCCTTTTCTGTTTAGTATAGTGGGTCTGACTGGGGATATGGGACCAATTTCCCAATATGTGTGTGTGTGTTGAGAATTGATATTTCCTTTCTAAAAGTTCCTAAGTGAAATGATTTTATTCTAAATCTAATCTAATAACATGAAAGTGTATTCTAATAAACAGAAATATCTAATTCTACACTAAACCGGGATGTAATCTTTCCGTTATGCGATCTAAAATGATTTCAAATAAAAATTGGTAATAAAGATCATTCAACTGTTATGAGAAAAGAATTCAATGGAGATAAACCACTTCGTATAAAAAGTTAGACGAAACAGTTGTGAAAAACATATCGCATAATAAGCTACTCATATATTAAGCATAAATAAATAGCTATCACCGTATAGAAGTGCCAAATGATAACTCAAGCATTCACGTATAAATATATAAACAACTGAACATGAATATCACTTTAACACAAAGGCAGAAATAGTTAAGAGATAAAAGTACCATTTATAACTAATTCTACTCATGAGCTTCAAGTAATAATGATTTATCTCTTCTTAATCCAACATCCAATAAGAGTACAAAAGTGCAACATCAGTAGTAGATATTAAATGCAGATATCAATAAATCTTGTTCCATTCATTCATCAAAACCTCCTCGGAGCGTACAAAAGTGCATGTTCTAAGGACAAGTTTTTGACAAATTTCAGGACCCTTCTCTAAATGCATGAGAAGGGTTTAAATACTACTAACTAAATTTAAAAATAATTTATTACAAAAATGTAGGATACGGTTTAAATGACCGTCCTCATTTCAGGAAAAAATAAAGCAAAATTAATACTAACACTGAATCTAAAATTAAAACTAACAACTAACTATTTGTGTATTTGTTCCTTGAAATCGCAAGCGTTCAGCATTTGTTTGAGAAGAGTCGGCTGGCCGACTTCTGACTTTAACTGTCCTGTGAAAACGGAATCGGTAAGATTTGGCACCATCTTCTCAGCCGAATTGATGATACATTTGAGAGTCATGCACTGGCTGTGTGGTTTTACCAAATACGCCCAGTAAGAATCCCAATTCAACTTAGTTAATCTTTTGATTGATTCTGCCTTTTCTTGAGCCTTCTGTCTCCAGCCTGTCTACAGTTGCTGTGCATATATACATACCACTTTGAAGATATTTCTGACAAATACCACTGGTTTTAGGATTCAAGTTTTACTTTTTTGCCTCTAGCGTTCTTTCCTACAAATTTCTGGGCTTACAGGTGACTGAGCAATTAGAGGCTTTCCTCTTCAAGAGATTTTTCCCAGAGATGCGTGATTAGCGCTAATCGCGCATCGAAAACTGCCTCTATTTCTTGATCCGGACTTCCCTGGTGCGATTTTCGCCTCTTGCACGCTTTTTGTTAGCGGATATAAAGCTTAAATTTCGTGAAAATAACGATTCCGTAAGTTCTTGACCTTGAGTCTTAAATTGTCTGTTTTTCATGTCAGCATTGTCCAGTACCCATTTAACCATGTCTGTGTATGGAAGAATTTTGGGCCTCGCCGCTATCCGATGCAAGAACGAGCAAGCTAGCTTTGTAATAGATGCCTCAGAAGACCCATGTGAGCCTACAGTAGCTATAACTTCCATCATTTTTGGATTCTCTTCCTCAAGTAGACTATACAATCCTTCCCAAGTAGTAATACCAGCATCTTTATTACAGGGGGTGTCTGTATACAAGGGCGTCATTTCTTTGTCTTGAGAACTCGAAGCTTTGCCTTTCTTTCCCATAATATCCTAAATACTGCTTTGTATAGTTTTATGTTCTTCGTTCCTGCAGTTTACAAATGAGGTGAGAATAATGATAAGAAAAAGGTGATGGGAAATCTTTAAATGCCAAAGACATATAAAATATACCACCTTACGTGAAATGGCTCTTCGATCAGAACAAAACCATATTTCATTAATGATTGGCAACTAACTCATTGATTAACATTAAATCACATAACCAGGTCTCGGTTTATGGAAAAAAAAATTCATACAACGAGCCCTAAAGATCTGCGATAAGGCGATCTGCGATTTGCTTCGCAATATCGCAGATCGCAGTATCGCAGATCGTAATCTCGTGGAATCACAAAACCGCAACACAGCAATATCGCAATATCACAATATCACAAAATCGATGGAGCGCAGCATATGACAATCATCCGTTAATGTGTTTTCTGTGAAATGCGATTTGCGATATGTGTCATCGCATATCGGCGGTTTGAGGTTTTTCAGTGTAAGTGATATTTGAGGCATGCGATGCGATGAATGTTTTTAGTGCGTAGTTTCGCATCGCGATCTCGCAATCTTAGAATTCCTCTTGTAAGGAGGTATCCATTACCTTTTTTGCGATGAGATATTTCTTAAGGAATTATTTTATCTTACCTTATCATAAAACTTAAGCCTTTTTAGATTTTTCAAGGGTTATTCTCCTAAGTTTATGATAGTAAGTTTTATTGAAAAAGAAAATACAAGCACTAATCGATTTTTTAAATTTTTTGACTAAGGGTCCCCACTTATTTAGTAGTAGTGAAAATACTAAATAAAAAGGGGGGTTGTTGCTGGCCACAACAATTGGCGATTCACTTGGAAGAACCAGTTATCTCTGCTTTTCTTTTGAATTTTCTAAACTTCCAAAACAGAAAATTTTTCAGAAAATCAAACTTTATTATAGAAAGACAAAGTACATCATGCTTTTATCTATCAATGATATTTCGTTTCTTCTATATTTAAATTTGATTGTTTACTTCCTCAAGCTAGTCCTTGTATCTACATCAGTCACTACTTGGTTTATAAAGATAAAAACAAAGGCTTCTTTGTAAATCAGTTTTAAATATGCTTATTTTTCGTAGGTAGAGCCTCTGCTGCCAGCAGGCGTTTATAGCCTCGACAGGGTTACCTGTTACCTAGCAATGATCCTGTATCCTACTTAGAGAAATATACAATTTTCAAAGAGGAATCCATATCCACACTTATCGCTTTCATTTTCTTTTTACCCTTAAAGAACAATGTCTTGGTTTGGTAGCCAATTTATGACAGTTCCATTCACTTGATTTATAACTTTGCTGAACAAGTTGGCTCGTGATGAGACCCCTTGTCTTTTGATTGCAACAATCTTGAGTCATTTCCCTATTTTGGTATGCAGTATTGGCAAAGTTAGCAAGCTATAATATCTATGATCATGATAAGTCGGCTCGTGATGAGACCTCTTACTCTTTAAGTTAAAGTGTATCATTGGATTATTCCCTGAACGTTGTAATTTCCTAGGTGGGGAGGAAGTCATTGTTTCCTTAAGATAGCTCTGGACGATAATGGTAGACTTTTTGGAAAGAGATTTTCTACAGAGAATATTCGTTTTGTTATTGATACATTTTATTGGACTAATATAAAACAATTTCCCACTAAAGGTCGCTTTTTATCAAAATTTACAAGGTTGAAACTAGTATCATTTCTAGGCCTAGATCCTTTAACTGTATCTTTCAATAATAATGATCAATTTTCTAGAAGAATTCTATTTATACAAGTGAAAAAACAAAATCTAAAAGAGAATTTGTGTCTTTTTCGTGAATTCCAAATGTAACCATTTACAACTGGTTTTATTATGAAAATAAAGAAAACTAATCTACAAAATAGAAGAATGATCTCCTATGGAAAACATTTTTTGAGGATCTGTCCGTTAACAGGTAAAGACTCTCTTTTTCCTGTTAAATCCTGTAACATAAAAGTAGATAGACCTATGACTTCTGCGATTTGGAAAGGTCCAAGCCACATTCGTTGAAATTTCGTATGTTTCTCTTTTTCCTCATGAGCCTTGTCCCATTTTAAAACTAGATCTCCCATCTGAAAGTCCTTTCTGGATATCATGTTTGAATCAAAAGAAGCTTTTACTAATGCTTGGTGATGAGCATGAGTTATTTTGGCCTGTTCTCGTTGCTCTTCTAGCTTAATTATTTCCATCTACCTTAGTTGTAAGGAAGAAGTTGGTGCTTCATCAATATATTGAACTAAGGCCAAAGACGGAATTGCTAGATGAGTTGGAAGAACCACTTCTTTCCCATAAACTAAATTAAAGGGAGAAGTGCCAATGGAGGCTTTCTGCGTTATTCGATCTACCCATAAAGCATATATTAAAGAATTATGCCAATTTTTGTGATTTTGATCAATGGTTCGCTTAATGATTCTAATTAAGTTTTTATTTGTAGATTCAGCTAACCCATTCCCCTATGGATAATAATTGGCAGAGTATTTAAGTTTAAAACCCCTTTTTAGTGCAAATTCAGTCATAGCATTACCAGAAAAATATGATGCATTATCAAACATTAAAGCAGAAGGTAAACCAAACCTGGTGATTATGAACTGATCTATGAACTCGATGATGTGCTCGGCATTAGCCGTCTTGAGAGGAAATGCTTCTACCCATTTAGTAAAATAATCTGTTGTTGTAAGGATATACCTATGTTGTTTAGAAGAGTGAGGAATGATCTCACCTATTATGTCCAATCCCCATTGATCAAAAAGCTGCTCAATGTTGACTGGTTGCAGCAGCAATGATGGTTTCTTTTGTCTCCCAGCAGTGGATTGACAAACTTGACATTTCCTTACGTAGCTATGTGAGTCTTTGAATAGTGTGGGCCAGTAATAGCCTGCGCGGAGGATTTTATGTGCAGTAGTGTCTCCAGCATAATGTCTGCCTGCTGGCCCATCGTGGAGTTCCTGCAAGACTTTTTCAGCTTCAGATTTCTCAAGACATCTAAGCAGAACATAATCATAATTCATTCTAAAAAGAACATCGTTCACGAGCTGATATTGTTTAGCCTTCAACCTTAGAGCTATTTTCTTGGTGTAATCGAGATTTGGAGGAGCATATCCATTCTTTAGATAAAATATTATATTAGCGTATAATGATTCAACATCGTTTAGGCTTACCTCATACATTTGTGTCTTTGCAGATGGTATTTCAGAAATAAGCGATGCTCCAGCTAGCATTTTTCAAAAGCCTTGACCTTTTACAATACTTGCTGGTTTGATTTCTACGTCATATTCTTGTAAGGCAGTAACCCAATTGGCTCTTTTCTCACCCACATCTTTCTATACTAAGATATTTCTTACCGCTGGAAATGGTACTATGATTTTTGTATGGGTTTTAAGTAGAAAGGGTCTGAAATATTTAATTGCTTTGAAAACAGCATAAGCTTGTTTCTCTACATCTGAATAATTTAACTCAACCCCCTGTAAATTTGAACTGAAAAAATAAATTGGGGCTTTTGCCTTGTCTTGATTTTCTTGAGTGAGTATCACAGCATATGATCTATCAGAGGCAAATGTATATAAAATAAAAGGATCGGAAAAATTTGGAGTTGCTAAAGATGGAGCGTTAACAATTGCTTGTTTGATCAGATTGAATGCCTCATATTCGTCTTGGCCCCATTTGAAGTTTGAGTTCTTTTTAATCATTGCTTGTAAAGGAGATACAATTCTTGAAAAATCTGGCACAAATCTCTTTACAAAATTAATCTGGCCAAGGAAAGATTTCATAGATTTATTGTTGTGAGGTAGGGGTATTTCAGAAATCTCCTTGATTCTGTCAGGATCAATATGAATTCCAGATTTTGACACTATGAATCCAAGAAGTTTTCCTTCACTTAATGCAAAAAAGGATTTTTTCGGGTTAAGTGAAATTCCATACCTTTGACAACGTTGGAAGATCTATTTTAAATCTCTAATATGATTGCCTCGTTTCTTGGAATATATAGTTATATCATCCAAGTAAATTACCACTGATTTGTTAACTAATCCCTTGAATGTGATGTCCATGGCTCTCTGAAATGTGGCACCAGCGTTGATCAGACCAAAGGGCATCTTTTGATATGCGTAAGTGCCCCATTTGGTTCTGAATGTGGTTTTCAATTGATCATCGGGATGGACCAACACTTGGTTGTAGCCAGAGAAACCATCCAAGAAGGACATTAATTCTGATCCTGCGACTGCCTGCAGTATTTTCTCCATGGGAGGCAAAGGAAAATTATCTTTTTGGCAGGCTTTGTTAAGATTTTGAAAGTCAATGCAAATTATAATATCTTCGTTCTTCTTTCTAACGAGAACCATATTGGAAACCCATTTAGAATGTCAAACGGGAAAAATGATTTTGGCTTTAAATAACTTATTGAGTTCAGATTTGATCTGGTTTTCTAGATTGGGATGGATCTTTCTCAGCTTTTGCTGGACAGGTTTTTCATCGTTTATCATTGGAATAGTATGTTGGATGATAGAAGTGTCATAAGTTTTGAGTTCATCGTAGTTCCAAGCAAAGACACTTTTGTATTGTTTTAAGAGACGAACATACACTAATTTTTCTTCAGCAGCTAGGCCAAAGCCTAGGTTGATATTCTGTGGTTTGGTATCAGTTCCTAGATTTACTAATTCATAGTTCAAAGTTGAACTTTGCAGTTTTGAATTGGTAGATCTTTTGAATCGATCTTTCAAATCATAAAGGTCTTCTAACTTGACTACTGACTTTGGCATAGCATTATTAGTGCTATCTTGTTGCAATTGTCTGTCATGTTGGTCCTCATCAATTATCTGATTGGTGTAAGATCCTTCAGATGTGAGGAAGCTTACAATATCAAGATCATCGTTGAAAATCCTCCAATTGGTAATGTTATCAGGAATCGAGGGTCTAAAGATTAATTCGATTGAAAATCGATCAGGGCTATAGTCTTCTGAAGGAATGAGCTTGGAAGCTACGTTAGCTAGGAGGTCTGCACTAGCATTCTAGAGTCTGGGGATTGATGAAATATTAAATGCTATAAAGTGTTCAGTCAGATCTTGAACTAAATATTGGTAATGCTTTAAATGACCTGATAAACAATGTATAGTATTGCGTACCTGTCTGATTACAATTTCAGAATCTCCGAAAACTTGTAGATATTTGATGTCTAATCCGATTGCTTTGTATAATCCTTAGACTAAAGCCTCGTATTCTACGGTATTATTGGTGCAATCAAACTCGAGTCTACAAGTTAGCATAGTTTTGTTTCCCTCTGGACTCATTAACACGCATCCTGCTCCTGCTCCTTCGTTAGACTTAGAACCGTCAAAAAATAACTTCCAAAATAAATATGTATTTACAAGAGCATCTATAAAATTAATACATTTAGAACTATCTATTTGAGAAAAAATTTCTACTTGAGATAAAATAGAATGTTCTAAGTAAGGTGAAGTATGAGCATTAAAATTTCCTAAGAAAGAATCAACTGAGTAGTTGCCAATGATATTATTGTTGTATGCTACCGGTTCATTTTCTCCTTCCAGTTCTGTTACTATTTATTTCTGATGTCTTTCTCGCTCAACCTTTATCTGATTTGGTTTACCATTGTAAGGGAGCCACATGTGTGACCAATCAGTTGCAAAGTATCCATGAATTTTTTCTGACCAATCTCTGCTAAGAATTAAGCCATAAAATTCTGGAATATCTGCAACTAAAATTTCGATAACTTGACATACCTTTGGATTAGATGACAGCCTTATGGTAACCTGATTTAATTCGCCAATCACTTCAACTTGCGATCGATCTAGCTGAACTATGCGCACAGCAGATTTTTGCGGTTGAATGTTCAACTTTGCACATATTGATTTTGGTAAAATATTAGATGAAGCTCCAGAATCCACTAAGCAATTATGCAATTTTTTATTGAAAACTTCATAAGTAAGAAGAAATGGGGGAGTATGAGATCTCGACCTTCCTCCAATTAAAGCGATATCGTTTGGATCAACTTTATTAATCACATTAGTTGGAGGTCTTCCCATTTCATGGGAAGCTTGAGAGATTACAGCGGCGGGCAGAGGTGCAACTGGTACAGCATGTAATTCTTTCAAAGTACCTTTTGCTGGTGTTTTAACTTGCTCAATTCATAAAAAGTGATGTTAGCCCTATTTTTCTTCATGTCTTCTATGATATTATACTCCATTTCATCCTAAACGATCAACGTTTTTGATGGAGTTGATGAATATGTTTGGATTGGGCTGGTTTGAGTCGCTTTAGATGTCGTTTTCTTGGTTGCGACTTTATCCTTAGTCATTGAGCTTGTGCTCTTTGGCTTAGGAGTAGGTTGAGGAGGATCAAGTTGATTTCTACTTCGAGTGTTAACCGGGGATGCCTCTTGATCTTCTTCATTTGGGAGGATGAAATCCCACATACCTTGTACCTCTACAACTTCTTCTTCATCGGTAGGCTTTTCAATAGCAATCTCCTCTTCTTCTTCTTCTGATTCAGCACTTGTGATAGCATTTGGCGGCTTTGAATTGGTCGAAGGGTTTCTTCTATAAGGCTTGTACGGATTTTTAGAAGAAGTTTATGCCACTTGTTTCTTAATGTCAACCATTTCGTTGGACATGGTTTTCAGAACTTTCTGCAATCCTTCTAAATCGAACGGATCTTTCGATTGTTTTTTCTTGGGGTCTTCCTTAAAAGTAACCTTCTTGGATTTTCGTTCCTCTATCGCATTTTTCTTTTCTAGGGCTATGATACATTTCTCTACCGCTATTGCTTCCTTCATATTGTCAGCTAAAGTTGTTTTGTTAGCCCTATCAACGAATATTGCTATGTTTGATGGTAAAGAAGAGATGTACCATTCACTTCGCACTTCTTCGCTAGGCTTGGAAGCAGTAGGAATTTTATTCAACAGTTTATTGAAACGTGAATTAAAATCTTTGATAGGTTCTTTTGACTTGGCCCTAAGGTTAGACAGGTCATTGATCAGTGTCGCCGTAGACCTGTCATCACCGAACTTAGTCAAAAATTGTTCTTGGAAGATATCCCAACTAGTGATAGATCCATACGGTAATGAGAAATACCATAATCTGGCTGCTCCTTGTAGAGTATAGGGAAAAATTTGGATGATAGCGTCTTCATTGGTAACTCCATTGAGATTTATGGACAACATAAAGTTATTTATATGTTCTTCCGCTAGCATGCCTGCTTCAAGATTAAACTTAGGCAGCCATTTTTCAGGATGGGCCGGTATTTGACTCAAGGGCGCAGGCATTAAGACTTCCCCTGGGTTATTCCATGGAGATTGGGCCATCGCTGAACTACCAACAGAGGAAAGCACAGAAGATGATCCCTGAGGTTGGGAAGATGAGGATATTATGATTCCAGATGTTTGAGAAGGAGATGTGGAAGTTCCAATGGACTGGTGGACAATAATCTGAAGTGGACGGGTGGATGGTTGACTTCGTGGTGGAGAGGTTGAGATGGATGATGATGATGAAAGAGTCTCACTATCAGACCCTTTAGGTGATTTCCTTGCTCTCTTCCTTGTAGGTAGAGGTAACTCAGTTGGCTGAACACCAAAATTTTCGCTCTTTAATCTGGTAAGAGGATGAGCAGGTTTATATTGCAAAGTCACGCTGCCTTGAGATTTATCAGATCTCTGAGGTGGTATTGAAAATCGTTGAAGTTTATGGATCAAAGATTCAACTTCAGGAGGTTTAATAGTAGATTCTTCTGAAATGTCAGGGTTTGTGGCAGCGGTTGTTGTTCTTTCGACTTCTGGCTCTAGAATTAAATATTATAAGTGCGATGGGGAAGTCGAGGGATATGGTGAGGGCGATTTACTCTCAGAATGGTATTTAGATTTTGAATTACTTGCCATTCACAGTTCGGGGCCCTCCTTCTAGCACCAAATATGTTGAAGCCCCGAAAATCGGGTCTACAACAAGGGGGATACCCACCTGGTCCAGACCTTGGTTAGCATCTCCTTTTCCATTTGGTATAGTGGGTCCGACTGCGGATATGGGACCAATTTCCCAATATGTGTGTGTGTGTGTTGAGAATTGATATTTCCTTTCTAAAAGTTCCTAAGTGAAATTCTTTTATTCTAACTCTAATATAATAACATGAAATTGTATTCTAATAAACAAAAATATCTAATTCTACACTAACCCAGGATGTAATCTTTCCATTATGTGATCTAAAATGATTTCAAATAACAATTGGTAATAAAGATCATTCAACTGTTATGAGTGTTGGGGTTCCCATGTTTTGGCAGATTTGGCAATACCAAAAGATGAGACAACATCAAACCACTTTGGGGCCCTAGGATCTAGCCCTCCTGGACCCGGAGAGGGATCTCTCCAATAAGAGCAAAGAATGATATGTCTTTGAAGCTCAAATGAGATATTAGGCTAGTTATGAAGCACGAGGGATTTTAAATGATTTGGTTGGTTGGTTGCTGGGTTGGTTAGGAGATCACGGACTGGGAAAGAAATGGGAGGAAAGGAAACAAAGCAGCTGGATGTTTCAGCAAAGAAGATAGGCCAAGACAGTGCCATCCATTGGGCTATGGAGTCATGAAAGGAAATTACATGCAACAACTAGCCAAGGCTTTCAAAGGGCAAGTCATCTACACTAAAGGATCTTTTAGGCAGATGATGGAATGGAACATTAAGGAGGGAAAGTGGAAGAAGGAAAGTGACCTACTTTCTGTCTATAGATCAGGTCAGAGGTCATTTAACTCCAGACCTGCTTGGACATACTCAAAGGCAGCTCTCAAAGAGGAACAGGGGGGCTGCTTATAGATCAGACCAGAGGTCATTTAACTCCAGGTCTGCTTTAGCAACTCCAAGGGAAAAAAAGAGATAAGTTATGCAGAAGGGATCTTAGAAGGGCCAGATGGTCGTGCAAGGATCCTAGTGGACAGGGCTAACACTCATCCCTAGTGTTCCCAAACCTTCCATCTTAAACCCAGCAAGAACATCTAAGAACTGATTCAACCAATTCATACATCAGAGAGTAGGCAATAACATCCACTACACTGGTTAAATTGACTGAAATCGATTCTCAGATAACACATTTAGTAGAAAACATTGAAGGCGAGGAGAGCATACAGCATAGGGCACCTAACAAGTGTGAATCCTATACCATTATTCTGATGCAAGCCCAAAAGAACAATGAAACAATATGGAAATGCATTAAACGAAGTAAGAAGAACATCACCAATAGTAATAGACCAGGATCCTGTGAAATGTGCTTTGATTAATTGATGCAAAACTAGTCATGTACAATAAGCTCAATGGCTAATACAGTCCAGACTTTCTCCTCCCAGCCTATTACATACAACCACTCGTTTACTCTTACCAATGACTGCTTCTACCAAGAATGAACCCCAACACCAAGACCTCTACCAAATTCTAACAACAACAACCTTTTACATTATGTTCTTGAGGATTTTTATAGGAGAAGTGAAGAAACAAAGAGAGACAAATAAATAAATGAGGTCTCACGCATGTATATGAAGCAGCCTGGCTACCATGCCACTCAATGGCCGCGCATTGCTTGCATCGTAACTGTCTGGGAGTCTGACAAAGTTTAAGACTCCACTTTGATATTCGTGCTGACGTCCTTTCCGGTGCTGGAGCCGTTTCCCAGCTCTCTCGAATAAACAACCGGATGAAAATTCACATGCTTTCTCCATTCCTCCACACGCGTTCTTGCGCCCTTAATGAAGCTCCTGTCTGTGTATTTAATTGCTTATGGGCTCGAGGAGGCATGGAGAACTCTGTAGGAAGGTGTACTTCTGGAGTAAACGCGCTCTGCTGTTAGGTGGCGCAGTTATGGCTTGCTGGTGCGCTCTTAGTCTTCAAACTGAGCCTCAATTCTTTGATCACGGGATTAGCGCTTCAAATATTCAATTACAGGCTCAAATCCCTTCTAACCCGCCTCTGTTGACTCGCTTGATCGCTGAATTAGCCTTCCTGTGACCTCTGCATAATGAAATAAACTCATCACAGAGCCCGGGCAGCGGTGGCGGAGGAAATGCTGCGGAGGCGGGAGGAGAGGTGGCGGAGTAGCGGAGGAAACGGTGGAAACAGTGAAAAATGGCGGAGAAATGGTCGCACAGTGTAAAGCCCGAAGATTATCGTTTGGGTGAATTACACAGGAAAACACGAAAAAACAACGCACGAAGGCGTGAATGTGGGACCGGGTACTGAAATCGCAATCGCAAATCAGAGCGGGAGTGAATCGCAACACACCTTTAACAAGTTCCGATTGCGATTGGGGTCGGAGACGCGATTGAGCGATGACCGTCGATCTGGGGGAGGAATGAACGGCGGGGATGTAATCGGAGGGGCAGCACGATCGAGGGGATCGAGAGAGGAATTGCGATCGGGAGTTGCGATGACCGTCGGATTTGCGGGGAGAATGGACGGTCGGGATTGAATCGGAGCATCGCAATCGGAGACAGGGAGATGGGGCTTGCGATTGCGATCGCCGAGGGCGGGGGAAAGGATGCGGCGTCATGATTGCTGGGAGATGGACGATCGTTATTAACCGGAGGTGACACGATCGGGGATCGGAAGGCAAGACTTGCGATTGCGATCGGGAGGGGGAATGCGATTGAGCACTGGCCGTCAGATCGTGGGAAGGATGAACGGTCGGGATGTAATCGGGGATCGCAATCAGAGGTCGGAGAGGAAGGCTTGCGATCAATCGCATCGCAATCACTTGCGATGGACCGATCGAAGGGTGCACACAACACATTGCGATTGCGATTGGGCAGGGGGCTGCGATTAGCGCCCAGCCGTTAGATCTAGAGATCAGATCAACGGTGCAGAACAGAGCGGAGGACTTAACGTTGTAACCCAATCGCATCGGGACTTTGGAGTTTACAAAGGAAACACGCCCACTGACAACTCCGATTGCGATAAGCGCTTTGGACTTAAGCGCTTGGTCCTGGCACCTGGGCACATGGGGAAGTGGTTCACGGGGCTAGCGGGAAAGGGGCTTAGACCTATAATAAGGTCGGGAAGTGGGTTTTGGCCCATTTCAATGTAATTTGAGGGCTGGGGAAAGGTAACGATAGAGGAATAAGGGAGGATAATGGCCGCCAAAGGGGTAAGGGTAGAATTTAAAGGGGAACTTGGGGGGATTTGAGAGGTAAGAAGGGGAATAGAAGGGGAGAGAAAGGGGATAGAAAACAAAGGCTTTGGGGAATGAAATAAGAGGGAAAAGGGGGCCTTTGGGCATTTCTTCATAGCAGAGAGGCTTTATAAAGGAAATCAGCAGAGGGGATACTATCAAAGGGCAAAGGCACAAGGAGGCTTCAAGGGAGACCGTGTTTTTCGGAAGAAATGCATTCCTTGAAGGCTTCAAAAACAATTTAGCCCCCTATTTGTTTGTCACACTTCATAGGGGGTTAACAAAGTAGCCCCACATGTGGGGATGATTTTCTAAGGAGCCAAGAATTAAAATGATCTCTGGTGTAGCTTTGTTCTGCCGCTGAACCATCCCTTGGGCTATCGCCACAATATGAAGGACTAACATAGTCAAATAAAGAAATTCTCACACAATCACTCACCCACACTATAGTCCTAACATTTTTTCTTCTTGGGTGCATTTGGACTTGCAGACCCTTTTACATCATCAATTTTTACAAACAGGAAAAATAAACCTAGTCTATTTCTACCCTTATTACTCCATGAGACCAGATTAGACTGTTGGTCTCATATGCTTCTCTACCTACACTACTACCTGCTAGGATTAGACTGTCTAGCAGGTTTCTTTTCTACATTCTAAGACAGAAAATGAAATAAATAACTACATGCTCATAGACTGAGCTTTATTGAGATTTTCCTACCTACCCTACTCTAACTGGAATATTTACAATCTAGCTTACAAACATGGTCTTCCAATGTAACCAGTCCATCAAGTGATCCCATGGCTGGTCCTTCTTGCTCAACTCCTTGAGCATGTTGGATAGGCAGGGCAACTCCCACTCTTTTTGTTTGATAACAGCAGCTTTGAAAAAATTTCTTTTTGTCTGCAACATGCTGCTCAACAAAACCCTTGATCCTTCCTCAAATGTATCCAGGAGGTGTGCGTAAGGATCATGAAAAGATACCTGGCTAGGAGTATCTGGTAGGCTAGCTTCAACCAGGATCTCTTCTTCTTCCACTGGCTCAAGAATGAGACTCTCTTGAGAAAGAGAATCTCCTCCATCTGCTTCACTTTCTAAACTGGAGGACTCGTCATATATGGCAGTGCTGTCCTCTTGGAGCTCTGATATGTTCTGCTCTGAAGTGTTGAGCTCAATGAAGAGATCAATGCATTCTTGAGCAGGGGTGTATTCCTTTTCTTCCTCTTTTTCAAGAGGATGCTCTTTGCTTTCATCCTGCTCGAGAATCTCTTCTTCATCTTCTGAAAGGAAAAACTGCTGGTTTCCAGTCTCACTGATGATCTGCGGTAAAGCAGAAGGAAGATTCAAAGAATATTCATCTGCTATTATACTATCATAGCTCTCCCCATCAGTGTCGTAAATGGCCTGCATCGGCTCATTACTCTCTGGCAGTGAAAAGGATTGATTCTCCTCCCATAAATCTACTAATGACGAACCTACTCGATCTTCTTATGTTTGGAGAACATCATCATCAGAGAGATCAAAAATAGGAAAATCATGAATGTAAGTGACGCTGCCAACCGGACATACTGGGTCACCAGCAGATTTTTCTTCACTCTGATTTACATTTGAGCTTTCCAACTCTGCACAACGAAGCTCATCAGATGAATGGGCAAGGGTTTCTGATCTATAAAAAATTTCAGAGGCTGGCTGTCTATTGATGATTTGATCTATTTCTTCCTCTGTCAAAGGGGACGATGGCCTTGTGTTCCTTTGTGCAGTAGTGCAGCAGCTCTCTGTTCCCTCTGAAGACTGGATTTGAGGCTGGATGTCAGCGTGAGCCTCAACTATAAGGGATGATAAATCAACATCTGAGTTTTCAAGGATATCTTGAAGAACGTCCACAGTCTCTTGGCTGTTTTCTTCCTCAGCTGATTCACCTATGTTCTTGTGATAGCTAGGATGCATATGAAAATCTTGAATGGCTGTCAACAGATCTTCAGATTGCATATTAACCAAATACTCATCAATACCTAACAGGTATTGTATGATGTCCTGAGATCGATCACAACAATCCCATGAGGAGGATGGAGAGTTTCCTCTATAATTTTTGTAAAATACTTGGTGCATGTCTTTTAAGGAAAACAAACTCCGGGGTTCTAACCATTCATACCAGACCCTAGCCTTTCCTTCTAATGTTGCCATGAACATTTTCATTAGGCAGTCTTCATGCCATTCAACTTTAAATTTCCACACATGTATATGAAACTTGATGAGATGTAGCAAGGGGTCCTCAGAGTCTTCACCCTGAAAGGTAGGAAGGTTTTTCAACCAGTCCACTTTAGGCATTTTGTGTGGAAATCCAGGGATATGCTCCCTGCTCATTGGGGCATATCTTCTCTGTATGCGTGGAAGCATGTTTGTAAATCAGAAAGAGGTCACTGTGTCTTTTCAACCAGTTCGGAGTCTTCTACCAGTGGAGTCATTTGGTCTTTGGATTATAGGGAATGTGGAGTCGCCAGGTGGATGAATTTAACTATTTGAAGCAGGCTGCTGTCCACCACCAGCAATGAGAAGCCAATCTAAAGGCAAAGTGGTCTCTTCCCCAGCAGAGTCGCCATTATGTTGGGGTTCCCATGTTTTGGCAGATTTGGCAATACCAAAAGATGAGACAACATCAAACCACTTTGGGGCCCTAGGATCTAGCCCTCCTGGACCTGGAGAGGGATCTCTCCAATAAGAGCAAAGAATGATATGTCTTTGAAGCTCAAATGAGATATTAGGCTAGTTATGAAGCATGAGGGATTTTAAATGATTTGGTTGGTTGGTTGCTGGGTTGGTTAGGAGATCAAGGACTGGGAAAGCAATGGGAGGAAAGGAAACAAAGCATCTGGATGTTTCAGCAAAGAAGATAGGCCAAGACAGTGCCATCCATTGGGCTATGGAGTCATGAAAGGAAATTACATGCAACAACTAGCCAAGACTTTCAAAGGGAAAGTCATCTACACTAAAGGATCTTTTAGGCAGATGATGGAATGGAACATTAAGGAGGGAAAGTGGAAGAAGGAAAGCGACCTAGTTTCTGTCTATAGATCAGGTCAGAGGTCATTTAACTCTAGACCTGCTTGGACATACTCAAAGGCAGCTCTCAAAGAGGAACAGGGGGGCTGCTTATAGATCAGACCAGAGGTCATTTAACTCCAGGTCTGCTTTAGCAACTCCAAAGGCAAAACAGAGATAAGTTATGTAGAAGGGATCTTAGAAGGGCCAGCTGGTCACGCAAGGATCCTAGTGGACAGGGCTAACACTCATCCCCAGTGTTCCCAAACCTTCCATCTTAAACCCAGCAAGAACATCTAAGAACTGATTCAACCAATTCATACATCAGAGAGTAGGCAATAACATCCACTACACTGGTTAAATTGACTGAAATCGATTCTCAGATAACACATTTAGTAGAAAACATTGAAGGCAAGGAGAGCAGACAGCATAGGACACCTAACAAGGGTGAATCCTATACCATTATTCTGATGCAAGCCCAGAAGAACAATGAAACAATATGGAAATGCATTAAACGAAGTAAGAAGAACATCACCAATAGTAATAGACCAGGATCCTGTGAAATGTGCTTTGATTAATTGATGCAAAACCAGTGATGTACAATAATCTCAATGGCTAATACAGTCCATACTTTCTCCTCCTAGCCTATTACATACAACTACTCTGCTACTCCCTCCCAGGACTGTTCTAACAGTCAGAATGAATCCCTTTAACAGAAAGACCCCAACAGCTGAACAACAACAACCTTTACATTATGTTCTCGGGGATTTCTTATAGGAGAAGTGGAAGAAACAGTAGTAGATAAACGAATAAATGAGTCTCATTAAGACAGTAAGGCGGAAGTGTTCACGCCCATACCACTTAATGGCTTTCTGCGGCACTGCTTGTACTCTGTAATCTGTCTGGGGAGTCTCTGTCAGGCCGAGATCGACCTCGGATATTTCTTTGGGGTCCTTTCTGGTGCTTGGAGCTCTGCGCTAGCCTTCTAAATAAATGAACTGGATGAAAAATCTGCACGGCTTCTCCATTCCTCCATTACTGCGGCTCAGACAGTCTTTAATGAAGCTCCTGTCTGTGTATTTAATTGCTTATGGGCTCGAGGAGGCATGGAGAACTCTGTAGGAAGGTGTACTTCTGGAGTAAACACGCTCTGCTATTAGGTGGCGCAGTTATGGCTTGCTGGTGCGCTCTTAGTCTTCAAACTGAGCCTCAATTCTTTGATCACGGGATTAGCGCTTCAAATATTCAATTATAGGCTCAAATCCCTTCTAACCCGCCTCTGTTGACTTGCTTGATCGCTGAATTAGTCTTCCTGTGACCTCTGCATAATGAAATAAACTCATCACAGAGCTCGGGCAGTGGTGGCAGAGGAAATGCTGCGGAGGCGGGAGGAGAGGTGGCGGAGTAGCGGAGGAAACGGTGGAAACAGTGAAAAATGTCAGAGAAATGGTCGCACAGTGTAAAGCTCGAAGATTATTGTTTGGGCGAATTACACATGAAAACATGAAAAAACAATGCACGGAGGTGTGAATGTGGGACCGGGTACTGAAATCGCAATCGCAAATCGGAGTGGGAGTGAATCGCAACACACCTTTAACAAGTTCCGATTGCGATTGGGGTCGGAGACGCGATTGAGCGATGACCGTCGATCTGGGGGAGAAATGAACGGCGGGGATGTAATCAGAGGGGCAGCACGATCGGGGGAATCGGGGGAGGACTTGCGATCGGGAGTTGCGATGACTGTCAGATTTGCGGGGAGAATGGACGGTCGGGATTGAATCGGAGCATCGCAATCGGAGACAGGGAGATAGGACTTGCGATTGCGATCGGAGGGGCGGGTGCGATTAACGCTGAGCCATTGGATCAGCTGGGAGATGGACGGCTGCGATTAAATCGGGAGGTGACACGATCGGGAATCGGAAGGCAAGACTTGCGATTGCGATCAGGAGGGGGAATGCGATTGAGCACTGGCCGTTAGATCACTGGAAGGATAAACGGTCAGGATGTAATCGGGGATCGCAATCGGAGGTCGGACAGGAAGGCTTGCTATCAATCGCATCACAATCACTTGCGATGGACCGATCGGAGGGTGCACACAACACATTGCGATTGCGATTGGGCGGGGGGCTGCGATTAGCACCCAGCCGTTAGATCTGGAGATCAGATCAACGGTGCAGAACAGAGCGGACGACTTAACGCTGTAACCCAATCGCATCGGGACTTTGGAGTTTACAAAGGAAACGCGCCCGCCGAGAGCTCCGATTGCGATAAGTGCTTTGGACTTAAGCGCTTGGTCCTGGCGCCTGGGCACATGGGGAAGTGGTTCACGGGGCTAGCGGGAAAGGGGCTTAGACCTATAATAAGGTCGGAAAGTGGGTTTCTAGCCCATTTAAATGTAATTTGAGGGCTGGGGAATGGTAACGATAGAGGAATAAGGGAGGATAATGGCCACCAAAGGGGTAAGGGTAGAATTTAAAGGGGAACTTGGGGGGATTTGAGAGGTAAGAAGGGAAATAGAAGGGGAAGAAAAGGGGGATAAAATGGAGGCTAATTGGGGGTGAAATAAGAAGGAAAAGGGGGCCTTTGGGTATTTCTTCATAGCAGAGAGGCTTTATAAGGGAAATCAGCAGAGGGGATACTATCAAAGGGCAAAGGCACAAGGAGGCTTCAAGGAGACTGTGTTTTCAGAAGAAATGCATTCCTTGAAGGCTCAAAAACAATTTAGCCCCCTATTTGTTTGTCAAAAATTTCATAGGGGGGCTAACAATGAGAAAAGAATTCAATGGAGATAAACCACTTCGTATAAAAAGTTAGACGAAACAGTTGTGAAAAACATATCGCATAATAAGCTACTCATATATTAAGCATAAATAAATAGCTATCACCGTACAGAAGTGCCAAATGATAACTCAAGCATTCATGCATCAATATATAAATAACTGAACATGAATATCACTTTAACACAAAGGCAAAAATAGTTAAGAGATAAAAGTACCATTTATAACTAGTTCTACTCATTAGCTTCAAGAAATAATGACTTATCTCTTCTTAATCCAACATCCACTAAGAGTAAAAATGTGCAACATCAGTAGTAGATATTAAACGCAGATATCAATAAATCCTGTTCCATTCATCCATCAAAAACTCCTCGGAGGGTGCAAAAGTGCATGTTATGAGGACAAGTTTTTGACAAATTTCAGGACCCCTCTCTAAATGCATGAGAAAGGTTTAAATACTACTAACTAAATCTAAAAATAATTTATTACAAAAATGTAGGATATGGTTTAAATGACCGTCCTCATTTCAGGAAAAAATAAAGAAAAATTAATACTAACACTGAATCTAAAATTAAAACTAACAACTAACTATTTGTGTATTTGTTCCTTGAAATCGCAAGCGTTCAACATTTGTTTGAGAAGAGTCGGTTGGCCGACTTCTGACTTTAACTGTCCCGCGAAAACGGAATTGGCAAGAGCTGGCACCATCTTCTCGACAGAATTGATGATACATTTGAGAGTCATGCACTGGCTGTGTGGTTTTACCAAATACGCCCAGTAAGAATCCCAATTCAACTTACTTAATCTTTTGATTGATTCTGCCTTTTCTTGAGCCTTCTGTCTCCAGCCTGTCTGCAGTTGCTGTGCATATATACATACCGCTTTGAAGATATTTCTGACAAATACCACTGGTTTTAGGATTCAAGTTTTACTTTTTTGCCTCTAGTGTTCTTTCCTACAAATTTTTGGGCTTACAGGTGACTGAGCAATTAGAGGCTTTCCTCTTCAAGATATTTTGCCCAGAGATGCGCGATTAGCGCTAATCACGCATCGGAAACTGCCTCCGTTTCTTGATCCGGACTTCCCTGGTGCGATTTTCGCCTCTTGCACGCTTTTTGTTAGCGGATATAAAGCTTAAATTTCATGAAAATAACGATTCCGTAAGTTCTTGACCCTGAGTCTTAAATTGTTTGTTTGTGATGTCAACGCTGTCTAGTACCCATTTAACCATGTCCATGTATGGAAAATTTTTGGGCCTCGCCACTATCCGGTGCAAGAACGAGCAAGCTAGCTCTGTAATAGACACCTTAGAAGACCCATGTGAGCCTGCAGTAGCTGTAACTTCCATCATTTTGGGATTATCTTCCTCAAGTAGACTGTACATGCCTTCCCAAGTAGTAATACCAGCATCTTTATTACAGGCAGTGTCTGTATACAAGGGCGTCATTTATTTGTCTTCAGAACTTGGAGCTTCGCCTTTCTTTCCCATAATATCCTGAATACTGCTTTGTATAGTTTTCTGTTCTTCGTTCCTGCAGTTTACAAATGAGGTGAGAATATGTTGGAAATATTGTCATTGATGGCAATGGAGGCAGCAAAGACAGAGACAGGCAATGGAGGCAGCAAAGAAGAAAACGAAGGAATCAAAGGAGACAGTCACAGGCAGAGGCAACGAATATAGAGGCAGAACCGTTATCAGAGGCAGAGGCAGAGCCGTTATCACAGCAGTAGAGGCAGAGGTCGAGCGACAGAAGAAGCGAAGGCAGAGGCAGAGGCAGAGCCATTTTTCTGAGAATCACTGCGCAACTGGTAGAAACACTAAACATAAATTCCGGAAATCATAACCCAAGTGGCAATGTATGCATATATATAAAACCTTATTCTGAGAATCAAAACCCAAGCTGGAGGATATATATATATATATATATATATATATATATATATATATATATATATATATATATAAATTTATAATGGAGTGCTTTAATGGACAAAGAGCCAAAGGTATCAAAGCCTTATATGGTGGGACCCTTTCCCAATCACATCGGAAAATTGACAGCGGAACATATACAAACAACGAATTGCGATTACGATGAAGCCCGGACCCGATGGGTTTATAAACCGTAATTGATATGTGTCGGAACATATATAAACAAATAATTGTGATTGCGATGAAGCCCGGACCCGATGGGTTTATAAACCGTAATTGATATGTGTAGGAACATATATAAACAAAGAAATTGCGATTGCGATGAAGCCCAAATCATATAAAAAAAGGTTCAAAGCATAAATATATATATTTATAAGTGGAGAACTTTATGATAAACAAATAACCAAAATACCATAAGGTGGGACCAAATCACATCGGAGAAAAACAAAGTAGCGGAACATGCAAACAGGAAGTTGCGATTGTGATTGGAGTTCGGACCCGATGGACTTATAAACTATGATTTATACAGGCTTAAGTTCTGCGTCAAAGAAAATATTTCATCGCATCGGAAAATCTAAGCACAGCGGAACAGGTTAATGAAACTTGCGATTGCGATTGGCAAAGCTGGACGCGATAGTCGTATAAACTCAGTCATATAAAACATGGTCGGGTCCGCACATTAATGGCATCGGAGAAAAACTGTGCAGCGGAACTTGCAACTAAAAGTTGCGATTGCGATCAATCGCAATCAGAAACCTGTGGAGGGTATATCGCATCGGAGCAAGGTAGCTTGCGATTGCAATCAATCGCAATAGGAAACCTCTGGAGGAGAAATATATCGCATCGGAAAGCCTGGCAAGTGGGCCCGAAAGGGAATTTTTTAAGTATTAACATGATTCTTTATTGAAGTGGTGGTTTGTTTGTTAAAACTTTATATAAGGATGTCGAGTATTGAAATGTGTCACATGGTCTATGGACCCACGGGCCTTGGCTTAAGGTGGAGGGCGATTATTGATATAATACGATTGCGATGTGTGGAATCGCATCGGGCCATAAAAATAAGGCCATGGTGTATGTATGTTCTGCTTGCGGAACTCACCACATCAACAAGACACTTGTTGTGTAAAGGGTTGGAATTTTCCCAGATTTAAAGTCAGTAGTTGCTTATATATATATAAAAGGCACTGTTATATATTTAAAATTCGTTGTTACAGAGTCGCATGATTTAAAAAGTGCAATTACATAAATACAGTTGTTACGCAGCAGCCATAAACAGAAAGGCATACAGAGGAGAGAAAGGGACAAACACAGTAAAAAAAAAAAGACAAATGCGCAGCGATCCAAAAGGTTGTATGAGTGAGCTGAAGCTCTCATTGTAATTAAATGTAATATTTTAATTGATTTATATTGTTGTGATGCATTGGCAAGTCTCCGGAAGAGAACAAATATCCCACTGTAATGTTAAATTTATACCTACAGTTATATTTATTGAATGAGCAGATAAAAGGAATGAGAAGACAGAAGCCAAAGAGTCATGACTGTTCACTCCAAATTCTTTGTGAAATACAAACAGTCATGTGAGGAACTCTATATATAATATCAACTGGATATGCATAAGAGAGGTTAGAGAGAGTAAATATAGAGAAGGCAGAGTATAGAAGTGTGAGGCAGAGAAGATTAAGAAAAGAAGAGCAGAAAGAGAAGCTACAGAACAAAGCTAATATGTAAGGTAAATCAGCAAACATTCAGTTTGATAAATTGAGGAAGTTGGAGCTTCCCTATCAAGTTGCAGCTTGATAGCTGTCAATTGTAGCTAACTGAGGTTGGAGCCTCCTGTAGGTTGGTGCCTACAGAAAATTGAAGGGAGTTGGTGCTTCCTTGCAAGTTGTAGCTTGCAGAATTGAGGTTAGAGCCTCATGTAGGTTGGTGCCTGCAGAAAAACAGTGGTGAGCGGGAGTTGGAGCTTGCCTTTGCATCACAACAATAATAAGATGTGGTTTTCTCCCTTTATGGGTTTCCACTTACATCTGTTGTCTCTATGTGTGTTTCTTATGTGTTGATGTGATTCTTTCAATCTGCTTAATTGTTTGTTGCTCTCAACATAAGTATGGTGTCACACTAATTTAATATTGGTTGCAACATTTTAATATTGTTCACATATTAAGCTGTAAATAAGTTTGGTGAAAATTTTAAAAGGCTTATGTATGTATTAAACTGATTCACCCCCCCCCCCCCTCTCAGTTTAATTAAATATTCAACAATTGGTATCAGAGCAGGTTCCTTTGTACAAGTCTAACAACTGAAAGGAGATCCTAGGTTCCCATGATGGCTAGTAAAGAAGGGTGTTCAACCAATAAAGCCCCTTTTTTCACTGGTGCAAATTATGCTTTCTGGAAAATCAGAATGAGGACATACATAATCTCTCTAGGAATAGAAGTCTGGGTTGCTGTGGAATATGGATATGCCCCAAAGGCAACTGACTCAGAGAAAGAAACCAAACAAGATTTTGTAGCTAACGCAAAAGCCATGAATGCCATCTTGAATGGATTGTGTGAAGCAGAGTTTATCAAAGTAATGCACAAAGACACTGCCAAAGAAATGTGGGATACTCTGGAAAACATCCATGAGGGAGACAAGAAGGTAAATACTGCCAAACTTCAAGTCTATAGAGCCCAGTTTGAGAACTTAAAAATGGATGATGATGAAGACATTGCTAGCTTCTTTCTAAGGGTTGCAGAAATAGTAAACAACATGAAGGCTCTAGGTGAAAACATAAAAGAAGCTGTAATTGTACAAAAAATTCTAAGATCTCTTCCACCCAGGTGTTGGTCGCTTTAATTGTTTTAACAATTCAAGCTCCACATAAATTGTCAACCCGAGGAAGTCTGTTTATTCCAAAGACAATCACACACTGGATATGCTCAATTCCAAAAGAAAAAATAATGTTGTAGTAAAAAGCCACACAATTATTAATCATACAAATCTAATTATTCACACCCTATTTAATCAAAGCTGAAGTTACTTATGTTATAGTAGAAGTAATTCCTCTATGGCATTTTTTAAGAATCCAAATAAAAGGAAATCATTCCGCAGGAAAGGAAACCAATCAACCATAACATGGAACAAGACCCTATTCCTTTAAATAGGAACTTTAGCACCTGCTGCCTGCCACTAATCACTCTGTAGAAAAGATAAACTCAAGAGAACAGGACCCTATTCCCATGAACAGGAACCTTCAGCACCTGTCTCCTGTTTCTAATCACACTGCAGGGAAAAGAAAGGCAATTAATGGGAACAGGACCATATTCCTTTGTACAGGAATCTTCAGCACCTGCTTCCCAGCATCAATCATACATTCAAACAAATAACAGAAATAGATCTCTCAAATTCTTAAGAATGAATGTACTAAACACATGCAGCGTTAAAGGAAACAGAATGCTCAATAAACTACAGAACTGTGTAACTGGTGTTTCAGCAAACATAATTAAAGTAAAGTGTGAATATCATAAAGAAATCTAGCAAAATACAGGAACAGTCGGGCAAATCTTGTGAGGAAGGCGGGCCCTTTCCTTCTCACAAGATTCCCCAGAGAAAGGATTAAATTGAAGCACTCAAAAGGAACTTTTATTCATCTGTCAAAAGAAATGATACATTACAAATGGAGTCTAGCTTCTGTCCTCTCAAACACAATGTTCTCCTATAGTTTTTGAACTCCCCTCTAATGATGATGTCTCCTCTTTTTAAAGAGGGGAAATCTCTTACAATTACATTAGAGCAAATCTACGTTTATCCCAATTCTGTTCTTCTTTCTTAAAACATGGCTATTCTGTTCTTCCATAAAAAGATATTGTTACAACAGATACAAAAAGAGTACTATCTTCAGGATAATCTGTGTAACCATGTCTTCATGTTGTTGCCATTGTTCCAAAAAAATACTCTTCCAGAATCGCAAATTACGGGTAGTGACGGAATTTGCGTGCCTGCTGGCTGTTTCAGCAACAGAGTCGACTGTTTCAGCAACGGAGTCGACTGTTTCAGCAACGAAGTTTGACTGTTTCAGCAACGGCCGATTGTTCCAGCACATCACATAATTTATCTGCGATCTTTTCGACTTATGTTAGCAACAATCTACTTCGATTAATGATGAAATATAAGAGTAATATGGAATTATATGTAAACAGATTAAACATATAGTAAAGAAGAGGATTTTATATACCTTTGGATAAAGTGAATGAAAATGATGATGTAATCCTTTTTAAACATGGTTATAAAGGTAAGGTGGTGTCAAAATATATAGTAAAAAGTGGTACATAGTGAGGTCCTAACATCCCCCCCAGCTGAAAGGGTTGCATGTCCTCAGGCAACTCCTAGTCTGAGTCAGAGTCTGAGTACTGACTCTGTGCATGCAAGTTGCTCAAGCAGTAGCTGGAGAAGGTAGCTTCTGTCGGAGCTCCGAATCCTCGATTGTTCTGCAATTGCTGCCATGCTACAGCTTCATCTCTGTCAGCCAATTGATAGTGACACTGGTATTTTTCTGTAGGCATCCATAGAAGTGAAAAATGAAAATGGTAACCAATCCAGTTTTCTCCACAATGTCGAATGCATCTGATGTAATTAGGTACCCTGGAGAGTGCAGCTTGAAGATTATCAGGGATGAAAGGGTGATATTCTTGTCTTTCCTTACATGACTGTTGCCTAAACATAGTGTTGGCATTCAATGTAGCAGCCTCCTTTACTCTGATTAGCTGTAGACACTTTAAAAGTGTTGAAGCCTGCAGTTGTTGTATGTACCTGTGCATTCCTGGCTTCTGCAAGAATCGGTGATATTGTGCTACAAACATGGTAGGATTTAGAGGTTCCGATCTAATCCAAAGGAGCCTATTCTCCTCATTATGCCTACTTGCAATAAACGCAGTTTTCTAGGTGAGCTGATTGGCCAAGAATGAAACGAATGCCCTTATTTGTACATCACCTACAATTGGAGTGAGATTGACTTTTCTATTCTCAGGCATGGCCTCGTTATGGAGATAAAGTTCACACAACAAATGTTGGTCACTTTTAGGGGCCTCTGTAAAAGTCTTAACAAATTTTTCCGCAGTAAGCAATTCATGAGGTCTGCCATCCTTTATTGCCTTCAATTGAAAATAAACCAAACGTTCAGAGAGGGAGAGAGAATAATTCACGGAGGGTTTTCAGGTAGCCATCAATTTTTGCACTAATGAAAACATCAAAACCAAATTTTCCTTTGATTCCTTGACTTCTTTCTTGGAATCCCTGAGCTGTTGCAATGTCTGTTCCCAAATATTCTAGTTGGAATACATGTGATTCTACCATGCCAACTTATGTTGCTGCAATATTTTATCTTGATCTACAACATATTGTTTCTTCTAGTTGTTCATAAGTTCTAATTGTTTCCATGGCAGGGTCTGTGTCCCGGCATTAGAAGTACTGGGTTGGGGCATTGTCTGAGTGGCTGAGCTGACTAACTCAGGGCTGGATATCTGTGGTTGGGGCATTGTCTGAGTGGCTGAGCTGACTAGCACAGGGCGAGATATCTGTGGTTGGGGCATTGTCTGAGTGGCTGAGCTGACTAGCACAGGGCGAGATATCTGTGGTTTAGTTTCTTTTTCCAGACTTTTTGAGGGCCCTACTGGTTCTTGTGGAGCAGTAGGGTGTTCTTCTTTAATTGCAGCTGATGTAGATGCCTCAGATACCTGAATTTTGACTACTTTGTATCCTGCCTGTTGGTAAATATTACCACACTCACGGCACATGTATTCTCTACATGGATCCTTATTTTGTGCTGATGCTGTATGTGCTAGCATGTAGAGATTCAATTCTCTATCAAAGGCTTATCGTGCCATGATTAATTCATTCTTATAGGCCTCTAGTTCTGACTTCAAAAACTCATTTTCCTCCAATAAAGATGCCATAGTGTGTGAACCCTGTGTGCTGGTTGATTCTGCTGGAGTTGTCTGCTGATCCACAGCTGTAGCTGGTTCTTGTGGAGCAACTACAGCTAGTTTCCCTGTATTATCATGCTTGGTGTATGATTCTTGTACCACAGTGGCTGGTTCTTGTGTTTCAGCCTCTGGGTAAGTGACTGGTTCTTGTGTGGCAGTCACTGTTTGAGCCATAAACAATGGCATGTTATCTCGGGCCACTGGTTCTTGTGTGATAGTGGCATCGGACGAGACGGGTTGGGGAATTTGGAATGGTGGTGAGGATTGAAGTTTTAACAGGATAGTGGCGGGGTCAGGGGAAATGGGAGTAACTCCTGTTTCAACAGTCATTTTCATTTTCCTTTTTGGTAGGAAAGCAGAGAAGTCAGTGTCTTTCCTTTTCTTTGTAGGAGAAGATTCTTTTCTAGGGGAAGGGATTTCGGAAGAAGTGAAAATTTGGGATGTGGCCCTTGTTTGTCGTTTTGAGACAGAGACTGTTGGGGTTCGTCTCTTTCTTTTATGAGTAGGTGGAGATGGGGGTGTTGGAGAGTCATTGCTAGGGATAGGAGTAGTGGGAAGGGGTGACTCTACTAAGTGGGACGAACTTGGGGGTAGGTCAACTGGTTCTGAGGATGGAATTACTGGGGGGTCTGGGATATCGTCCAGTTGCCTTTCATAAGAACTCTCAAGAGTTTCTTGGGAATTTCCGGCTTGTTGGGGAATTTCGGCTTGCTGGGGAATTTCAGCTTGCTGGGGAATGAGGAGTGGATTATTCAGAGGGGGATTTTGCTGAGAAAAACCCCTCTGAATTAATAATTGACATAAACGATGATGGGTAAGGGATAACAATGGGAATTTAACCCGTCTGCAATAATATGACATGTTTTTGATACAACCAAGCAGATAATAGGGAATATTGACTAATCGACCATTCCTCAAATTATTCATTAAAACGAAGTCGTGTTGATAGACTACCTGGTAACGCCCTTCGCATGTCAAATAGTGCTTGATGAATTCAGCTACTATCGGCCATGGTCGAGGTAATGAATGCAGACTTATACCGCGGCCTTTAAGTTCAACCGGTTCATCTGGAAGAAGAAAATCTTGCTGTGCATTTAAAATAACTTGTTTCCTGCTGAACCAGCGAGCCCCTATAACCGGAAATCCTGAAACTTGTGCTATATCTTCCTCTGTGACTGAAATTTGGACCCCTTGAACCACTGAATAATTCCCCTGAAGATTCTGTGCGAACTCTAAAACTTGCTGCTGATCAAATTCTCCTAACCTTTCGAAGTATGTTGTCCATCCTGCTTGTTGAAAAATTTGGTAGGCCTCCGGGAACAATTGAAGAAGAGTTATCGAACCAGGCTCGTGTCTGATAGCCGACCCTCCCATAGCTACTAGCTTGAGTCACATGCAAAGGCGCAGAGAACAGAAACACAGGCTTTGGTCAAGCTAATTGTTGCAACAGAGGATATGGAGTCTCAATGACGGTGGAAATGGATATGAAGAATGACGGAGGATTGGATGATGTGAAATGATGATTCAGTTTTCGAAATTCCCCCCCCCCCTACGTATGGTGCAATGATGTTTAAGCGTGTGGAGATTGTAGTCATTATGAGCAAGATCCTCTCTTTAAAATATTATTTAACTGCATTACATAAAAACCACATACCTTATATTTTTACCTTTGTCTTTAAAATTCGAAGTATAGAGTGCTTCATAATGGCTTGATATTAATGGAAGAATCTGTATATTTCTCTAAAATGTAGAACAGGAGCATATCAGGATCTGCTTAGTACTGAATAATATTCACTCAAAGGATCTGAAGAGTAAAAGTGGAGAACTGAAAAGCTTGTATAGCAAAGGAAAGAAATGGTGTTTTAATGATGAAAAGATAAATGACAGGTTGCTAAAACAGGTGTTTCAGCAACGGAAAAATGAATGACATGTTGCTGAAACTGGTGTTTCAGCAAAGGGAAAAATCAGAAAAATGGGATATAATGACTTGGATTTAAGACAAGTGGGGGAAGTATTTGATAAGGGATAATTTCATAAGTGAGGGACAGGAAATACTAGCTGAAGGATGATATTTCAGGAATGGTAGAAGTGGGAAAAAGGGGAAAAGGGAAATAATGTAGAAATGGGATAAAAGGGATATTGCTAGGAAATGGGTTAAAATGAAGGGAACAAGCTTCTGTGATTGAAGCTTCAGATCTTCTTGTGATGAATCTGTCCTCCTTAATGAGCTTTTCTAGAATCTGCAAAATTCAATTGTAATATGCCAACCCTTGACAGGGATTACTAGTTTTAAATCTAATCTAATACTAAAAATACAGTGTAGAAAATTAAATGATGTGAGGAGCAGAAGACTCCCCTAGAAAAAGATAATGTGTATCAGTCATGCAAGCAGTCTTGAAATCCTCTTTAGAAACAGGGCGCTGGTACAAACGGAGCCTATGACCATTGACTAGTAGAGGTGTTTTAGAATCATCAATTGTTAGAATTCTTACTGTTCCATTAGGGAAAACAGCATCTACTTCATATGGTCCAAGCCAACGTGCACGTAGCTTACCCTGAAAATTTTCAAACCGAAAGTCATACAATAGGGCCCAATTACCCTTTTGGAACTGCTTGTGTTTGATAATTTTATCATGCCACTTCATTCTCTATTGTTGAATCATGGTTGTTTGGTGAATGGCATCTAATCTCTTTTCATCCAATTCAAGAAGTTGTTGTAGCCTAGCTGTCTGCACATCAGTCAAATCAAGATTAACAGCTAAAGCAGTTCTTAGAGTTTTAATTTCAAATTCCACAGGAAAAACAACATTTTTACCATAAACCAATTCATAGGGAGAAAAACCTGTAGTGTTTCTCCAAGTAGTTCTGTAAGCCCATAGTGCTTCAGGGAGCATTTGAGACCAATCCTTCCTGTTATCCTTCACTGTTTTAGTTAGAATGGCTTCTAATACTTTATTTGTGCTTTCCACTTGCCCATTGGCCTGGGGGTGGTATGGTGTAGTCATTCTATGATGAATATGATATTTCTGAAGGGTAGACTTAAAACCATGAGAATTGAATGGAGGTCCTCCATTTGTAACTAGCTCTCTAGGAATTCCAAATCTAGTGAAGATTTCTTCAAATAAGAAAGCTAGGACAGCCTCTTCATTGGCTCTAATAAGTGCTTTGGCCTCCACCCATTTAGTCATATAGTCTGTAGAGACTAATATATAAGTTCTTTGATTGGATGGAGGATTAATGGGTCCTATGAAGTCCAAGGCCCATCTTTCAAATGGTTCAGAAACTACCTGGGGGTTTAGTGGCATTTGATCTCTATGATTGGGTTGACCCATTCTCTGGCAGTTGTCACAAGCCCTCACATATTTCTTTGCATCCTTAAATAATGAGGGCCAATAGTAACCCATCCTCAAAATTTTGTGTGCTATTATTTTATCAGCAAAATGCCCTCCACAAGGGCCATCATGACAAGCTTTCAGTATGTCATACACTTCATCTTCCCTAATGCATCTTCGGATTTCCTGATCAAGCCCTGTGTAGAAAAGACACCCACTTATCCAGCTATACATGGCACTTTGTTGAACAATTCTTCTCTTTTCTCTGTATGACAGGTGTGATGGTAATTTTCCTGCAACCAAATAATTAGCAATATCCGCATACCATGGAGAGTGAGCAGAAACTGCAAACAAATACTCATCAGGAAAAGAATCATCTACTGGAATATCATTATCAGTTTTTAACAGTGAAAGGAAATCGGCCACCACATTTTCTTTACCAGGCCGATCTACAATTGTGATATCAAATTCCTGCAGTAATAATAGCCATCTGGTAACTCTAGCATTTGTAACAGATTTTTTCATTAAATACTTAATAGCCGAGTGATCAGTGTGGACAAAAGTAGAATAACCAGTGATATAATGTCGAAATTTATTAATGGCATAAATTACTGCAAGAAACTCCTTTTCGGTAACTATATAATTAAGCTCAGCAGGGGTCATATTCTTACTGATAAAGTAGATAGCATAAGGAAGATGATTTTCCTCTTGTCCCAAGACAGCTCCAATTGCAGTGTCTGAAGCATCAGAAGATATATGAAAAGGGAGGGCCCAATCAGGTCCCCTCAAAATAGGAGCAGTAGATAACTGATGCTTGAGTTCTACAAAGGCTTTCTAACAAGAATTAGTCCACTTAAATTCAACATTTTTCATAAGCAACACAAATAATGGAGAAGCTATCTTAGAAAAATCTTTAATAAATCTTCTGTAATATCCAACATGTCCTAGAAAACTTCTCACATCAGTTTGTGTTTTAGGAATAGGAAGATTCTGAATGACCAGTATTTTAGATGGGTCTACCTGAATACCTTGAGATGAAATAAAATGTCCAAGCACTACTCCTTCACTCATCATCATATGACATTTTTCAATACTTAGGGAGAGGTGAGCTTGTATACATCGTTTAAGTACCTTCTCAAGATTTTGTAATGCATCTTCAAAAGACACACCATAAGGAGTAAAATCATCCATAAATATTTCCATAGAGTCATTCAGCATATCAGAAAAGATTCATATAACAGCCCTCTGAAAAGTTGCTGGTGCATTACATAGCCCAAATGCAAGAACTCTATAAGCAAAAGTTCCCCAAGGGCTAGTGAAAGTGGTCTTGTCCTGGTCTTGGGGTGCAATTCTAATATGATTATACCCACTGAATCCATCTAGAAAAGAAAAGAATTTCTTCCCTGCCAGACTATCCAACACCTGATCAATGAAAGGTAAAGGAAAGTGATCCTTTTGAGTGGCTTTGTTCAAGGCTCTGTAATCAACACATACTCTCCATTTCCCGTTTTTCTTAGGGACAATTACCAATGGGGAAACCCATTCACTGTCAGATATGGGGTATATAAATCATGCATTAAGCAATTTCTGAAGTTCTTCTTTAACAATTTCTCGTAAATTAGGGTTCATTCGTCTTTGGGGTTGACAGACTGGTCGGCATCCCTCTTTAATGTAAATTCGGTGAGTACATAGTTTAGAAGAGATCCCTTTCATATCTGTGTAATCCCATGCAAATGCTTCCTTATTTTCATGCAATAACTTCATTAACTGCTGTGTTTCAGCAACTGTTAGATCAAGATTTATGTTTAATGTCTTGCCAGGTTCAATTTCAACTGTTATGCTTTTAGATGAGATGGTGGTTAATGTCTGAGATAAGTCTTCAGATTCAATCTTTTCTTGGGTATATGTTTCAAAAATTGCAGTCAATTGATTGTGTGTTTCAGCAATTACAGAGGAAGGTTCACAAATAAAATTATTAATTATTTCATCCTCTGTATTGTCTTTAAGAGTTAAGGCTTGTCCAATAGTTAGAATGGGCTGAACAACATTATCATCATAATCCATCCACATAGAATCTTCATTATTAATTATGGGTGTAGCATGAGGATAAAGAGTAAGCTGTTTGGTTTCATAACCATTAGAAATTGTCATTGAACCAGATCTGCAACTGATAAAGGCATCAGCTATGGCCAGCCATGGCCTCCCCAGAATTAAAGGATGTCCCCCCAGCTTTGTTTTAGTCTGCAATACAACAAAATCAGCTGGGTAATTCCAGGATTCAACTGAGATAAGTAGATCTTCAACAACTCCTTTAGGTTTAATTGTAGAACGGTCAGCCAACTCTAGAATGGTGGGTGTATCTCTGATTGTGTTATTCAGCTGTAACAATTGTGAAGTTTCAAGAGTCATTATGTTTATTGCAGCACCTAAATCTACCAGAACTTGAGGAATCATTGTTTTACCAATTTGAATTGTCACGGTAGGATGGCCGGGGTCACCATATTTCACAGGAGGGGTTTTTCCGGACATTAATGCAGATAAATCACCCATCACATGTACTGTAAGGGGATCTTTAGTTTTCCTACCAGGTTTCTTAACACAAATATCCCTTATTGTTCTGGCACAAATTGGTACATCTCTTAATGCTTGTAAAAGTGGAATTTTAACATACAAGTTTTGCAATTCCCCTAAAAGATTAAAAGCAGGTGTTTCAGGCGTTCTAGTTAAAACCAAACGCTCGGGGAATGGTGGTTCTGTTATTTCAATATTCTTGTTAGAGGGTGGTTGTGCTTTCTTATGTTTCTCAGTTTCCTCTTTATCAGAATCAGAAGAATTTATGTCATCAATAATAGGCTCTACTATTTTCCTGGATCTTAAATGAATATCATTACATTGCATAGTAGGAAATATAGACTGATTCTGAATATCAATGACTTGCACAACTTTATTATTGGGGTTAGGATTTGGTTGCACAGGTAGCTGGGGTCTCATTTGGTTATTTGGCGGAGCATTTGATGGCGGAGGAAGTGGTTGTTGAAATTGAGGAAATTGATTTGGATACGGGAGTTGTTGGCTTCTCCAATTTGAATTCCAAGGGTTAAAAGAAGATGGCTGCTGTGGGGGCCAAGGAGTCCACATTGTAGGATCAACAAAGGGAGGGTTATTTGTTTGTTGCATGGGTGGGAAATTCATTTGATTAAAGGGTGGGTATTTCATTTGATTAAAGGGAGGGTAATTTGTTTGACTGAAAGCAGAATAATTATTCCAATGATTAAATGGCATACTAGAGTTCATACCTTGTCCTTTTGGTTGCCATTGTCTTCTTTGAGTTAGCAAGTAAACTGCTTCAGCTTCTTCTTCCGTTGGCTGTAATGCTGCCTTTATTCCTAGTAGAGATGGACATTGCTGTGTTTCATGATCTTTCTCACAAAGGGTGCAGATTGGTATTTTGTCCAATGGGCACTCCCTTAGTGGATGTTTGTCTCTACACTTCGGGAAAAAGACAGCCAGAGTTGCTTCTGCTTCAGCCTGCTTCTTCTTAACCTACAAAGTGTCAATTTGTGAAGCAAAGGAACTTAACATCTCAGTTTTAAATTCTTCAAGTAAATTACCTATTTCCGCTCTTGTTGCTCCCCCACTGGCTGATTTCTGCACTCTTGAATAGGTGGGATCTCTATTACTTACTCTGTTCCTTGTAGCTCCCCTTGAACACCTCTTACAAAGTTCAACAATCTCATCATATGATTCTTTAGATATATCTCCCTTGCCAAGCATGTTTAACATGTCTAAACAATCATCCCTTAATCCTATAAGTAATATTGTTTTACGAATTTCCTTACTTATATTCGGATGATCATATCTCTGTATATTGTACTGCAACCTTTCTACATAGTCCTCCAGATTCTCGTCCGGCTTTTGTGCCATATTGAATAGTTCATCCTTCTTTTCTCTCGTCCGACAGTAATCTTGATATTTAAGCAGAAATTTATGTTTCATCTGTTCCCATGTTGTGATTACCTGACTCCCAAGGCTCATGAACCATCTTAAAGCATTTCCTTTTAATGTTGCTGGAAACAGTTTCAACTTTTGAGCATTAGTAACATAATCATAACTTCTGCATAATATATCAAATTCAAAAATAAATTCATCCGGATCTTCAGAGGATAAACCATGGAATTTAGGTAAAGCTGACAATGGAATATTCTTCATAGGAGTTGTTCCTCTAGGGAGATCACTAATAGGAAATCCCAAGGTGGAGAGAGAATTTTCATCTTTTCCTTCTCCTTCAGGATCTACATGTCCTCCACCAAAGAAGTCTTCATTGTTTCCTTCCATTGGCTGTTCTCCTACTGCACTTGCTCGATCGTCAAGATCTTCTACTGGCTCCTCAATGTTTTCCACTGGTCGTCCAATACTCTCTATTATTTCCTCAACATGCTCTGCTGATTTGCTAGCACTTTCTTCTGACTCTCCAGCACTGACTGCTGGTTCTTTAATCACTGGCTCCTCTATGTTTTCAGGACCCACAACTTCCTCTGTTTTGTAATCTGATTGAGGGGAGTGTTGAAGTTTTGGTCTTCGAGAACTTAATCTCTGTGATGATTCAGCCTTTGATACAATCTCGTCAATGAAAGTCTTTCTTCCTCCCCTTCCTTTGCCTTTTCCACCTGTGGGGTTAGTTTTCTTCTAGTTTTCGCGTCCTCTCATACAATCTGCACATCTAGAAAGAAAATATTAATGCTTTTGAAATCTATAATTGCCTTCCCCGGCAACGGCGCCAAAATGTTGGTCGCTTTAATTGTTTAACAATTCAAGCTCCACATAAATTGTCAACCCGAGGAAGTCTGTTTATTCCAAAGACAATCACACACTGGATATGCTCAATTCCAAAAGCAAAAATAATGTTGTAGTAAAAAGCCACACAATTATTAATCATACAAATCTAATTATTCACACCCTGTTTAATCAAAGCTGAAGTTACTTATGTTATAGTAGAAGTAATTCCTCTATTGCAGTTTTTAAGAATCCAAATAAAAGGAAATCATTCTGCAGGAGAGGAAACCAATCAACCATAACAGGGAACAGGACCCTATTCCTTTAAATAGGAACTTCAGCACCTACTGCCTGACACTAATCACTCTGTAGAAAAGATAAACTCAAGAGAACAGGACTCTATTCCCATGAACAGGAACCTTCAGCACCTGTCTCCTGTTTCTAATCACACTGCAGGGAAAAGAAAGGCAATTAATGGGAACAGGACCCTATTCCTTTGTACAGGAATCTTCAGCACCTGCTTCCCAGCATCAATCATACATTCAAAAAAATAACAGAAATAGATCTCTCAACTTCTTAAGAATGAATGTACTAAACACATGCAGCGTTAAAGGAAACAGAATGCTCAATAAACTACAGAACTGTGTAACTGGTGTTTCAGCAAACATAATTAAAGTAAAGTGCGAATATCATAAAGAAATCTAGCAAACTACAGGAACAGTCGGGCGAATCTTGTGAGGAAGGCGGGCCCTTTCCTTCTCACAAGATTCCCCAGAGAAAGGATTAAATTGAAGCGCTCAAAAGGAACTTTTATTCATCTGTCAAAAGAAATGATACATTACAAATGGAGTCTAGCTCCTGTCCTCTCAAACACAATGTTCTCCTGTAGTTTTTGAACTCCCCTCTAATGATGATGTCTCCTCTTTTTAAAGAGGAGACATCTCTTACAATTACATTAGAGCAAATCTACATTTATCCCAATTCTGTTCTTCTTTCTTAAAACAGGGCTATTCTATTCTTCCATAAAAATATATTGTTACAACAGATACAAAAAGAGTACTATCTTCAGGATAATCCGTGTAACCACGTCTTCATGTTGTTTCCATTGTTCCAAAAAAATACTCTTCCAGAATCGCAAATTACGAGTAGTGACGGAATTTGCGTGCCTGCTGGCTGTTTCAGCAACGGAGTCGACTGTTTCAGCAACGGAGTCGACTGTTTCAGCAACGGAGTCGACTGTTTCAGCAACGAAGTTTGACTATTTCAGTAATGGCCGATTGTTCCAGCACAGCACATAATTTATCTGTGATCTTTTAGACTTATGTTAGCAACAATCTACTTCGATTAATGATGAAATATAAGAGTAATATGGAATTATATGTAAACAGATTAAACATATAATAAAGAAGAGGATTTTATATACCTTTGGATAAAGTGAATGAAAATGATGATGGAATCATTTTTAAACATGGTTATAAAGGTAAGGTGGTGTCAAAATATATAGTAAAAAGTGGTACATAGTGAGGTCCTAACACCAGGTTTAATCCCAAGGTGTCTGCAATATAAGAAACAGCTAATTGGGAGACCTTGACCATGAACTAGCTACTTGGAAATATAACATCATATGAGATGAGGCTCCCACAGAAGAAGCCAAGTACGAGGGAGGCAGCCTTTAAAACAAAAAATAAGAAAGAAGAAGAGGGAGACATATGCTCTTGCTCAGATGAAGAAGAGGAAAAATTTGTCAAGAAATTGGATAGAGGATCAGGTAAATACAAAGGTAAACTTCCTTTAAAATTCTTTAACTGTGGAAGAGTTGGACACTATGCTGCTAAGTGTCCTCACAAGAAAGTAAGGAATCAGGATCAAGAATCAGAGAAAAATAAATCAAAGAACTGGCAGAAAGGAAAGAAGTTCAACAGAAAATCCTTCTATGCTCAGCAAGACAGCAATACATCTAAAGATTCAGATGAACCCTCAAGTGAAGAAGGAACCTCTGAATTCTTATTGATGGCCATAGAAGAACTTGAAGGACTCCTGCTAGAAGATGAAGAAGAAGAAGGGGAAGTCGACCTTGAGGGGGAGCTAAGAAGTTCTCTGGAGGAGATTGACAGACTCAAACTGAAGTGCAGAAAACAAAAGGACATTCTTCTCAAATATGTAAGAGAATAACAAAACTCAGAAGTCCTCATGTAGCTGAAGGTAGAGCTTGAAGAAGCCAAGAAGATAGAAGACATGTTACTTCAGCAAATCCAGGATAAAACCCGAGAACAAGAGAAGTTGGAAGAAGAAGTTGTATGTCTGAGGAAGAAATTAGAAAATTCTTAGAGGAAAGTGTCTACCAATTCCTCTCAAACAACAAGATCTAGTAAGTTGAACGAAATTCTGGATGCTCAAAGATCTCCTATGATAAAAACTGGAATAGGCTATGAAGGAGAATCAAGTAAAAGTAAAGAAAAAGAAAACAGAGGGATTATTTTTGTAAAAGCAAAGAAGAATGATGAAGCAGCTCAAACAATTCCTACAAAAGAAGAAACCTGTAATGAGGAAGACAGAGATCAGAAGAAACCTCTAATAACAAAGAAGGCAATAAATACTAAGACAACAGAGAAAGGGACATATGCCTCTGAATATGTCAAATTCGGAAGCCATCAAAGGAGATTCTTCCCTCCTATGAAGAATGCCACATATTATGTCTGCCACAAGCTGGGACACATTGTTGCATATTGCCATGCAAGGAGGAGTAATTCAAACCAGCAAAAGATGCAAACATTGAAGAGACTGCCTCAAGCAAACAAATGGAAAAGACAACCTTACACCAGGTATGCAATAGTTTCTATGGTTACTGTTTTTATTGTAAGGAATTTGGCCATAAAATCATTAAGTGTAGAAAGTATGGACAAATATTGATGTTCAACACCTCAAGGAGGTTTCTGAATCAAAGAAATTTTGTTCATACTCACAATTCTGCAAAAACTATGATCAAATGTTGTATATGCAATCAAGTTGGACATATGCCTTCCAAATGTCCTCTGAAGGGATGTGATTCATCATCTCACAAAAGATACCAAACAAAAGGATGCCTCCAGTGGAAAAAGAAGGAGAATAAGTGTGACCTGGATCTAACTGCTCAAGATCTGAAAAGCCAATGGTATTTGGATAGTGGCTGCTCTAAACACATGACTGGAGACAGAAGCAAGTTTATAACTCTTGATGAAAAGAAATCTGGCAATGTTACTTTTGGCAATGATAAATCAGGGAAGATCAAGGGAAAAGGCTCAGTCAGCATAGACAATTGCAGAGGAAAGGCCCAAGATGTACTATTTGTAGATGGGTTGAAAGAAAATTTACTAAGTGTCAGTCAGATGTGTGACAAAGGCTGTGAAGTTCTTTTTAGAGAACAAGATTGTGAAGTTAGATCAAGCACCACGGGTAAGACTCTACTCAAAGGAGTTCGAACAGAGAGTAATGTTTACATTGTGAAAGAGGAAGATGAAGCATGTCATCTTAGCAAACTAGAAGAGTCATGGTTATGGCATAAAAGGTTGGGACATCTCAGCTTCGATCACATCCTCGGACTAAGCAAGAAGAAAGATGTCAGAGACATGCCATAAATAAAGAGGCCTTCTAATACCATATGCAAATCATCTCAATTAGGCAAACAGACTTGCACATCCTTCAAGGCCAAAGATGAGTTATGAATAAGAAGACCTCTACAGCTTGTGCACATGGATCTGTGTGGACCTGCAAGAACTAAAACTCCAAGTGGAGAATCCTACTTCATGCTGATAATAGATGACTTCTCCAGAATGACATGGGTTGCATTTCTCAATAATAAATCAAAAGCTCTGGAAAAATTTAAGATCTTCAAAGCATTAGTAGAAAATCAAACAGGATGCAAGTTGAAATGCATCAGATCAGACAGAGGAGGTGAATTCACAGATTATGACTGTTGAGGAGGTAAATCCCCTCTGCGGACAGAGGCGATCCCTACTAGCCCAGCAGGGGTCTAGCAACAATCATCAAATGCTACAGCGCAAGTTCCTAATTGCGAATAAATAAGCCAACAATGTAGGCCTACCTGGAGTCCAGTGCTATGATTCGTAGAAGAGACAGCGTTCCCGTTCCTCAGCCTCGGCAGATCATGATCCCCACGATCTCCATGAATGGACACCTGCACATGCAATAAACAACACGAATACAAGCATAAAATCTAGAATACGCAACTATATATCAGTCAGAAAGGATATAACTTGTTATTAACATAAGCGAAAAACAAAGTGGAACCATAACCGGTAGTCATTCATTAATAAACAATCGAAAGAGAGTACAACCAATTTTCTGACGCCGCGGTCTCCTTCGGAAGGGTCCCCAGTCATTCACGTCTCGCAAAGCTCGCCAGGGAAAGGGAAAACCTCTCTAGAGTCTCTCGACGATAGTCTCCTTACTTGAGTCGGCCTTAAGGGAAGAAAGAGGGCTCTTACAGCACAAAGGCTTTTGGGAATTTGGAGATTCAAAGCTTAGGCACTTCAAGACTAGCTTGCAATGGCAATAGGCAAGCTTTTATAGATGGGGAAGGAGGGAGTTGGGATCCCTATTATTGTGGGATTGACCCTATCATCAAGGAAGGTTCCATGAGAGGTGGCAAACCACTTCCCTTCCATGGAACTCCCGTAGCCAAACCTCCCAACTCAAGATAGGCAATGGTTTTTGAGTTTGTTGAAACACAACTTCTGCCATCTTTATTTAAAAAACACTCCTTAAATTGGTTGGCGCGACTGCTGCTCTGGGACAGAGCGCCAGTTGGCGCGGCCTCTTTGTAGTATTTTTCCCATTGGCGCGAGTGATGAACTGTCTGCCCGCGCCAATGCAAAAGGAGATGTTTTCATGGTTTTTTGCAAGGAGATGTCTTTAGGGCAATTGAATCTCATGTTTAGAGGAATGCATTGATAATGATTTCAAGGCATGACAATGTTCACAGGTCACAAAATGGGTCCTCCATTGTGCGGGACGGGGAATGGTAGGGACGGTGACAAATTACTGTGTAACAGATGCCCCCTAAAGTATGAGGCCCGAGAGAGAGAGGGGTGAAATTCTTTACGAGAACATGTTCAACTGAAGCCCCGCCGTCGGAAAACCTGCGTAGAAAAATACAACTGATATCTCAAGTACATGATGTATATGCGGTATGGGTGCAGCCATCCGAAACAGAGTACACTATAATCCGGATCCAGGGTATGGGCGCAGCCATCCAGCAAGGATCAAATAAATAGACTCAGGTATGGTGGCAGCCGTCCAATCAGTGAGTCATGTACATAATGATAATAATCCACAATCGCAGCCTGGATTACAACAGACACAATCCAGGGTCTTGCGCTCCATCTCGTCCCAAACAAAGTACAAGTTCAAGCATGCGAATATGTGAGCTGAAGTCGAACATGCAAGAACATCGTCTGATTACCAGCCAATGATGAGAGTTGTTAACAGACGCGAGAGGAACCACCAATAATGACAATGGCCCTCAAGGTACTATAGGTACAATCTACGGCGTGTGAATCAATGAGCTGGCATCGAACACCCGTAGAATCACTCGATCGGAGGCCAATGATGAAAACCCCACGTCGAATGCAACGAACCTACCATTGAGGCATGCAGGCTCCAAGGTACCATAAAGGAGTCTCTAGATCAACTTCCTGGATAATGAGCTGAAGTCGACAGGAAGTGACCTTGATCGAAGGTGGGCCATAATGTTTCCCACATCATCGACACGAGACAGAGGAACATGATGTTTTTGTTGTGAATCAGGATCGTATGAGAATCAGAGGAAGGTTGATATTCATAGAGGCCAACTTCTCTTGAACATATAAACGGCGCGACAGTGGACTTGGCAGTATTTGGCATCAACGGATCAGAGGTCATGGTGACGAGGCAATGAGCAGATGAGAGGTCAAAATGGATTACCCAAACCCACGGAGGCAAGCAAAAAACAAGATGAGATGTCCCCAACCCAACACGAATGCAGACAAGTGCCATGTTCAAGAGCGACATACTACCAACACGAAAATGGTGTTGGTTCCATTTTCCCCACCATCCTGGCGAGTACCTCTTTATTTTTACACAAGCTTGAAGAGGATACCATATGCTTGTCATATAAATCCATCCTTCAGACGAATCCATCCTAGTACATTTAACGAGCCCTAGGAAGGAGAAACTTGAATATCGTCATTTCGACTAAATCCAATGTCATCAGGGTTTAACGAGTCTGACAAAGGAAGAACTCGGCGTCTTTTCATATTTAGAGAGTTTGAAAAGACAACAAAAAATTAAACTCCAGCGGTCCCTTTTCGTAGATAGTTCCTCGGACCCGAAAAGGTAGAAAACAATATCTGAGAAAACCTCCTAGTCGCGATAGGCTAGGGTATTCCTTTTTCGTAAATAATCTATCCCAGCCCGAAAAAGGGGTAAACATATACTGGGTAGATGTCGTTTCATGTCCACTTTAACGAGATCGAAACGACAAGGAACTCGGAAATCTTTTCAGTTTTAGAGAGTCAGAAAATAGATGAAAGATGACTCCTCCTAGAGGAACGAGTGGTATAAAGGGTAGCTACTGGTTCTGGCAATGGTGGAACTGCTCAAAACAAGTAAAGGTTGAGAGGCTGGCTAACAAGACCACTCATCGCAGCGGTTCCTCAGGAACGGGTAAAACAACCAAGTGAAGGCATATGATTGGCCAGGCAGATAGTGACGATGGAGTGAGAAAACAAAGGCTCATCTGGCAACAATAGGCTAATAAAATGGCAATCACAAGAGGTAAAATGGGCAAGGTTTCATTTTTACACAAGCTTGAAATCAGGAAACTCTGCTTGAAGTTGGTTTCATTTTTACACAAGCTTGAAACAAAGATAAACTATGCTTGAAACCGGTTTCATTTTTACACAAGCTTGAAACGGAAACAAACTATGCTTGAAAAAGTAAGCATGCCCCCAGCATGGTGATTCAATTCAAGGTACATGCCCCCCAAGATTCAGTCCATATGAAAGGCAGATGGAGTGAAGGTTCAAGTTACGAGATCAAGAGACAGACTCGACTGAGATTTTACGAGAACTTATCAAAGACTTGAATTGAACAAGAACGTGTTTCATTATTTTAACGAGGTTGACACATTAAAAGAACTATCCTCAGGACACCTTGTTTCATGGTTTAAGGAGCTTGGCACAAGAAAATGAACTGTGCTCTGACCAGCTTGTTTCATTTTTTAAGGATCTTGACACAAGAAAATGAACTGTGCTCTGACTGGCTTGTTTCATTTTTTAAGGAGCTTGATACAAGGAAAAGAACTGTGCTCCGACAACCTTGTTTCATTTTCTTAAGGAGCTTGACACAAGACAAGGAACTCTGCTCCAACAACCTTGTTTCATTTTTTTAAGGAGCTTGACACAAGACAAGGAACTCTGCTCCAACAACCTCATCATAATGAACAAGAAGTCATCGCTTCCAAGAGTTCCCCTCCCGATGGAAGGAAAACATCCTGGAAGTCTGGACCCAAAGCCCCCAGCACCTGATGCACAACGGCATCATCACTGAGCACAGGCACGGGGTAGGTAGTCACATAGTTGACCTGCGGTGGGGCAGATACAACGGGTGGATAAAAACCAGGAAGGGATGATGGTGGGCTAGCTGCCACATCAGGACCAAAGAATGAAAGCTGATCAATGGTCACAATCCTTCCTTCATGCGGAAAACAGACCACACGAAAGAGGGAGGAGACAAGTGCTCCCATGGCATAGGTGTAATCGTGCCCCAAGAGCAGATTGAAATCCAAGGGGCCCGGAACAACCATCACGTCCATATGCACGGTTTTACCTCCCAAAGTAACAGGTAACCTTGGAAGGATCCCTAACGGTTGACTCGTTCTTCTGTTAAATGCCAACAGATTCTGCGTAATAGGCGCAAGCGGCGGCGAACCGAAAGCTTGCCAAGTAGTTGAGGATAGAATACTAACAGACGTGCCTTCGTCTATAATGGTGCTGGGTACGACCAGACCAAAAGCCTGTACTGTGATCTCGAAAGGCACATAAGACGGAAGGCGGTATCCTGCAAATCGACTCCAATCGAAGGAAGCGACCAAACTACTTGGAGGGGCTACCATCGAAGCGAGATGGTCTTCCCCTGCTGTTACGGAAGAAGAAGGAGCATCCTCTATGACCTCCATCTCGAAGGTGGGAGGGGTATCCTCCAGGATCTCCATCACGGGAGGTGGAGGAGCAACTTCTTGAGGTATAGGGACAAGAGAATCTTTCTCCAAGTCCGAGGAATCTGAAGAAACAAGAAGAACCTGAGGGATGTGAGGTCCACTCTCAACGGAAAAGACCTGGTGCACCGTAGACGGGGCCAGTTCAACCGATCCCACGACCAATGGTTGGTCGGGAACGGATTCCTGAATTCGAATTTCCGAGTGAGCGGGATTGGCCAAGGATGATTCTTGACCAATCGTAGGATCAACTAGCGGAGGACTCAAAGAAAGCTGTTTGTAACTAGCCGAGAGGCATGGTGTAGAAACAGTTGAGTTGTCCAACACTCGCTTGGCTTCATCCATATAAGGACAAAGGTGAATGGCATGGTGCCCTTCACACAACCTACAGGGATTGGTAATCTTACCCTGCTTCTTAGGAGTTTTACCAACACTAGCTGAAGACGTGCCCCCAACCTGACTCCCGGAAGCCAAAGGCAACGGTGGACGACCGCTGGACCATTCTTCAAGCACCTTGGGAATGCCAGGGCAGTCTCGAAGAAGATGGTCTCCCGTGCACAACATGCAAGGGAACTTGACTTTCCGCGGAGGGTTGGAAGGTTTATCAAGAGGAGACTTCTTAGGCGCAATAGCCGCAGAGCTAGCCTCTCCTTTATCGGACTTCTTCTTCTTTGTCTTCTTCTTCTTCTTCTTAGCCACCTGGTTACTCGAATCCAGACTTTCACCAAGCGAAGTAGAAGAGGAGGACGCAGAAACAGGCGAAGAAGGGGAGAGGTCCACCTTGGAATCAACATGATGTTGTTCAGGTGGAGGAACTGATTGAACAGTAGCCGAGACATTCGGGACCACAGAGGTTGAAAACAACCAAACAGGCAACCCAACAATTAACCCAGGAAGGGACAACGTTGCCATATAAGGAGCACCAACATTTCCAAAGGGAGGAAACGGACCAGGATTCCCATCGGAGGGGATTCCTTGGTTGGTGAACTCTGGAAAAGTTTCCATTAGAAACGATCTTCAGAACAACACCCTAAGGAAACTAACTTTAACCAGGAATATTTCGTGGGCAGTTAATTTTTAAAACATTGAAACAAAACTCTACCGTTTCATATTTTAAGAGTCAAGAAACAGGCAAAAGGTGACTCTATCACTTTCATATTGGAAACAAGCGTGAAAGGACAAGCGCTTGATGACCTTTTCAAATTTGAAGAGTCAGAAAAGATCGAACTGACTACTCAGGAATGCTAGGCAAAGGGTGTACCAAATAACCGTGAACTGCAATATACACCTTGGTTTCAAAAATGAAAGAGAAATCAACCAAGGACTTAACGTACGTGTAGGCAATCTCCCCGAATGCTGTGTCTTGTGTATCACGGGTATAAGGCGGCAGACTCGGCTTCCTACAGATAAAGGATAGCAACCTAGTGGGGTCTCCCTTTATATACGCAACGGTACGGGGAGCACAAGTCCGTACTAGTGCTGTCTAAAGCCAAGAGACGAACGACAGCTACTAGGTTTAACGACGCCGGAACACGTCTCTAGCCTAGACCTCTAAATATTCGTTAATGTTTCAATGCTTCCTTAGGTAAATTGAGTAAATTTTATGGTTGATCTTCAATTATGTTTCGGTTTCAAGGCCCTACCGTATGTCATATGACAATCTCCTGTATGCAGCTACATGAGAAAAGAAAACTTTTCAATTCGATGAATGCTATCTAGTTAAGAGAAGAGCTTCAAACAATGATGCAACAAACAGCAAAACTGAAAACGAAACTTTTCCAAACTAGATGAATTTCACTATCCAAAATTATTCTAAAACATTCAACGAAGCGAATTATGCAATGTAATCTATGCAAAATTCTTTTTCCGAAAACTATGCAATTGTAATCTATGCAAAATTTCCTTTTTCTTTTCAAATAATAAGAATGCACTCAATGCATTTTTCGATGAAACGAGAATCTACTTAATGCATGCTTTCAATGAAAGAGAATGCACACAAAGCGATTTTTAGCTCCCAATCATTAAACAATGTGATCTAAGTTCAATGATAAATCTCAAAATACTTTTCAATGCGATGTGATCTAATGCATTTTAACAAAAAGGACACTTTGAGACGAAAACTAAATAAACGCAAAGCTTCTTAATGAAGGATGAATGCAAAAGAGATGTAAATAAACACTAAGAATGCAATCGTTGTTTCAAAACACTTTGTAACAAAATTCCTCAAAGGTCGACAAAACACAAAGAGGACTTCCAAAGAATGAGATCAAAACAAGGCATTCATTCCCTTTTACATCAAGCAATCATGGAAAGAAGACATCCCAAACAATGAGCAATGTAATCTATGCTCATACAAGGAAAAGACCGGAAGGGAAAGACACACTGATGAAGGATTTAGGGAAAAAATCTCAATTTTCATACACCCTGAAATTGGCACGACTTGTCCATTGACAACTAGCGCCAATTGGCAACAATTGGTGCGACTTGCACATTGACAACTAGCGCTAATGGCCAATTGACGCGGGTTGCTAACTGACAACAAGCGCCAACGCCTGAAAATGAAAAAACAAAGAATTTCTCCCAACCAAGACCAGACTCACCACTTCAAGCAGAATCCAAAACAAACCCAGAAGCAAAGTACTGACCAAAAGAAGCTTCCGAAAAAGGGTAACCCTACCACCTACAGGAAATGGCGCGACTGTCTGGCTGTAATCCGCGCCAGACAGGGGATGGCGCAAGTGATGAACTGGCAAACTGCGCCAACTGGCGCGACTATCATGGCTAAACTCGCGCCAATCAAGCCATCTATGAAAAGGTGAAAATTCGGAAAAGCAGAGGTCAGATCTGATCCTCTGGGGCTGAACCAAAAGCCAAAACACAAAAAGAGCCAACCCAAAAGAGCCAATCAAGCAAGGAAAGTCAAAAATCAACCGAAAATACAAGACAAAGCTCCAAGTTGTTCAGTCCGTAAACTAAACCGGAGATTGACTGAAGCAGCGTTGATCTACTCCGCTAATGCAGAGAAAAAGCATTTCGAAGGCTATCTGGCTGTGCTTCAGACTCCGTCTATAGTTTACAAATCAAACAACAAGCTGAGTCCCTAGTGGATTCGCCAAATTGTTGAGGAGGTAAATCCCCTCTGCGGACAGAGGCGATCCCTACTAGCCTACCAGGGGTCTAGCAACAATCATCAAATGCTACAGCGCAATTTCCTAATTGCGAATAAATAAGCCAACGATGTAGGCCTACCTGGAGTCCAGTGCTATGATTCGTAGAAGAGACAGCATTCCCGTTCCTCAGCCTTGGCAGATCACGATCCCCATGATCTCCGTGAATGGACACCTGCACATGCAAGAAACAACACGAATACAAGCATAAAATCCAGAATACGCAACTATATATCAGTCAGAAAGGATATAACTCGTTATTAACATAAGCGAAAAACAGAGTGGAACCATAACCGGTAGTCATTCATTAATAAACAATCTAAAGAGAGTACAACCAATGTTCTGACGCCGCGGTCTCCTTCGGAAGGGTCCCCAGTCGTTCACGTCTCGCAAAGCTCTCCAGGGAAAGGGAAAACCTCTCTAGAGTCTCTCGACGATAGTCTCCTTACTTGAGTCGGCCTTAAGGGAAGAAAGAGGGCTCTTACAGCACAAAGGCTCTTGGGAATTTGGAGATTCAAAGATTAGGCACTTCAAGACTAGCTTGCAATGGCAATAGGCAAGCTTTTATAGATGGGGAAGGAGGGAGTTGGGATCCCTATTATTGTGGGATTGGCCCTATCATCAAGGAAGGTTCCATGAGAGGTGGCAAACCACTTCCCTTCCATGGAACTCCCGTAGCCAAACCTCCCAACTCAAGATAGGCAATGGTTTCTGTATTTGTTGAAACACAACTTCCGCCATATTTATTTAAAAAACACTCCTTAAATTGGCTGGCACGACTGCTGCTCTGGGACAGAGCGCTAGTTGGCGCGGCCTCTTTGTAGTATTTTCCCCATTGGCGCGAGTGATGAACTGTCTGCCCGTGCTAATGCAAAAGGAGATGTTTTCATGGTTTTTTGCAAGGAGATGTCTTTAGGGAAATTGAAGCTCATGTTTAGAGGAATGCATTGATGATGATTTCAAGGCATGACAATGTTCACAGGTCACAAAATGGGTCCTCCATTGTGCGGGACGGGGAATGGTAGGGACGGTGACAAATTACTGTGTAACAATGACTTTGCTGACCTATGCAATGAACATGGGATAAAGCAACAATTTACTATTGCAGGAACACCTCAGCAAAATGGAGTAGAAGAGAGAAAAAACAGGTCTGTACAGCAAATAGCCAGAGCCATGATGCATGAAAGCAATATTGCTCAAACCTTCTGGGCATGTTGTGTAGATTAATCTGTCTTGCGGACAAGACCGATCTCTCTAGTACTAAAAGTAACTAGCAACAAACATCCAATTATACTAATCTCTCTCTAAGCATATAAAATTCATAAAAACACTATATAGGTGTAAGGCCTACCTTATATCCAATGCTTGCTTGATCTCATTGAAGTCCTTCCCGTGCACTGAAAGAACGTTCCTCGTGAATCTGCAATCACAAACAAGCAAAAATATTACACAGCACCTATATAGACATTATTATAAACCATACTCATCATAATGATCAAGGAATTTATGAAATAAACCATGAATAGACAGTTTAATGAGAGAAATGAGTATATTTGTATTAACTTCAAATAAAGAAAACCTTTACAACCTGTGTCTTGATGTCGTGCAGGTCTTTCTGGGGTCCGAAGAAGGAATCTCTTCTAATTTGACAAGCATTGCACTCTTTGAACCAAGACAGATAGAGATGAGTGATTTAACCTCACAGAAAGTCTTAGTTAACTGAGTCTGAATCTCAACAGCATTTAACTTCAAATATCTTAAGCTTGAACTCCCCTTGAGGCTACCCAAGGCCTCTTTTTATAGTGGAAAAGAGGAGGTTTCTTGTTCCAAATATGAAGGGATAGAATCCTCCTTCAAAGGGATTAACTCCTTACATCAAGGGGTTAGCTCCATCAAGTGAGGGATGCATGAACCTTCTCAAAGTGTATCCATTCCCGAAAATTCCCATCTAGAATCTTCTAGAATTCATCTGAAATTCACTTTTTATCTTTACTTTCTCGCCTTTTTGAGTTTTACAGAGGTCCGCACCCATGACACAAATAATGTGCGGTATGGTTCCGCAGGCAAGCTGAACTTTAGCTGCGGGACCGTAGGTAATGAATAGAGAAAGTGAGATACCAATATTTAAAGTATTTTAGGAACTTTTCTCTGATTTTGAAAGCTTGATATGAGGAGCAGATATGTTAGACTTGCAAAAGGAGGAAGTATGAGTAATAATGAGCTCATACTCATAGTAAAATGTCAGTATGATAGATTTTAGTGTAACAAATTGCCCCCTAAAGTGCAAAGTCTGGAATAGATGAAGCTGTAGTCTGTCATATATGAAGAGTGCAGTACTTTATCATTTCAAAGATCATCCTGTGGACACCCCAGTCGGAACCTGTAAAAACATTCAATGCAAAATATACACATATATATGTCATCACTGAGGTAGGCATTCCCATACTCAGATTAAAACTAACTAGAAACTAACTCAAATCGTTCTGATACAGGAATGATTTTGAATACATCATAGTACAGATATATGTAGACACGGTATGGACGCAGCCATCTGTTTATAAATAGTCTACCGTATAGATGATAACAAAATTCCTCGCAGCCTGGATGGTGGAAACTAGATCCAGGGTCTTGATTTCCGCATCTCGAACTGGTACGATTCTATCCATGGGAATAAATGTGTTGAAGTCGAACATGGTTGAAACCACTTGATTACCAGTCAATGATGTGAACTGTTAACAAGTGTGAGAGAAACCACCAGTAATGTCAATGGCTCTCAAAGTACTCAGTACAATCCATGAAATGTGAATGAATGAGCCGAAGTCGAACATGTCACGGAATCATTCGATCGAAGGTCAATGATGCAACCTGTCGTCGAAGGCGAGAAACCTGCCATTGAGGCATGCAGATTTCAAGGTACTGACGATTTCTGGATCAACTTCCTAGATAATGTGCTGATGTCGATAGAAAGTGATCTGTCGTAGGCAAGCCTACAACACGAAATCATAGATCAAGTTTTGAAAATATATTGGCAAGGACTGACTCAGGGATGGTCAAAAATGGATGACAGATATTTTGCAGATGAATGGTTTATTTGAACTGTTCTCTTGAACACATAACGACATTGCAGATGGCTTGGTAACGATTGACCCAAAGCTAATACCCAGAAACCGGCTGAAGACTTTCAATGTGGTTTGATAAACTGTTAGGCAAAGGACTTCCCAACCCAGGTAAATGAAAGTGTCGTGTTCAAGAGTGGTTGACTGAATTTTCGAAAATTTAAAATACAACAAACACGCTCATTTTTCTCTCTCTTCCCCCACCATTTCTGGAAAGTACCTCTTTATTTTTGACAAGCTTGAGGAGGATAACATTTGCTTGGTTATAAGCTCATCCTTCAGATGATTCCAACTTAGTTTAAAATTCGAACCCTAAGAAGGAGTGGTTCGTTCCTGTTGAAAATTAAACAGGTCCTTTACTGTTAAGTTTTAACGAGTCCAGTATAGGAGAAACTCGGTGTTTTTTAGTTTTAGGGAGTCAAAAGAAAAACTTAAGAAAACTCCGTGGGTGTACTTTTTCGTAAATTTAGTCTCTCGAGCCCGAAAAAGGATAAAATAATGCGGGAGAGAACTCTATTGACCGTATTTAGTCAATGTATACCTTTTTCGTAAATAGTCCATTTCAGTCCGTAAAAGGGGTAAACTTATACTGAAGGGACGACTGTTCATTTACTTTAACGAGTTCGAATAGTCAAGTACTCGGCAATATTTTCATATTTAGAGAGTCTGAAAAGGGCTTAAAAGAGGACTCCAAGGTTTCACTTTTTCGTAAAATTTTTGAAAGAGTCCGAAAAAGTGATAAAAGTATGCTCTTTGTAGAAAAACGATCAGTTCACCTGAAAAATCCAGTTTCTGCACAAAAACTTGAAACATTACACATACATGTTTAAGATAAGTAAAAATGCTTTCAAAAATACCCTTTTTAAAGTGAAAAATAAATAAATTAAAAATTCATTCATTCGAAAAAACTTATAAAAAGGACTTTTTCAATTTCATTTTTACCGTTCAGTTCTAGAGTGAAAAGTAAAAAACTTTTGGGTAAGAAAGTTCCAGTGAAGATTCTGGAAAATTCGTCCGTTGGAATCAAAAACCGTCAGTCCCAGGTAATCCACGACCTCCTTATCTTGTTTTTCATCCGTTTTAAATTTGTTTTTAGGCTTTAGTTTGAATTTTTGGGGCAAAAAATGGTTAAAAATTTCGCCCACGGGGTCCGCAGGTGGGACACAGGCTACCTGCGGACCCCGACTTTTTCCTATAAGGAAAAAGTCGTGGGTTCCGCACCCGGCACACACTGCGCGTGCGGAACTACGCTCTGTTTACAAAGAGCGGGTGCGGTACCTGCGCGGTTAGATTTAAAACAATGATTTCTCATTTATTTGCCAAAAATTTTCAAATAAAACTATTCTAACTTTCCTTTTTCTGTATTGTAGGATTAACAAGATGCTTATCTGGCGAGAACGTGAGCATGAGGAAGTGGATGAAGCTGCAATACTTCATTGCCCACACAAAGGGCATTAAAAGCGTGTGGCTTATACAAATTTTGGGCCATCTCAGGCATGAGGGCACAAGTAGAACTCTTGACATGGTTGGTAGATAGATGGAATGTGGAGGACCAGTGATTCTTCATTGGTGGCCACCGGCTCGAAATTGAGCTGGAGGATATATATTTCTTGAATGGTTTGTCCAAGAGGGGCGAACAAGTTTCTTTGTTTGGAACTAGGCCAGGTGGCCAGACTGTCGCTAGTCTCCAACTAGAATTCTGCAATGATCAGGCAAATCCTCGGGACAAACAGATTGACATAAAACACATCATCCGTCCTGAATTGAAAGTTATTGCTTTTACTGTCACCAAATTGTGTGGGAGTGTTGCGCTTCATGTAGCTACTGGTTCCCAAATGCGTGTTGCCGTAGACTATTTTCGCGGCACCATTTTTAACTGGTGTGAAGCTGTGTTGGCCAATGTAAAAGGTCAACTAACCAGAGCAAAAAATGGGAAACTGAAAAACTTTGGATATGGATCCATCGTTGTTTCTTTCGCTCTGGAGAGGATCCCCATGTTATCTCCACAGAGTATTGTTGTTGATGCCGGTCGACTTCGAGAACCGAGAATGGTTCGTTGGTCTGCGTTGATGGCTCGTCATGCTATTGAGGGTACTGAGATTGTGCGATTCCCTCCTTCATATTTTCGTTGGCTGGATCGCCAACTTTTTGTGATAGAAGATTTTCCATATGCCAGGATAGATTTCCACGGTGACAGAGAGATGGTTCTCCCAGCAGGGGAACAGTGGGATGAGTCAGGTATAATCATTTTTCAACGTTTGCTAAATTCTAATTTTTTTTTAATTTTTTATCGTCTTTGAAAACTAATAACCAAAAGTTTTTTGAAAACAGATGTGGGTCCACATCAACCAGCTCATCTCCAACCTTACGAGAGAAGACAACCAGTTGCGCCCGCACCAGCCCCAGCAGGCCAATCAACGGAGATTTTGACTGACTTGGAGCATCATCTAGAGCGTTTGACTCTAGATATACCAGAGACCAGTATAGATGACATTCCTCTCAGGTTGCAGAGATATGTGATTGGAGTTCCAGGACCTTTTAGGAGGTTCCTATGCAGGGTAGCCCGGACGGTGGTTTCGTATCGTGATCACCATCAGTGATGGGATGATCATGTAGACTCATATTTTTGACTTTTGTATTATCATTTTTGCCGATCATAAGGTGTTTCCAACCTATGATTGAAGACGATGTATATTTTTTGAAAACACTCCTATACTATGATATATCACTATTTTGACGGCTATCTGTGTACATATGTGAATGTTATTTGTTTTACTGCTTTAGATTATTGCAAATGTCTATTTATCATACTAGAAGCAATTGAATCTGCTAATGTATTTAAATGTCTTGGAATATGCTGATATTCAATGTAATCAAACTCACGTTCCAAGAGACGAACTCTCAAAAATAATCGTAATAACACCGGATTTCTAATGGTATAAACCCTGTTAAGCTGTAATACAACAAGTTCAGAATCCAACCTTACAATCAAACTCCGAATTCCAAATGATATGGACTCAGATAATAACTCAATCACCGCACTATACTCGGCAATGTTATTTGTTGTTTGACCAAGGCTTACCCCATGCATGGATACTAACTCGTCAGAGGGTGAATAGATAACCCAAGCTGCGGAATAAATGTTCCGTGTACTACGACAAGCACCATCAACAAAACCAATGTAGGTTTGAAGAGACGTCGACATCTGCAATATCAAGAGTAAAACTCAGATAAGCAGGAATAGTGACAAAAACACACTTCTAAACTAGGCACACTTTTCTAATCTAACACACCAGCAGTAAAGAAATCTAAACTAAAAAAATTTCCACACCTCGTTTAAGCATAATATCGCTTTAGATAAAGCCCATTTCTGGGTTTATCCAAAGGGACACCGTCAAAATCTATCAACTCGTAGGCCCCTTTTGCTAACTTTCGTTTAACAATAAAAGGACCATGCCACATAGGCACGAATTTTCCAGCTCCTAGCTTGTCATTAGCTTGATCATAAAGTAAAACTAGGTCTCCTTCTGAAAAATTTCGAGGGGTCACATTTCTATCATACTGAGCTTTTATCCTTTTAACATGAGCCTCATTTTCTATTGCAGCATTTCGTCGATTCTCATCTAATTGGGCTAAGTACAAGAAACGTTTCTCCTCTTCAGACGTAGCTGGAAGTAATTCTACGGCTAATTTTAGTGACGGAATTTCGCATTCAATCGGTAACACAGCTTCCAAACCGTAAACCAGTTGAAAAGGAGTGAAACCTGTTGATGTTTTGACTGAGGTTCGACATGCCCAAAGCACTGAAAATAATATGGAATGCCAATTCGTCTTGTGAATACCAATGATTCGTTTGATCATGGTGACTAAAACTTTGTTAATGGCTTCAACCAGACCATTGGCTTGCGGATAATACGGAGTGGAACTATCGTGGTGCAAGCCAAGCTGTTCTGTCAGTTCAGTCATCATGACGTTCCGAAAATGACTTCCATGATCTGTAATAATAGCTTGAGGAACACTGAACCTAGCAATTATGTGATTAAATACGAATTTTGCAGCAGTCTTGCCGTCAGCTGAATATGTAGGCATCGCCTCGGCCCATTTTGTAAAATAATCTACTGCTAGAATAATATAAGCATGCCCCCCGGCCGAGTGAGGGTTACATGTAATAAAATCGATACCCCATTTTGCGAAAGGACCAACAGCAATTATAGGGTGAAGAGGAGCGGGTGGCACGCGCATTTTTCGATCAAAAATTTGACAGTTGTCGCATTTCCGAACCACATAAATGCAATCTTTGAACAACGTTGGCCAGAAATAACCTGCACGCAGTATCTTTTGGGCGGTGGCATACCCAGACATATGACCACCACATGCTCCAGAATGGCAGTCATTTAACACCTTTTCAGCTTCTTCATGAGTTAGACAACGTCGGAAAACAGAATCCGCTCCACGTCGATAAAGTGTATCACCAATGATATTATACTGTTGGGATTGGAAGTGTATTTTCCGTCACTGAGTTCGTGTAATGTCAGGCCGAAAAGATTGGGTTTGGAGATAAACGATAATATCTCCATACCATGGATCAAGTGTACTGATAAGAAACAAAGATTCGTCCGCAATGGACTCTTCTGCCACTGTTTCAGTATCAGTAGAGGGGAAATCGCACATCAGTTCCACAAATACCAAAGATTTCTTTGCCTTGGATTTTTCAAATTCCAAGTCAAATTCCTACAGGATAACTATCCATTTGGAATATTTGCCCCCTAGCAATTTTTTGGTCAAAATATACATCATAGGGTTGCAATTAGAAATTACCGTGGTTTTACGTAACAAGATGTAATGTCTAAAACGTTGAACAGCTTGAATAGCTGCCAAGGCCAATTTCTCCACATGTGTGTATTTGATTTCAGTCGGATGCAGATTCCGACTAAGATAATAAATCACATGTTCATTGTGAGATTCATCTTCCTGAACTAGTACCATCCCAATGGTGGAATGAGAAGCAGCGAGGTACAAAATGTAATCTTGGTTATAGTTGGGAGGATGTAATAACGGTGCATGGGTCAACGCGTGTTTAAGTGCATCAAAAGATTGATCAGCAATCTCGTCCCAAAATAACGGAATGTTCTGTTTCAACAACCGGGTGAAACCCTTTGTAAGCTCAGCATAGTTAGGAATAAATCTACGTAAAAAGTTTGCTTTCCCCTGCAAACTCTGGAGTTGGCGCAAAGTCGAGGGAGGAGGCAATTTAACGATGGCTTCAACCTTCGATGGATTGACGCGAATTCCTGCTTTCGAGACAAAAAATCCCAGTAATCGACCTGATTCTACGCAGAAAACACATTTATGCGGATTCAGCCTTATCCGATAATGCCTACATCTCATAAAAATTGCTCGTAAATGAGTGGGATGATCGGCCCTACGTAATGAATGAGTAGGTAAATCATCGAGATATGGCTGGACAATGTGCTTAATGTCATGAAATGCATAAGACATAGCCCGTTGAAAAGTTGCTCCAGCGTTCTTTAGTCCAAAAGGTAGTTTACAATAAGCAAACGTTCCCCACGGACAAACAAAAGTTGTTTTGGGTTGATCTGCAGGGAGTATGTTTATTTGATTGTAGCCGGAAAAGCCATCCATGAAGGAAAACAATTCACTGCCAGCACAATCATCGATTATTTGATCGATATAGGGAGTTGGATAATTATCTTTTGGACATGCTCGATTAATATCCCTATAATCGATGCATACTCTTATCGTTCCTTGTTTTTTAGTCACAGGAACAATATTCGATACCCAATCCGTTAAGGGAATTGGATAAATGAATCCTGCTCGAAGTAATTTTTCAACTTTTGTTTTTATAGCAGCAGCTTTTCTAGGATGAATTTGACGTAATCGTTGACGAACAGGTTTAGCATCCGGGTAAGTCTTAATTTCATGAACGACGATCGATGGATCAATTCCTGGCATTTCTTCATAAGACCAGGCAAACACGTCACGGAATTCTTGAAATAGGGCTTTATAAGTCTAAATTTCTTCATTTGTACAACAAGCACCTATATGAATGTTTTCAATTATTCCAGGTTTTACTGAAATGTCAATTGGAACCGTTCTAGATATATTTTCCAAATTTAACTCAGAATCAGGATTTTGCAATGGATTCTGAGGTTCCTTGGCATATTCAACAGTAAAAATTGAAGCGAAATCATTTTCAAAATGATCTAATTCAGGTAAAAATGAAGACCGGTGATGTAGATCTTCCCATGGTAAATCATCAACAGACAAAAACTCACAAATTTGCTCATCTGTATGAACAAGTTTAGGAAATGTCGTTGTAACTGAACTAGATATAGTAAGTGATTCCTCATGGATCCCATTCATTGGATCGGTTTCAGTTGAAGAGTGGTTGGAAAATGACTGTACAGCCTGGTACGCAATTTCAAATGGACTCAAGGGCATCACGCCATCAAATGAATCTATCTCGGATTCTGAAGGAATAATCCAAGGATCATCAAACGTAACAGTGTCTGATGAAATCATGTGAATACTTGCAGTAGAAGGCGATACGTTAGGAGGAGGAAAGGAAAAAGTTCCTAGTAAACCAGAATATTTAATCAAACCTACTCCAACATCCTTATAAGGGATAGCCGTTTTACCAACATGCTGGATTGTTTCTGTAGAGGCTGGGTCGGACGAGAAATAAGTTAACTGATCTATTGTCACGATCTTTCCTTGATATGGAAATTTTATAAGTCGAAAGACCGAAGAGACAACAACAGTCATAGCATAGGACCAACTACGACCCAGTAGAAGGTTGTAATCTAGAGGGGCATCAACCACTTCCACATCTAGATTAACAATTTTACCTTCGACCCCTATGGGTAAATCCTGTAAAATACCAAAAGGTTGAAAACCTCGACCATCAAAAGCCTTTAGAATCGTCGGAGATTGGTTAAGTGTAGGAGAACCAAGAGATTTCCAACACTGAATCGACATAATACACGTTGAAGCTCCCTCATCAATCACAGTCCGAAAAATAGGTCTGTTTTTTACTAACACTGGAATCTGGAAATCCATTTGGTGAGGAAGACGTGGTGTACTATTTTCTAAATAAAAAATTATAAGGTTAGAATCCTGAACATCGACAGCTCCTATGGCAGACAATAATAATTTACGTTGTGCTGGACATGATTGCAGCACTTCCAAAGCCGACATTGCTAAAGGAGAAACAGCTAAGTCTTCAACAATGTTGTAATTCTGAGCAGCTCTCGCATGTGGATTGAAAGCTGATTTACGAAGAACACCTTTAGCAGGCGGTTTGATTATCAAGTCTGGATTTTGTTTCTCGATCTGTAGTGGACCGGAAACAGGAGGAGTTGTAATTGATGTATTTGCATTGGAAGACTCTTCTTATTTGCCATCAACAGGATTCTTAGAACCGTAATCTTGTGATCGCGTCACAACCCTTACATGAGACATCATCATAATAGGCTCTTCTAAAGTAGTCGAGGAAGAACCAATCATCCTACTATCTTGAATTGGAAAAGGATCCTTCAAGACAGCAGGTTGTTGCGATCCTTTAACGAATTTCGTAACTTCATCTCGATACGGACATTCTTTCGTGAAATGATCTTGTTCACAAATGAAACAAGGATAGCGAGGTTTACATTTTTCGTCATTGGATTCATCTTTATCATTTTTCTCTTTCGAATTCTTTTTGTTTTTGTTCCTTCCCTTCTTTTTACCACCGGATTTTGATTTTGTCGTAGATGTTTCAACGACATGAATATCGGCAGAAACTTTAGGAGAGGATTCTCCTTTCGGGGAATCAGGTAAAGTTATAATTGGAGAAGAATTCTTTGAGGATTTCTTCTTGCTTTTAGAATTGACTGTACCAATCATACCGTCAGCGGCATGAGATCCTGAAGGAGCAGCAACTATTTGACCTTGTTTTGGAAGGTCTGGGATTTTTTCATGTAGAGTACCTGACTGCGTATAAACGAGGTCAAGGTACTGAGCTTGAGAAATTACTTGCTCTTCAGTAACAACACCAGCCTTAGCTACATCTTCAGTGATCTTGGGTAACAATGATTTAACAAACCATTCTACCAAAATTTGATCCGGAATATAAACTTTCACTAAACGTCGTCTACGTCGCCATTCATGAATATGATCAGAAATATACGTGGACGTAGATTGTTTTAGCGAAGTTAATAATTCTGTGCCATTGTCGTATCTGACAGGCAACTGAAAATGAGTCAAGAAAGCAGTTGCTAACTGACTAAAGTTATGAAACGAGCCTCGTGGCAACTCAATGTACCATTTGGCTGCAAAACCTATGAGAGTTCTTTGAAAAAGACGTAAACGAATCGAATCATCAATAATTGAATTAGATGCACACCAAAGGTGATAATTCATAACATGATTCGATGGATCCTCTCCTGACTTACCTTCGAATTTTGGTATATCACTGGGCAACTTATGAGGCATTGGCGGCCAGTTTTGATAATAGAAAATTGGATCATTTGTAAGGCGCGTCAAATCAGGTAAGTCCAAAGTTGCGATAAACGGTAATTGACGGTTAGGGTCACGAAAACCTTGAGAAGCCAAAGCAGATCCAGCAGGCGGATACCCAGGATAACTAGGAATCGGATTTGCATTAGGTATTGTGTAACCTCCCGGATAACCAGGATGAACCGGACCATACTGAGGTTGTTGATAAGTATAACCAGGGTACGGTTGATACTGATAGCTTGGATTCTGTACATAGGGACCGAATTGCGGCTGTCCTTGGTACGGTTGATACGTAAATTGAGGTTGACTTGTAACAACTGTACTCATACCGGCTTGTCCTGCAGGCATCTGAACTGTAGTCTGAATGGAGGGTCCTGACTGAGGTACAGAGACTTGAGGTATTTGCATGGATACAGGCATAGAAGAAGTTGGTGCTACAGATACTCCAGAAACAGGTGTGACAGGTTGAACAGACGTTGCAGCAGTTTGAGGCGGAGTCTGAGGTGTACTAGGCCCAGCCTGCTAAACTGAACTAGGTGCGGGAGTTTGGATAGCTAGCTGAATAAGTTGCTGGGTTGAACCAGAAACCAAAGGTTGGCCAGGTTGATAAGGCAACTGCACATTAGGCTGCAAAGGCTGTTGATATTGGGACGGATCCAACACCATAGTTCTGGGGTATTGTCCCATAGAAGGTTGAACGTAAGGACCAAAACCTGGTTGAACGTAGGGTTGATAATTAAGAGGTAAATTTCCAGCTCCCTGAACAGATGGTTGACCAGAAGGCTATTGGTAACCTTGAATTGGGTACTGCCCTTGAGGTTGATAACCCTGAGGCACGTACTGAGGCTGGGGTTGATAAGGACCCTGAGGAGCATATTGAGTCTAGGGTTGACCTTGAGGAATGTATTGTCCTTGGGGTTGATAACCCTGAGGTATGTACTGCCCTTGGGGTTGCCCCCCAAAATAATATGATTCCACAGTTTGTCCTGGGAAAAAGCTACTTTGAGGTTGTGCTCCGGGTGGTAACTGACTACCTTAAGGTTGCCCCCCAGGCGGTAACTGACTACCCTGAGGTTACCCCCCAGGCGGTAACTGAGTTCCCTGAGGTTGTCCGCCAGAAGGAAACTGACTGCCTTGAGTTTGAGGATTGGGAATATTACCAGACATCGTAAAAATTTGCTCTGCGTTCGACGTTTCAATTTTAAGTCCATCAAGACTAGATGATAACACATTTTCGATGGGTTGAGGAGCTGCTCCCGAGAAAGTACTAGACAAAGACTGATATCCCGAAGGAACAGAAGGACCACCATGTAAAAATGATTCAGGTGTTTGAGAAAACATGGATGACTCTCCAGCCATAAAAGATGACGGATAATAGCCTCTGGGTGTAGGATGAAATGGAATTCGAGGTGGATAAAAAGCAAGACCCGGATTCTCTAAAAAATCTGTTAAAGAGAGATACCAAGGATTAGTTCGAATGGGGCTGTAGAAAATAGATTCACGCTCCCTAAGATTTAACGATTGAGGGGAGTCGGGAAGAGATATGTCTTCGTCTGGATTAGTAAGTTCTTCAATAGAAATAAGTCTAGAGGGAAGATTTTCCGTAATGATATTTCTTACCCTAGGTGAACCTGGATCGCTAGAAGTTGGTGTAATAAATCCTAAGGATGTTTCCAAAATAGAAGATTCAGTTTCAGATTCAGAGATTTCAGGTTCGTCAGATAATTCACCAGAAGGAGAAATACTTTCAGTAACTTCAGAAACTGAAATCGGTTCTTGAATGTATTCTGTTGTAGGTATTTGATGATCAGGATGTATAACTATAGCTGAGCTTTCAACTTCTGTTGACCTAAGTCTACGGCTACTGTGTGGTACCAGAGCTCGAAGCCCTTCAAGTTGACTTGGTGAATATTCGGGGGGTTTCCCTTGTATTCTCTGGGATTGTCTTGGCAATTCCGCCACGATTAAAAATTATCTAATCACACGCAAACAAAGAAAAATTTCAATGAAAACACCTAAAGTCTCTAAGAAACAAACAATTGAATCATTCGCTTAAAAATATAAGAGTTCAAACCACACACAAACAGTAACTTTCCGTACTAAAAACACTATTTGGTGATGAAATCCAACTTAGTAGAATTTTAACACGAAAAGGGCGATTGGAACAGTTACCCCGACAACCTGCTTAATGAAACAGATCGGTGCAAGTTTCTCCACTATACCATCTCGAGTGAAGATAACCCTCCGGAGAGTCCAAGTGAGTCTAGCCGACGTCTGTTCCAGGTACAGTGGGATCTTCCCTCCACCGTCACCTTAGGAAAGAATCCTAAATATTATGGCCTCTAAGGTTACCAACTGAAACAAATATACCTGGGGGAACAGTCTACGATCTGACACACATGCAAGGGCAGAGTAACAAAGCTCAATCCCATTGAAGGCTCCTTGAAATAATCGAAGGTTTACCGACAAGTGACCCCAGGCTCCTCGACAATGGTCTATCCGAGGTTTACCGTTTTTAATACGTGTATATCTTCTATCGTTCCCAATGAGGAAGGATTGATTACCCCACTGGTTCAGATATGATCTCGTGCTCGACTCCTTAAAGAGGAGCTTCCCAGAGCATACATGCAACAATTGGAATTTCTTCCCACCGCAAGATTTGTCTACTTGTTTGTTTTAGCTATCTTGGAGAGTTAATTACTCCCTACTCCAAGATACTAGCCTAAGCTATGTTGGTGATAAGAGCCCTAGAAATAAAAAGATTACTAGATGAATTTTATTTAAGCGTTACTTTTAGGAGTTGTTTCTTAATTCAATGGGTGCGGAAATGAAACTTTAGATGATGTGAAGACTCGACTTCCAAAAAACACTAAAATGCACCTATGATGATATTCAATTCTTTTTCTTTCAATGAACTTGCTATGTAAAGAAAGAGTTAGAAAATGCAATCCTTTTAATTCCTTCTTTAAACATGAAAAATGATTGAAAGAAAGTATTGTCTTTTTAATAAACTATCAAAGCTCACAAGAAAAATCCTTTTCCTTTCCAAACCTAGAAGCTACAAAACAATTTTTCTTCGAAAGAAAGCTACAAAAACTAAAACTACTCAAAACTACAAAATCTAATCTTGAGATCTAAAATCTAAATTGAGTAAAAGCTTTTAAGATTTTTTTTTATGAATGTTTTCCTTAGTTGTTCAGCAAACTAAGAATCTATTCGTTCAGAATAACAAACAGATCAAAAACACTCAAAATATGTTTTTATAAAAATGAAATTCAAAACTTTTAACCAAGTTTTTTCGAAGATTCGCAAAGAAACAAAAGGCTTAATTTCTCAATATAGGATGTTTTCACAATCAGGTCGGATTCAAAAGACAAAAAGAGATCAATGTAATCTGAGATACTGCAAATTGTCAAAAGTTTCGAATCGCTACAAAGACCAAGTGGAAAAACAATCCAAACTGCAAAATCTTCTAGAAAATCATCAAAACATCAACACTGTTGGAGTTCATTCACAAAAAATTCTTGATAGAAACAATAATCAGTCTGGGCAGAAACCAAAGATCTAAAAATAAACTAGAAAAAGAAATCTAGAGATTTTCTAAAATTTTTACAGGGTCCGCAGGTAACCAGTATTGACAGGTGCGGTCCCGCACTGTATTCTTTACAGAAAGTGCGAACCTGCCCGCACTGTCAAAGTAAGGCAAAGTGCGGTCCTAGGAAAAATTATAGAAAATCTTAAAATATTTCAAAATTTTCAAAAACAGGGAAAATCTAAAATACCCAGACAAAAATGTATCAATCAAAAACAAGGAAAAAATGTTTCCTCAAATCAAAAATAAAAGAGAACCAAAAACAACAAGTTCTTTCCCCAGTGGAGTCGCCATTTTTTTGTGTAGATTAATCCGTATTGCGGACAAGACCGATCTCTCTAGTACTAAAAGTAACTAGCAACAAACAGCCAATTATACTAATCTCTCTCTAAGCATATAAAATTCATAAAAACACTATATAGGTGTAAGGCCTACCTTATATCCAACGCTTGCTTGATCTCGTTGAAGTCCTTCCCGTGCACTGAAAGAACGTTCCTCGTGAATCTACAGTCACAAACAAGCAAAAATATTACACAGCACCTGTATAGACATTATTATAAACCATACTCATCATAATGATCAAGGAATTTATGAAATAAACCATGAATAGACAATTTAATGAGAGAAATGAGTATATTTGTATTAACTTCAAATAAAGAAAACCTTTACAACCTGTGCCTTGATGTCGTGCAGGTCTTCCCGGGGTCCGAAGCAGGAATCTCTTCTAATTTGACAAGAATTGCACTCTTTGAACCAAGACAGATAGAGATGAGTGATTTAACCTCACAGAAAGTCTTAGTTAACTGAGTCTGAATCTCAACAACATTTAACTTCAAATATCTTAAGCTTGAACTCCCCTTGAGGCTACCCAAGGCCTCTTTTTATAGTGGAAAAGAGGAGGTTTTATGTTCCAAATATGAAGGGATAGAATCCTCCTTCAAAGGGATTAGCTCCTTACATCAAGGGGTTAGCTCCATCAAGTGAAGGATGCATGAACCTTCTCAAAGCGTATCCATTCCCGAAAATTCCCATCTAGAATCTTCTAGAATTCATCTGAAATTCACTTTTTATCTTTACTTTCTCGCCTTTTTGAGTTTTACAGAGGTCCGCACCCATGACACAAAGAACGTGCGGTATGGTTCCGCAGGCAAGCTGAACTTTAGGTGCAGGACCGCAGGTAATGAATAGAGAAAGTGCGATACCAATATTTAGGGGATTTTAGGAACTTTTCTCTGATTTTGAAAGCTTGATATGAGGAGCAAATATGTTAGACTTGCAAAAGGAGGAAGTATGAGTAATAATGAGCTCATACTCATAGTAAAATGTCAGGATGACAGATTTTAGTGTAACCGGGCAGAAGCAGTACACACAGTGGTGCATATCCTTAATAAATCTCACTTAAGGCCAACCAGTGACAAGACTCCCTATGAACTATGGCATGGGAAACCAGCTTCAATCAAACATTTTAGAATCTTTGGAAGAAAGTGTTACATAAAGAATAATGATGAAAATCTTGGGAAATTTGATGCAAGAGCAAATGAAGGGATATTTCTAGGATATGCATCCAAAAGTAAAGGGTACAGGTGCTAAAACAAGACTCTTCAAAAAATAGTAGAAATCATTGACGTGAGATTTGATGAAGAACTTCCAAACAATACAAGAGATACTGACTACTGCAGTCCATCAGACAACCATGAAGAAGAAAACCAAGATGATGAGGAAACAAGCAAGACAACAGAAGATACAGAGCTGAGTTCTAAAACCCCCTCAAGATACACTCAGAAGAATCATCCTGAAGACCAGATCATTGGAGACAAGAGAGCAGGGGTCCAAACAAGAAGGCAGCTCACTGAACAGACAGAAGAGGTATACATAGCCATGTTATCACAAATAGAGCCAAAGATATTTGAAGAAGCCAGCAAGGACAAGTATTGGGTGAATGCTATGAATGAAGAATTAGACCAAATTGAGAAAAGCAATACCTAGGAACTAGTTCCTAGACCCACTAAGAAAAATGTCATAGGCTCAAAATGGGTATTCAAAAATAAAATGAATGAGGAAGGACAGGTAATCAGAAATAAAGCCAGACTTGTCTGCAAATGATACTCACAAATTGAAGGACTTGATTACGATGAAACATTTTCCCCTATAGCCAAAATGGAAGCTATGAGAATGCTCCTGGCATTTACATGCTACCAAAACTTCAAGGTATATCAAATGGATGTAAAATCTGCATTTCTGAATGGAGACTTAGAAGAAGAATTCTACATGGAACAACCAAAAGGCTTCTCATTAACAGACAAAGAAGACTATGTATGCAGAATGAAGAAGGCTCTTTATGGACTGAAACAGGCTCCTCATGCTTGGTACTCAAGACTAGATAAATATTTGCAAAAACAAGGCTTTAAGAGAGGTGGAGTAGACAACAATCTATACATAAAATCCCATGAAAATGAACTCCTGATTGTTGTAGTATATGTTGATGACATAATGTTTGGAAGCAACAGAGAAGAACTAGAAAAAGGGTTTGCTGATGAGATGAAAACAGAGTTTGAGATGTCTATGATTGGAGAGCTCAGTTTCTACTTAGGACTTCAAATTCAGCAAAAGAACACAGGTACATTCATCTCACAAGAAAAATACTTAAAAGAAATGTTGAAAAAATTCAAAATGGAGGACTGCAAACCTGTGTCAACTCCCATGACACAAGATGCAAGCTATGTGCTGATGATGGGTCTGCAGATATAGATCAAAAACACTACAGATCCATGATAGGAATTTTGTTGTATCTGACAGCATCAAGACCAGACATCATGCTAGCAATAGGACTAGTGGCTAGATATCAAGCAACACCTAAACAAAACCACCATCTTGTAGTCAAAATAATATTTAGATACCTACAAGGAACAGCACAGTATGGACTTTGGTATCCTAAAGGCAAAAGCTTCACTTTGACAGCATACACAGATGCAGATTGGGCCAGCTGTGTAGATGATAGGAAAAGCACAAGTGGAGGTTCTTTCTATCTAGGATAAAGTCTGGTGGCATGGTTAAGCAAGAAACAAACATCTATCTCTCTGTCTACAGCAGAAGCAGAATATATAGCAGCAGCAGCATGTTGTACACAAGTCATGTGGATGAAGCGAACCCTCCAAGACATGAAGGTAAGCATTGATGAACCTATCTCAATCAAATGTGATAATACAAGTGCTATAAGCATATCTAAAAATCCTGTGCTTCACTCAAAAACTAAACATATCCCAATCAAGTATCATTTTCTCCGAGAACAAGTGGCTCAGAAGATAGTAAAACTGGAGTATGTACCAACAAAAGAACAGACAGCAGATATATTTACTAAACCGCTTGCCAGAGAACCATTTGAATATTTGAGAGACAGATTAGGGGTAGTATCTGTAGATGCTACTCTCTAATACAAAGAGAAAGAACAGTTTCAGGGGGAGAACAGAAACGAAAATATTATTCTCAGGGGGAGATCAACCAGCAAGGGAAGCATGAAAACAGGTCCTCAGGATCAAAAGGATTATGGCAAGAATACATTCAGCATAAAAGAATCAATAAAAGGGCGAAAGGGTCTGTGGTGCAGCGGAAGAGTGGTGAACCTGACGTGAAGCATAAGCAGCGGCGTACAAAGTCAGAAAATTTCAAAGAGATGAAATGCACGAAATATTAAAAAGGATAAAATCACAGGATCAAAGAATAGAAGCTACAATAAGAATTCAAACCCCTTGCCATTGATGTCAAAGGGGGAGGAAGAGAAAGCAACAGGAGAAAGGACCCTAACAGGCAAACAGAGGAAGTGTATTGACATCAATGCCAAAAGGGGAGATTGTTGGAAATATTGTCATTGATGGCAATGGAGGCAGCAAAGATAGAGACAGACAATGGAGGCAGCAAAGATAGAGATAGACAATGGAGGCAGCAAATAAGCAAACGAAGGAAGCAAAGGAGACATGCAGAGGCAGAGGCAGCGTATATAGAGGCAGAGGTTGAGCGACAGAAGCTGCGAAGGCAGAGGCAAAGGCAGAGTCGTTATTCCGAGAATCACTACCTAGCTGGTAGAAACACTAAGCTTAAATTCCGGGAACTGTAACCCAGGTAGAAGGATACATATATATAATTCCGGGAATCATAACCCAAGCGGCAATGTATGCATATATATAAAAGCTTATTCCGAGAGTCAAAACCCAAGCCGGAGGATATATATCTATATAAATTTGTAATGGAACGCTTTAATGGACAAAGAGCCAAAGGTATCAAAGCCTTATATGGTGGGACCCTTTCCCAATCGCATTGGAAAATTGACAGCGGAACATATATAAACAAAGAATTGCGATTGCGATGAAGCCCGGACTCGATGGGTTTATAAACTGTAATTGATATGTGTCGGAACGTATATAAACAAAGAAATTGCGATTGCGATGAAGTCCGGATCATATAAACAAAGGTTCAAAGCATAAATATATATATTTATAAGTGGAGCACTTCATGATAAACAAATAACCAAAGTACCATAATGTGGGACCAAATCGCATCGGAGAAAAACAAAGCAGCGGAACATGCAAACACGAAGTTGCGATTGTGATTGAAGTTCGGACCTGATAGACTTATAAACTATGATTTATACAGGCTTAAGTTCCGCGTCAAAGCAAATCCTTCATCGCATCGGAAAAATTGAGTGAAAAGTGCCTAATCGCATCGGAGAGGGAGCAGGACATCGGAGCATGACAATAAAGGATTGTGATTGCGATTGAGTTTAGAATCCGATGGGTCTATAAATCATGTTTAATATGTGTTTGAGTTCCAGTTCCAATCGCATCGGAAAATTGCACTTAACAGTGGTCAATCGCATCGGAATGAAAGCAGGGCAGCGGGACTTGTAACTAAAAGTTGCGATTGCGATTGATCGCAATCAGAGTAATCGCATCGCATCAAGTCAATCGCATTGGAGTGAAAGCAGGGCAACGGGACTTGCAACCAAAAGTTGCGATTGCGATCAATCGCAATCGGAAGAAGTCGAGGAGTAGCATATCACATCGGATAATGTGGCAGGTGGGCCCGAAAGGGATTTTATATGTTTAAACAGTTTTTTATTATTACACCGAGAGTTGATTAAAGTCGTATTAAAAAGGCAGTTTGTATTGAGATGTGCCGCGTGGTCTGTGGACCCATGGGCCTCGGCTTAAGGTGGAGGGCGATTATTAATATAATACAATTGCGATGTGTGGAATCGCATCGGGCCATAAAAAAAAGGCCGTGGTGTATGTATGTTTCACTTGCGGAACTCACCACATCAACAAGACACTTGCCGTGTAAAGGGTTGGAATTTGCCCAGATTTAAAGTCAGCAGTTGCTTATATATATATATAAAAGGCACTGTTATATATTTAAAAGGCGTTGTTACTGAGTTGCATGATTTAAAAAGTGCAGTTACATAAATACAGGAGTTACGCAGTAGCCATAAACAGAAAGGCATACAGAGGAGAGAAAGGGACAAACACAGTCAAAGAAAAGACAAATGCGCAGTGATCCAAAAGGCTGTATGAGTGAGCTGGATCTCTCATTGTAATTAAATGTAATATTTTAATTGATTTATATTGTTGTGATGCATTGGAAAGTCTCCGGAAGAGAACAAATATCCCACTGTAATGTTAAATTGATACCTACAGTTATATTTATTGAATGAGCAGATAAAAGTAATGAGAAGAAAGAAGCCAAAGAGTCATGACTGTTCACTCCAAATTCTTTGTGAAATACAAACAGTCATGTGAGGAACTCTATATATAATATCAACTGGATATGCATAAGAGAGGTTAGAGAGAGTAAATATAGAGAATGCAGAGTATAGAAGAGTGAGGCAGAGAAGATTAAGAAAAGAAGAGCAGAAAGAGATGCTACAGAACAGAGCTGATATCTGAGGTAAATCAGCAAACATTTAGTTTGATAAATTGAGGAAGTTGGAGCTTCCCTATCAAGTTGCAGCTTGATAGCCGTCAGTTGTAGCTGACTGAGGTTGGAGCCTCCTGTAGGTTGGTGCCTGCAGAAAATTGAAGGGAGTTGGTGCTTCCTTGCAAGTTGTAGCTTGCAGAATTGAGGTAGGAGCCTCCTGTGGGTTGGTGCCTGCAGAAAAACAGTGGTGAGAGGGAGTTGGAGCTTGCCTTTGCATCACAACAATAATAATATGTGGTTTTCTCCCTTTATGGGTTTCCACTTACATCTGCTGTCTCTATGTGTGTTTCTTATGTGTTGATGTGATTCTTTCAATCTGCTTAATTGTTTGCTGCTCTCAACATAAGTATGGTGTCACACTAATTTAATATTGGCTGCAACATTTTAATATTGTTCACATATTAAGCTGTAAATAAGTTTGGTGAAAATTTTAAAAGTCTTATGTATGTATTAAACTAATTCACCCCCCCCCTCTCAGTTTAATTAAAGATTCAACATAATAATGATAAGAAAAAGGTGACGGGAAAGCTTTAAATGCTGAAGACATATAAAATATACCACCTTATGTGAAATGGCTCTTCGATTAGAACAAAACCATATTTCATTAATGATTGGCAACTAACTCATTGATTAACATTAAAGCACATAACCAGGTCTCGGTTTATGGAAAAAAAAAATTTCGTACAACGAGCCCTAAAGATCTGCGATAAGGCGATCTGCGATTTGCTTCGCAATATGACAGATCGAAGTATCGCAGATTGCAATCTCGTGGAATCGCAAAACCGCAATATAGCAATATCGCAGAATCGCAATATCACAATATCGCAAAATCGCTGGAGCGTAGCATATGACAATCATCTGTTAATGTGTTTTCTACGAAATTAGATTTGCAATATGTGCCATCGCATATCACCGGTTTGAGGTTTTTCAGCGTAAGTGATATTTGAGGCATGCGATGCGATGAATGTTTTTAGTGCGTAGTTTCGCATCACGATCTCGCAATCTTAGAATTCCACTTGTAAGGAGGTATCCATTACCATTTTTGCGATGAGATATTTCTTAAGGAATGATTTTATCTTACCTTATCATAAAACTTAAGCCTTTTTAGATTTTTCAAGGGGTATTCTTCTAAGTTTATGATAGTAAGTTTTATTGAAAAAGGAAATACAAGCACTAATCGATTTTTCAATTTTTTTGACTAAGGGTCCCCACTTATTTAGTAGTATTGAAAATACTAAATAAGAAGGGGGGTTGTTGCTGGCCACAACATGTTCTTAGTGAACACCCATCTGGACATATGTATTGCAGTGAACACTTAGAGTCAACACATGGTTTATCATAACATTCATTGGATTGGTTCCAAGAAACTCTTGAGATATCTCTGGGGAACGTTAGACCATGGGCTGAGATACACTGCCGAGAGTATGACACTCCATGGATATATTAATGCCGATTGGGCTGGCAGTGTGGTGGATCGCAAGAGCACATCTGGATTTTTCTTCACAAGTAGATCTGCTTGGGGTAGGAAACTGAAGTTGGTAGCCTTGAGCACCGTTGAGGACGAATACATTTTAACATGTATGGCCTGTTGTGAAGTCACTTGGTTACGAAGGCTCTTTAGTGAGTTGTTCGAGCATGTGCTAGATGCCACCATTATCCTTGGTGATAACCTGAGGGGGATTCATTTATCATAGAATCCCATGTTCCACTAACAATCCAAGCATGGCGCCGTAAGGCTCGATCATATAGGAACTGATGAGTAGGTCGCGGATATTCTCACAATGCCCTTGGGGAAGGTCATGTTCCTAACCTTCCGTGAGAATCTTGGAATCATGGAATGACCCTATTTTGAGGGTCCTGTTGGACGATGAGTTCTTGGAGCTCTGGGGGGCTCTGGGGATAGTTTCTCGGAGCTATAAGCACACACGGGGCTAGGCTTGCCAAACCTTGTGGTGCTTCTGCCCCACCATTATGATGATTGAGTTGGTTCACCTCTCATGATTTATGCCCCGTATGAATCCTACCCATTGAGTTCCGGACTCATGGGAAGTACATCTCATTTGGCCAATGAGGTAGGAAAAGCTAGAGACTAGTAGCAAAGACTGATGGACACATCATAGATTGTCGTACTCTCTATCTAGGATAACACGTGTCCAACCACTTGATATGGGATCAAGTCTAGTGAGGTTTAGGACCTCCTACTAACTTCAGGTCAGATAAACCAACTTCAGGTTGGTATGTGACTCTTTGAGTCCATGTGAGGTTTTGGACCTCCAACTGACTTCGGGTCAGGTAAACCAACTTCGGGTTGGTATGAGACTCTTTGTGAGTCCTATAGAGGTTTTGGACCTCTAGGCTGAATCTGTCAGCTGGGAATGATGTCTTTGTGACTGACCCACTTATGTTCTGAAATAAAGAGGCCAAAAAATAAATTTACGGTGTGATGACGCACGATGTTTGATTGCACAGGTGGATGGAGTTCTCCCTAGTTGAGAGGGCGTGTTAAAATTGGACAACTAGGTCCAAACTCCATGTTGTGATGCTCAGATGAAGACACCAATATTTTTATTGGGTTCCTCTTTCAAAGAGGTGCAAGATCGATCTAAAGATCATCTTGATCCGATGAGCAGAACATTTATTTTGAATATATTTTTAATACTTTCAAAATATGTGCAGGTCGGCCTTAAGGTTTTACACCCGCAGCAAATGTGTCACACACCTCAGTGATTGATATAAAAAGATTCAACGTTGGAGGACATTTCATCATCTCATCCTCACACATCATCTCTCCTCTTCTGATTGGTTCGAGCTCCTTGGAGGCAGTTTTCGATTCACACGTGGGAAAGAAGGATGAAGAGAATTCTGCTGCAGCTAGGGTTTCCACGCAAGTTTGACCAACGTTGACTTTGGTCAACACATGTTCTAAAGGAGATAATTTTTGGCATAGACTTCGATTTCTAAAGTCTGTACATTTTGGCACAAGAACCGAGGTCAAAGGTTGACCATCGACCGTGCTGCATTGACTTTTACTTGTTGTTGTTGTTGTTGTTGCTATTGTTGATGTTGTTGTTGCTGCTTGCTGCTATTTTGAGTTGACTTTTCTGGGTAGCATTGAATTTTCTAGGGTTGAATTTGAGTTGACTATGTGGCTCTTTTGAGGGTTTTTGTGACACATGTTGGGTTGGCTGACCAAGGAGACTTTGCTGGTTGAAGCATCCTGTTGACTGCCGTAATGCACCAACACATTTATCTATTTATGGTTTGTCTTCTGTTGATCTACTGGTATGTTCTATCAGCACTTTACTTGATTATTTATGTGATTGATGTAGTGAAAGTAAAGTTGCATCAAGCATAGAACATCTACATAGATTTACAACTATTCAGCTAGCTGCAACTATGTGAGAAGGATGTATTTATAGGAGAGGAGGAGGTGGTTTGGGATCCCTCATAAGGTGGAAGGGAGGCCTTATCCTTTGGGGAGTTGCTCAAATGTAGGAAACAAGAAGCCAAAGGAATGACTTTGAAGTTATCCAATCGAAAAAACCATGCTGACTGCGCTCACGAAGTGGTTGGGAATGGAAACTTCGCTTCTATTTTAAAAAACTTTCCAAAAACAGCTCGGCGTGGGCAGTCCACTTAGACAGAGCGCCAATGTGTATGAGGCCCAGTGCTAATTTCTCTATGGGCACGATTCCATAACTTCCTACCAATGCCGACCCAAAATCATGTTTTTTTGTAATATTCCTTTTTCAGGAATATCAACAATGTGCTCAAGTGAAACGTTGTATAAGAAAAATTGTGCAACAGAAACGTAGATCAGGACTTGGTTCCCATTATTTATGTTGTATGGGTCTTATGTATGGAATTTCATCTAAAACAAGTTAGTTTAGATACACTAAACAGATCTCCCACAAACTAGACTAGCTAAAAAACACCCAAAGAGGAAGGCTGCAGCCAAATGCAAACACTGCTTCAGGAATTGCACAGTTTTATCAGATATTCAGAGGAGATCAGCAAGGAAGCTCATATTTCAGTAATGTAGCAGCAAATCAGCATTATAATGAAGCTCTTTCAATATACGGTAGAATGAATGAGACAATATAGCAAGAAATCTTCAGAAAAGAGAGCTAGAACACATGTACATTTGCAGAAATGGCTCAACAGCGTTATTTTTAAGGAGCTTCAGCAGCTGGAAGTTACAACTCAGATCTAGGGCAGATCTATGGACAAAACATAAAATCTATTTCAGATCTGGAAACTAGATATTTTTCTCTTCAATATCCCCTTGGAATTTTGACAAAAGCATGCATAAATAAGAGTAGATCTGAGAAACAAGTTACAGATCTGTAAAATGTTGCAGTAAATTTCTGAATATAACATTTCATTACAAAGGATCAGATCTAAATAGAACATGTATCAGTAATCTAATCCATGGATCACCAAGTGGAAGGTAAAGCCCAGCACTAGAGATGTTTGATCTAAACTATGAGCAAAACACCATGAAGAGCCTCACACCAAAATAACACAGTCTATCAAGATCAACAGCATTGTAGCTCAAATGACATAGATAACCACTACAAAATTGCAGATCTGAAGTACAAAGAGAAGAGACACTCTTCTAGGAGGTTAAAAGACACACTCCATGAGAAGAGGCTCCCAAAAATACACTAGATCTCTACAGATCTAGACTCCCACTTTCCGCAACTTGCAGAAGCAGAAAAACCCTTAATGGATCAGCGCTGCTAATGAAAGTAGAGCTTGGCCTCAAGCTTGATAGTGGGTCAATTCAGCAAATACTCCTCCAAGAATCCTCAAAGGAAGAGGTGAAATCCTTGCATAGGAATTCCAAGTACAATCGTCCACTAAACAACAGAGAATGGTATTTGTCTAAGCAGACAAATACTCAGAAATATGATCAATCAACAACTTCTCTTGCTGCCCTCCCTTCCTTTTATAAGATGAGAAAGCCTTTGCAAACCCTAAACCACCTTGATGAGTTAGTCCTTTTCACATGAGAGGCCTCCTTCTAGAACTGCGTTGTCCCTTTTGGAGATGCAATGAACCTAGACAGCGTTGTTGATTTGGTCAAGGTTGACCCAGTCTTTAGCTCAAACCTCTTTCACACCTGCAAGTGATTTTTTACATGGCCCTAATTTATCTTTGTTCACATGGGCATTGATTTATTCATACTTTTCAGGAGTTTTACATGTCCTCCTTTATTCATTTATTCATGCAACAGGAATTAAAACAAAATTGAATGTTCCTCTTAGCTAAGGCTAAGTGGGAATATTACAGTCCTCCCCTCCAAAATGTTGCTTGTCCTCAAGCAACTGATAGGGTAAGAGTTGTAGTTCTTCTCCTTCTCCATTGATGGCACCATCAAGGATCAAGTTTTAATCATGGGCCAAGTGCTCATTAATCCAATACATCAAAAATTTCTCCTCCAATGCTAACATAATAGGGGCATAGTCCATCCCTTCAGGAGTGTAAAACTCAATAGAAATAAACATGGGTGAAGCAATGCTACATCTGAAACATGTATCATGAAGTACAGGTTGAAGTTCCATCCCATGTGGTACATATACACTACCCATCCTTTGACCATACAAACCCATAAACAATACCAATATATCATCTATGTATGGAAGCAAAATTACATATATGCAAACTGAAATTTGCACTTGAGGAGGTGGGTCACAATCCCACATAAAATTCCAGCGCAATGCACTCCTTGTCTTTAGTAGATCTAAGTGTGGTAAGTTGTACTCCCACCACACCTTTGCTACATGAGTCACTTTTACATGGCTGAAAGTGATACACAAGTTGGGTGCCTTTGGGAAGCACCCAACATGAAAAAAAATATCCCTTTGCACCTCAAGGGAGTGACCAGATTCAGAATTTTTATTGGCCTTACCAATGCCATGAGATATACATGTAATATCACTCCCTGTAGGAGCCATGGCCTGCATACATATGGTAAGATAATATTTCAAATCAGAAAAATAAGCATGCTCATAAGATCGGATTCTTTACCATTCAAGTCTACCACACACATGGAGCTGGGCATGGACATTTCTCCTTTTTCAAGAGAAGGAAGAGATGGCTGAAATGACTCCTGTATAGAGTCCTTTGGCTGTCCCAACTTCTCATAACGCCTGCACTCTTGAAAGTGCTGATGTAGTTCCTCCTTCAACCTTCCCAATCAAAACTCCTCATGATTAGGGTGTACATCTTTGTTGACTGCATATAGATAGAAAGGAAATCTTTATGTGCCCTTTGTATTATCTCTTGCTTAAGCTTGGAGGCTTTAGACAAGAATAATCTACCAAGATGATAGATGGCCCCTTCATGGACCAAATAGCCTCCCTCTTGCTTCATGCCATCTAGTATCATCCCGATGTGAAGATCTTTGGAGTAATCCACAAGGAGTTGAGATCTCCAATATGGATCCACACAGCTCATCAATGACAGCGCTGCTGATACATCTATAGGAGTGCTTGCCTTGTTGATGATTGCTTCTTTGACATTACACATGCCAAAATTGCTTGTTGGAAAGCTGATCCTCCCCTTCTTTTCCTCCCACAGCGCTATAGCTTGGTCTTCCATTGCCCCAATCCTTCCTGGATATGGATTTGGAGCAACACTTTGTGAGGCTTTCTCCACAAGATCTGAATCTGATGGCATTTCAGGTGACTTGCCATGAGATAAGAATGTCCCTTGCAACATCCTCATGAACATGAGAGAAGGAACTGTGGGATCCTTGCTTCCACTGCGCAAATCCATCTCTGTTGTTTGTGTGGAAACATTAGGTGAAGGATAAGTGTGCATGCCTTGAATTATTTGTGGTTTCCCACTCTTCAAGTCCACCCACTCCATCTGCAAGGCTTTCCAATCAATGGTAACCTTCCCCAAGGTAATCAACCACTGGAAACCCAAGATGATATTGGTGTCTAGTATGTCAACTACAAAGAAGTGATCCACCAAAGTGTAGGATCCCATAGTGACAGAAGTGATGGAACATATTGCATGCATTGCATGGTTCTATCTCTTGGGACTAAAACAGGAAATCCATCAAAAGTATCAGTGGGTATTCCTCTCCTTTTCACAAGGTGAGCATCAATAAAGTTGTGGGTTGCCCCACTGTCGATCAAGATAGACACTCTCTGGTTCATGACTGAACCTTGAACTCTTAGGGTCAAGTACTTGGGTACTCCTCTCAAAGAGGCAAGAGTCCCACTTCTTGGAGCAAAGGCTCCCTCTCCATCTCTGGATGGTGTTTGATCTTCCTCCTCATCATCACCACCGCTATGACCCCTCCTAGGTCCATCATTCCCATCTTCCTCCTCAAAAGATGAGAAGACTTCTATATAGTGTTCCCTTCCAGCAGCACACCTATGTCCCGGTACCCATGGCTCTTGGCAAGTGAAACACAATCTCTTTTTCCTCAATTCCCTCCAAAGATCAATGTCAAGAGGTTTCTTCAATGAGCTCTCCTTGGGAGGAGCATCTTTCCCTTCTTTCCCCTTAGAAGAGTGAGGGGCCTTGCTTTGGAAAGTTTCCTTTGCTTTTGGCAAGGCATCTTGGAGATCTCTAGCTCTCTCAATGGCATCATGCAAAGTGATGGGCTTGGTAGACTTAACCAGCCCATGCAAAGGTTCCTCCAGGCCATCAATGAATATGTAGACTCTCCTTGCTACAAATAGATCAGGAACCATGACCGATAATCTCAGAAACTCAGAGATATAAGTCTCTGCATCTCCTGTCTGCTTCAGCTTTAAAAGGCTTATGAAGGGTGCTTCGGGATCCTTCCGGTCAAACCTCTCCACCAGTCTGCTAGTGAAATCAACATAGGTAGTCACATTTTTTTGTCCCAATGTAGACAACCCATGGAACCACCAATTATGTGCTTCACCCTCAAAGTGCAGCGCTGCAATCTTGATGGCTTCAACTTCAGGGACTTTGTTCAACTGGAAATAGATATCCATCTTTTCCACCCATGATTTGGCAGAACTGGAGGATGATCCATCAAACTTGGGCAAAAAGAATTTGCTCATAGTGTGGTGTCTTCCATGAAAGAAACCACCATCTCTATACTGTTGTCATGGTCTTCTTCGGTCCTTGAGATGGAAAAAGTCTTGGAAACTCAATTTATCCTTGAATCTCTGACTCTGAGAGTCATACTCCACAAATTAACCTTCAAGGGAGGCTTTCTCTTGTGGTCCTTCATTCTCCACAGCCAAGAAGGCAGGCATAGTAGAGCGTTGTGAGGCTTGTGGAGCTTGTGGCAGGCTCACAGGTTGACCAATCCCATAATGAGACATGTCAAAACTTTCTCCTTGATGAAATCTCCCAAGATATTCCCTCATTATGTCCACCCTCATCTCTTTTATCTCCTTGGAAATATCTTGTATGGTCTCCAAAAGAGTTTTTTCAAACTCCTCTGCTTCCTTATCATTCACAGTTTCAAGGGCTTTCCCCTTGTCTTGACCCTTGTCAGGGTCATCAGTAGTGTAGTCATACTTTTTATGAATTATATTCTGGTACCTCTTCTCCCTCTCAGTTTGAATGCAGCATCACTGGTGCTCCAAGGCAAGCACAGGCTATGCCAAGAAAGGAGCTCTGATACCACTGTAATATTCCTTTTTCAAGAATATCAACAATGTGCTCAAGTGAAACGTTGTATAAGAAAAAATGTGTAACAGAAATGCAGATCAGGACTTGGTTCCTCTTATTTATGCTGTATGGGTCTTATTTATGGAATTTCATATTAAAAAAATCAGTTTAGATACACTAAACAGATCTCCCACAAACTAGACTAGCTAAAAAGCACCCAAAGAGGAAGGCTACAGCCAAATGCAAACACTGCTTCAGGAATTGCGCAGTTTTATCATATATTCAGAGGAGATCAACAAGGAGGCTCATATTTCAGTAATATAGCAGCAAATCAGCATTATAATGAAGCTATTTCAATATACATTAGAATGAATGAGACAATATAGCAAGAAATATTCAGAAAAGAGAGCTAGAACACATGTACATTTGCAGAAATGGTTCAACAGCGTTATTTTTAAGGAGCTTCAGCAGCTGGAAGTTACAACTTAGATCTATTTCAGATCTAGAAACTAGATAGTTTTCTCTTCAAGATCCCCTTGGAATTTTGACAAAAGCATGCATAAATAAGAGTAGATCTGAGAAACAAGTTGCAAATCTGTAAAATGTTGCAGTAAATTTCTGAATATAAAATTTCATTACAAAGGATCCAATCTAAACAGAACATGGATCAGCAAGCTAATCCATGGATCACCAAGTGGAAGGCAAAGCCCAGCACTAGAGATCTCTGATCTAAACTATGAGCAAAACACCATGAAAAGCCTCACACCAAAATAATGCAGTCTATCGAGATGAACAGCACTGTAGCTCAAATGACATAGATAACCACTACAAAATTGCAGATCTAAAGTACAAAGAGAAGATACACTCTTCTAGGAGGTTAAAATACACACTCCATGAGAAGAGGCTCCCAAAAATACCGTAGATCTCTATAGATCTAGACTCCCACTTGCTGCAGCTTGTAGAAGCAGCAAAACCCTCAATGGATCAGCGCTGCTAATGAAAGTAGAGCTTGGCCTCAAGCCTGATAGTGGGTCAATTCAGAAAATACTCCTCCAAGAATCCTCAAAGGAAGAGGTGAAATCCCTGCATAGGAATTCCAAGTACAATCCTCCACTAAACAGCAGAGAATGGTATTTGTCTAAGTAAACAAATACTCAGAAATATGATCAATCAACAACTTCTCTTGCTGCCCTCCCCTTCCTTTTATAAGATGAGAAAGCCTTTGCAAACCCTAAACCACCTCGATGATTTATTCCTTTTCACATGAGAGGCCTCCTTCTAGAACTGCGCTATCCCTTTTGGAGATGCAATGAACCTAGACAGCGCTGTTGATTTGGTCAAGGTTGACCCAGTCTTTAGATCAAACCTCTTTCACACTTGCAAGTGATTTTTTACATGGCCCTAATTTATATTTGTTCACATGGGCATTGATTTATTCAGACTTTTCAGGAGTTTTACATGTCCTCCTTTATTCATTTATTCATGCAACAGGAATTAAAACAAAATTGAATGTTCCTCTTAGCTAAGGCTAAGTGGGAACATTACATTTTTTGAGAGCCTGCTCCAGGAATAGTCAATAGAGGAAATGTTCTTCACATGCCAAGAGATGCAATGACACTTTTTGCAAGGTATGAAAATACACAGAAGTCATTGAAATGGTCCTCCAATGTGTGGGATGGGAATTGCAGGGACGGTGACAAAATGTTGTGTAACAATTATGATTTTTGTTCGAGCAACACAATATCTACAGGAGTACATACCTTTGTATTTAATAGTATTTTCAACACTCCACACCATAACAATGAGCATCAAGAGTTTCAAGTGGGGGAATAATCAACAGAATTATTTAATGAATTGAAATTAAAATCAATCGAGCATCAATTTTGATGTTACCAAACTTGTGGAATCCCTTCAAAGTGGAGACAAATGCAAATGGGTATCACATGGAAAAAATATTAATGCAAGGAGGAAGGCCTCTATCCTTTCATTATAAAGTATTTCATGGGGTATTTCTCAACTATCCCACCTATGAAAAGGAACTCCATGACTCAATAGAAGCTGTAAAATAGTGGAAACATTGTTTAAATGGCAAGGATACCATCATCCACGCAAACCACTAGTTTTTATAGTATATGCATGCCTAGAGTAAGCTACAACAGACCAAATACTACAAGTGAATTTGGTTCTTTTGATGATGTTGGATACCGCCAACATACATGGGATCTCCCCAGTGTGAAATCCAAATTAGAACTCACACATTTTGGAGTAGGAGCCCCATCCGAAGTATCATCTCGACTACCATAACACAAAGGTTCATATTGGTTTCAACGAGTAACATAACAGATCATATACATAACCCTTGAACATGCAAGTAATTTGACATTGTGAAACTCCGATTGCAATGTGTAAAAGGATGCCTTCACGGGGGGGAAGAGAAAAAGTGAGCCTCTAAAAGGAAGTAATAGTACTAACCTAAGAGAGAGACATGAGCAAAGAAATTTTTTTTAGTAATCTAGCGAAATAGTTAACTTAGACACAATGATCATTAAACCACATACAACACACCTTCAATAAGATAAGTACTGAGGTGACCAAAATAGTTCAATTTCCTTAGTACATGTGAAGGAAACATATATATAAAACATCCAAAGAATAGTCTTAAGACATTCACAATACATGCATGAAAATGTGTTGGCTCATAGAGCTTCAATATTAGGTGAAAGATATAAGTACATAATTACAAAGGTAAGGCACTAGTTTCAGTAGTGGAACACTAATTCACTTCTTAATTCTCCAAAGAATAGTTCTCTCTCCTATTCCAAGTAGATAAGCCAAGGTTGGCTCTCCAAAGCTTAAGCCTCCAAAATCCTTTTGCTTGAGTTATGAGGTTTATTTTATAACAAAGGGGGATGACCTTTCATATCCCCATGACTCTTGAATTACTCTCATGAATCTTACAATTCTAATGTGTCCTTTGGACTTCTAAACAACTCTTGAACTTCTAATGACTTTTGGCCTTATCCTAAAGACATTTTGTTCATATATGACAGTGACTTTTCATATTCCACGTGACCCTTGGACTTCCACACATTACATATTTTCTTTTCTTTAGAATAAATCATTACATTCCACATGATGTGGCATGACACATGGACACATTTTGACCATTATGATGACACGTGAAAATTACAACTTGAAAATTATGACATGGACTTCATGATGAGGTGGAAATGTCAAGTTGTATTCCTTGCTACTTCATCTTGCATTCTTGATGATAGAATTGATCTATGCTTCATCTTCATGAAGGATCGACTTTGTTCTTCTCCTTCACCCTCCAAAGGGCCTTTGATTAACATCGAAATCCATTGATTCATCATGAAATTTATTCTTTCTATATTTTTCCATGATCTACTTCATGTCTCTGTGATAACTCTCTTTTCTTCTTCTTCTCCAGAAGTGCTTCTTTATGCTTTCTCCTTGATATATGGTTTGACCATTACCTGGTCATGATAGGAAGGTACTCCTTCCAATGAAAATAATCCATGAAAAAGAAAAATTAGTCTTAAAAACATTTATTCTATCAATACCTTGCTCATGGAATAATCAACTCATGATAGTCTTGTGATAGGGTTAAAATAAGAAGGCTTGATTAGGAAGGTGAAACCAAACTCGTCAAGGCCCACAAGAGGCCTTCAAGGTGTACTTGTGTGCTCAAGTAAGAGAGAGATAACCCAAGGGTGCAAGGGTGCACTTTGAAGAGACAAAAGAGTGAGGGTTCAGGCCTTCAGGCCTTCAAGGTGTGTTCTATTTGGGTCCCATAATCTAGGAATCAATATCCATATCTTACAATATCATTTTGGGGTTTATTGGTCAATTTTATCTTATGAGTCACTATGTGTCATATTCTAAAGAGTCCCTTGTGTAAAGAGGTCAAAATAGTCAAATTATTGTAAATATATGGGTCATGAAAGGGGTCTTTGAACCGAAAACCGAATTTGTGAGAGTCTAAAGTTCATGAGGGGGTCATAATTTCAAAATTGTACTCATGGAGGGGAAAGGGTTGGTTATGAATCAGTTAGTGTCATGTCCTACTCATTATTGTACAAGTACCATATTATGTCATTATTCAAAACCACCATCATGACAAGAAAAGAGTTTTGGGTGGCATAAAATTCAAATTTCCTTAAACCTCTCTCATTTTGGGCACAAGTGTCACGGTTTGGGAATTACTGGTGCCACTTGAAGACCCATTTTCCACAATTTCTTGCTGACAGAATTGTGAAATTTTTGAAATTTGAGTTCTAAATCGAATATTTGGAAGGTTTGAAGTATGTTGGGTAATGTAAGGTGAATGTAGATGGTTGGTTGGTCAGATTTGAGAGGAGATAACACTATGTGTATTGTAATTTTATCTGAGTTTTAATGAAATTGGTGGATCAGAAGTACCTAGTTAAATCTCTTCAAAGATTCATATGATTCGGCTCTCTTATGTGAGTGCGACCCACCTATTCCACTTGGGGCCCCACCATTGTTTCTTTCAATTTTTCAGTTTCCTTAATTCTAGAAAAATTTACTATTTTTGGTAGTTTTTCGGGTCTTGAACTTCCAGAGCCATTTTCGAGGCCCTAAATGAAGTTTTTTTGAAAAAACCAGAACCAACATGGGTCTTTGACCATGTTTTTTACTCAAAGTTGTAGTCCTCGGATAGATATTTCTAGCGAGGTAGTGTGTGCATCAAACGAAGATCGTATGCCAAAGTTACGTCCTGGGGAAGTTGATGTACCAATTTACCTAAATGGGGCTCATAGTTTTGGCGCTTCATCTCCTAGGGTTAGGTTTTTTTATGTTTAGGGTTTTCCATTGTTTCTCAATAATAAATAGGCCTTCGAGCCTCATTGTAACACAGTTTAGAGGCATGTATAACTACCATCGCTTGAGCTATTTTATTTCCATTGCGTCTGTAAGTTTATTTCAGTTATTTGATATTAATGAAATGAAGTATATTTTATGTTGCATCTCTGCGTCCATGTTTATTTCTATATTTTATTGTGTTTCTGCATAAATCTAGACCAGTGGTATCAAAGCTGTCTTCTCTTTCTCGATATTTCTTTTCATGTCCCCAACGAGATCAAAGTACAAGGAGTTAGGGCTCGATTTGGTTGAACCTTTGCAAGATAAGCCTCGCAAACCCTGACGGCCTCCCACAGTGGAGGAAAAGAAAGATGAGGGAGCAGGAGATCCTATCAATATATTGCTCGAGGAGGCCCTCGAGAAACAGACGAACACGATGATGGATAAATTTTCCCAGATCCTTCGATGGCAAACCACCGGTGACACATCTTCATCCGATAGCCACTCTCGAGGTGCCACTCCTTTTAAGGTACAAGTTAACTTCGAAATTCCCATATTTGAGGATAAAATAGATGCAGACATTGTAGATAGATGCATGAATATATGAGAAGGATATTTTTTGGTTCATGAATTTTCCAATTGGGAAAATATTACTTTTGCACTCCTCAAAGCCACCCCCCATGTCCAGCACTGGTGGGAAACCTCCTGTGAGGAGGGGGAATCCTCCCTGTTCTCAGCTGCACCCATTTTTCATTATTTCTGAGACGCCATCAAGGAAAAATACTACCTCATGGGGAGATATGAGGACAAGTACATACAATGGACTACGTTGTGGAAACAAAGGGATCAAGATGTGCATGAGCCAACGAATTTATTCCATACCCTGCACAAAAATATGGGTATCAAATATTCAAAGAAACATTCGGTGCTTAAGTACTGCATTTATCTGCATAGATACATCCAGGAGGAAATGAAATTCCTCGACATCTCCTCGCTTGGTGTAGCATATCGGTATGCTACCAAGATTGAGCGGAATTTCAAACAGAAGAAGCGAGACTTTGGATCTGCGAATCAGAAGCAAGGGAAAGGCATCCCCAAATCGTATAACAAAGGACAAGGCCAAGGCGAGGTGGCCTAGGACAACCCGTCAAAGCTAAAGAAGGAAACGGGAAAGTGGTGTGAGTTCCATAAGAGATCCACTCACAACATAAGTGAATTTCTGGCCAAGTAGCCACTAATGGTCGAGCTGAAGGATTTCGAATCAGATGCATGTTCTGACTTTGAGTCAAAACCTGACAAGGGGAATGACAAAGAGAAGCAGATTATCGATGTGGAGCCTAGTGCCATCGTTTCTGATCTATATGAGATCTTAGTTAAAATGTTCTTGATGTTTTGTAAATTGAAAGTGATTAAAATGAGTTTTTGAGAGTTTTTATGTTAATTTTTAAACACATAAAGCATGTAAATATATTAATAAATTTTTGGCTTCTGTGATCCATCAATAAATATGAAGAAATATTTCGGTAATAATCACATTATCATGAACAAAGTCGATGCGTTTCGAACCAACCAGTGTGGTTCATCATCAGGACTAGGTCCTGATGATGAACCACACTGGTTGGTTCGAAACGCGTCGACTTTGTTCATGATAATGTGATTATTACCGAAATATTTCTTCATATACATGTAAATATACTCTTAAATCTACATAAACAGCAGACAAATGCACCATAATAATAACCACAACACATAAAATGATGAAGGAGTTCACCCCTCCTGGTCTATTTCTCCTTGGTTTAGCTTCCAATGGCTTGGCCCTCTTTCATTATGCTCAAAATGGTGATTACATACATTTACATTGCTCAAATGGCTTCAAAACCTATTTCATCAGCTTCTGAATACCCAAAAATTCATGCTTAGCATCTCTCTGATCCAAAATTGGTCAAAAATTGAAGAAGTTATGAGCCTCCCTAGTTTTCATGCTAACCACACCATAATTTCCCCAAAATCCAGACCGGTCCTACAATTTCGCCCTTATTTCAGCTAATTGGGCGACAATTTTCTGGAATTCTGGGCGAAGTTGTCGGAGCATTAAAATTCCCAAGAATGCCTAAAATACGAATTATTAAACATAACAATATGGCGCATTAGAAAAAATTGATATAAAAAGGTGTGGCAGTTAGGGCCTTAGCGCTCACATAGGCGCCTTGGCTGGCAGTCATTACCTCCGCACCCCCGGTCAGCACTGTTGGTTTTATGGTGTACAAATATAGGGGGGGTGGGTGGGGGGCTATTCCTTGGCCCCTTACCCCGACGTCTGCCACAAATGTAATTTATATATAATTCACACCATAACATTTAACAAGTAATACATGTGGCTTAGTGGTTAGAGTGTGTGTTGTTATGTGGGAGGTCCGGAGTTCAATTCCGGTGGAATGTAGTTTGGACTTAACATAATTTTGGTGGCCTCCCTTTCTTCCACGTGGCAGCCTCTTATTAGGCCATGTGGCAACATGTGGTTGGCCATCAACCACCCAATAAAATTCAACCGAACCAAAACCAATATAAATCTGTGACCCAACGCCAATCAAACTTGGACAAGTGGTGTACCAGGATTGGCCCACCATGCACAGTCACCCTTTGACTAGTCAATGATGCCTAGTCAGTTGTACGGACTGTTGACCGGGAAACCTGCACATTTTTTTGCCAAAATTTACCTATTTGGGAAAACAAACATAACACTTTTTTGGGATAATAAGGTGTTGGCTTTCCATGAAATGAGTTGTGTTAGATTCAGAACGACAAGATCTATGCAGTCATTCAGGTTCCACACCATTCCGACAACTTTCATTTTTTAGCATAATTTTGAGCACCTGATCACTCCTCCCCACTGGAATCTTTTGGACCCCAAAAGATCACTTTCAGTTGTTTAGTAGATGAGGGTAAAATTCCCTCACCTTTCCAATATCGATCCATTTTGCCTTGCTTGGATTTGTACCTTTGAGCCCCACACAAAGGTACTCCACATTCCCTTGTTTTCAAGACCATTCTTCTATCAAGAACGATGTCTTGTTGTAGTTCATCAAGATATTCAAGAGAAAAATCCTCAATAAAAGGAATATGAACATTTTCTCCTTGATATCCAATCAAAGTCTACTCATACAACCTTAAGTTCTCAACATTAACAACAACATAAATTTTCATATATGAAGGCAAATCCAACTTGAATGCATTATCACCAATCTTTTCTAAAATTCTGAATCGACCATATCGAATTGGTTTCAGTTTTTTACCTTCTCCTTGAAGCATTTCTTTGCTAATTTGAACCCAAACTTCATCACCGAATTGGAATTTTTGATCTACATGATGCTTATCGTGCCTTGTTTTGTACTTGACATGGATATTTTCCAACTGTTCTTGGACTTCTTGATGCACCAATTGGATTTGTTCAATGAACCTTTTAGCTTTTTCTATGTCATTATGACCATCAATAGAAACATCCTTTCCAAAAATTAAATCCAAAGGATATTTAGGCAATTATCCAAAATATGCCTCAAATGGCGATGTTTGAGTTGAAGAGTGCTTGGCTCGGTTGTAAGCATGTTGAATATAGTTCAAGTTTTCATCCCACAACTTAGGATGCTTGTTGCAATAACCATGAAGAAGATGTATCACCATCATGTTCACCACCTTTGTTTTACCATCTGTTTGTGGATGAAATGTGTACTCTTTTTCAATTTGGTGTCCATTAATCCCCACAATATTGACCAGAAACTCCTAACAAATCAATAATCTTGATCACTAACAATGGATGTGGGAAATCCAAAATGCACCCATGCATTCTGAAAGAATAACTGAGCATTTTTTTCAACTGTAATTGTCTTTTTACATGGAATAAAAATACACATTTTGTTAAACCTATCCAAAACTACAAAAATATAATCATGATTCCTCTTTGACATAGGAATACCTCCAAAAAATTCCATAGAAACACTCTCCCATGGACGAGAATTGTATTGGAAGTGGAGTGTACAATCCTAACTTTCTATTGCTAGGCTTACTGACAGCACATAATGAACAACCTCTAATAAAACGTGACACACTTTCAAGAATACGAGGCCAATAAAAATACCTATGTAGATGTGTCACCGTCTTACTTACACTGAAATGACCAGCAATAAGAGAAGTATGTGCCTCTCTTATGATGTTGACTCTTTCTCCCTGTGGAATACAAAGCTTACCAAGATGGTACAACAAGTTATCATGCATGTGATAATCCAATTCATCTACTTGGTTCCCTTAACTTAAAGTTGCATATACATCTTGAAAATCACTATCTAAAGCATATTGTTCAACATAGCTATCATGCAAAACATAATTATGCTTAAGAATATTAGCAGCACTAACAATAGGCCTAGAGACCATGTCAACAACTTTATTGTATATACCTTTCTTATACCTTATCACCAAGTGTAATTGTTGAAGAAAACCCATCCATCGGAAGTGCCTTGATTTCTGCAACTTTGTTTGTGATTACAAGTATTGCAATGGTTGATGATCAGAGTGAATTATTGTTTCCTTACCCGTCAAGTAATGTTTCCACTTTTTCACACTTTGCACCAATGCATACAAATCCTTGTCATATGTATGATAATGAATCATTAGACCATTAAAATTTTCTGAATGAAAACATATAGGCTTACCATGTTGCATGAGTACCGCATCCATGGAATAGTCACTAGCATCAGTCTGAATCTCAAATGACTATCTCAAGTTTGGAAGTGCAAGTACTAGGGTTGAACTGATATTTGTTTCCAATGCATCAAATGCATTTTTTTGTTTACCTCCCCACTGGAAGACCTGCTTCACACTTTTCAATGCATGCAATGGAGCTGTGATAGAAGAGAAGTTAGCAATAAACTTCCTCCAATATTGGGATGCTCCCAAAAAACTTCTTACCTCAGTAACTATTTTGGGCTTTGGCCAATTCAAAATGACATCAAACTTGAGGGATCTATTTTCAATTCACCTCCTCCAACAATGTCACCCAAATACACTAAAGAAGTTTTCCAAACTCACACTTTGACATCTTTAAAAACAATTGTTCTTTCTTCAAGACATCAAATACCATTTTGACATGCATGACATGTTCTTCACGAGATTTACTAAAAATCAAGATTTCATCTAAGTATACTATCACAAATTCATCTATAAATGGCCTCAATACATCATTCATCACACGCATAAAGGTAGTCAAAGCATTGCAAATACCAAAAGTCATAACTATCCATTCAAACAAACCTTGTTTTGCTTTGAATGATGTCTTCCATATATCCCCTTCAGCGATTATAATATGATGAGAGCCACTCTTTAAGTACAACTTAGTAAAATACTTTGCATCTTTCAATTGATCAAGTAAATCATCAATTCAACGAAGTGGGTAACGGTTCTTTATCGTAATTTTGTTCAATGCATGGAAGTCCACAAATGTGTTCCATGTTCCAACCTTCTTTGGCACCAAAATAATAGGTGACCCACATGGAAAAATACTTGGTCCGATGATCCCTTTGTCCAACAACTCCAGAATTTTCTTTTTAATTTCTGCAATTTCCATCACTGACATCCTATACATGCCAATGTTAGGAAGAGGACAATCCTGTTGCAATTGTATTTCATGTTGGATTATTTTCTTGGGAGGAAATCCTTTTGGCTCCTAAAACATCTCATCATTTTGGTTAACAACCTCAACCAAATCAGATTTTAATCCTGAATCAAAACCTTGAAAATCTTCATTTTCAACATCACTCTTTTGCTTGACCATTAGAAGCACAAAATTCTTTCTAGAGTTAATGAGCCTCTTCATTTGGATGGAATTTACAAGTGAAAGTTTTAGTATCTGTTGATGTGCTCTAACAATGTACTCTATGCCATATTTGAACAAGTGATACTTTTTTCCATGGCAATGGAAAATAGCTTTTGTATCGTACAAATATGGGCTTCCCAAAACAATTTTGGAAATATCAAGTGGTACTACATCAAGTTCAAATTCAACAAGAAAGTTGTTGTAATTGCAAATTTAAAGATGCATTTCCTCTTAACTTGTAAGTTTTCATTCTTGCATATCTAGCCTAAAGGATAAGGTCTTGGATGAGGAATTTTATCTGAGTTTAGTTTCTTGACTAAGTCTTCGAAAATCAAATTTGCTTGTGAGCCACTATCTGCAAAGAGGGTATCAATTTTGGTGTGCTTTGAAATAACCTTAATATGGAAAAGTTCAATTCTAGTTTTCTCATATTAAGTATCATTCGCACAACTTGAAGAGCTAGTGCTTGCTATATCATTACCTTTCATTCCCATTGCTATGATCTTTGTTTCATCTCCCGAATTGGAGCCTAATTCATGTTGTGTACTATTGCAACTATCTTTTGCTTCCCTTTGTTGTTAAACTTATTTGGTTTCATCTCAGGATGAAGCTTCCAACAATGAGCTTCATCATGACCCTCTTTGGAACAAGGTTTTCATGTTATTTTTTCTCCTTTCTTTTTTATGGATGCATTCTTCTTTCCCTTCCCTTTGAACTTGTTCTTACCCTTGTCTCCAATTGTGAATGGCTTCTTGCTACCCTCTTGTGGAATGTTTTTACCTCTTGCTACAAGATGTGTGGCCTGAACACAAACCTCATCAAAACTTTAGGATTAAACATAAGGATAGTATGTCGTAAATAACTATGTAAACCCCCAATATATTTCAACAAAGTGTCTTGTGACTTCAAGTCTACACCTAATATCAAGCATATTCTTCTAAATTCTTCAGTGTATTTTTGCACACTTTGACCCTTTATTTGTCTAAATTTTTGCCAATCCATAATAGCCTTTTTCATATAAGCTAATGGATAAAATTGTCTTCTAAGTGCAGTAATAAAATATATCCCAGAGGTGGAGACCTTACCATACTTTTTCATATCCTCTTTTGTTTTCGCTTCCCACCAAATCAAAGCAGCACTTTCCAACCTCAATGAAGTCAACTGAATCTTTGTTTCATCATATTTGAGTTTTGGATCTTGTAATAAACTTCAAGTTGACAAACCCAATTATCAAGTCTTTCAGAATTCACTTCACCATTATACACAGGAAGTTTGAATTTGATATCAAGTTTTAATAAGGGAGTTTTACCATGCACCCTTGGGATATATGGAGGTGTTTGAGTAACAGTGGTTATGGAAGAGGAAGAATATGAGGGTGAGGATGGAGGTGAAGATGATGGTGGAGAAGAGGATGGTTTGCACCATTTCCCTTTGGAGGCTTGTCATCATCTCCTCATTTTCCTCCAGAAGAACCCTCTCCTTTTGAAGGCTTAGAACTTTCACCCTGCAATCTTGAAGTCTCTCTTCATAGAGAACCTTCACCATTTTATTCATGTAAGAGAAAGATTTTCTAAAAGTATTTTCTTAATTTGACTGTTATCACATCCTCCTTCATGAGACATGCTTGTTGAAGCTTCAACTGCAATTTGAGAAAGGATTTGTGGTAGAGATTGTGGCAAATATTCTCTCCTTGTCCTTAACCTAACTTAAGTACTTGCAACCACAAGCTTTCCTTCTCCTCTCTTGAGATTCAACCTTGTAAGAATCACATACACTTGCAAAAAATTAAATCCTCATGTCCACAAAGAAAACCAAAGCTTTGATACCAAAATTGATCTATATGAGATATTAATTAAAATGTGATTGAGGGTTTGTAAATTGCAAGTGATTAAAATAAGTTTTTGAGAGCTTTTATGTTACTTTTCAAACACATAAGCATGCAAATAAACTCTAAAATATATATAAACAACATAAAAATGCACCATAATAATAACCACAACACAACAAATGATAAAGGAGTTCACCTCCTGGGCTACATCTCCTTGGTCCAGCTTCCAATGGCTTGGCCCTCTTTCATTATACTCCAAATGGTGATTGCATACATTTACAGTGCTCAAATGGCTTCAAAACTTGTTCCATCAACTTTAGAATACCCAAAAATGCATGTCTAGCCTCTCTTTAATCTGAAATTGGTCAAAAGTTGAAAAATTTATGAGCCTCCCTATTTTTCCTGCTAACTGCACCACAATTTCCCTAAAAATTGGACCCGTCCTACAATTTCACCCTTAGTTAGGCTAACTGAGCAAAAAAATTTCGGAATTCCAGGAAAAATTGTGGGAGCATTTAAATGCCCAATAAAACCTAAAATCTGAATGATTAAACATAACAATATGGTGCATTATTTTGTTTTAATATAAAAATGTGCGACAGTTAGGGCCTTAGCGCTCACATAGGCGGCTTGGGTGGTGATCATCATCTCTGCACCCCCGGTCAGTGTCGTTGGTTGTATGGTGTATAAATACGGGGGTCGGGGCTAAGCCCTGGGCCCTTAACTCAACCTCCACCACATATGTAATTTATATATAATTTGCACCATAAAATTTAACAAGGAATACCCATGGCTTAGTGGTTATAGTGTGCATTGTTATGTGGGAGGTATGGAGGAGCGTAGTTTTGAATTAACATGTTTTTGGTGGCCTCTCGTGCTACCACATGGTGGCCTTTTTTTGGGCCATGTGGCAGCATGTGGTTGGCCATCAACGACCTAATGAAATGTTGGGTTTGTGTTATATTCTTTTCAAGACTAGTCATATGCGGGGGTTTAATAGGGGGGGCGATAGCCCCGCCTGTCGGGGTTAGGGGCAGCGCCCCGGAAAAAAAAATTGGTCTTATTTTTCGGTGGGCGGACCTGCCCATGGTTTTGTGCATGGGTTTGCACATGGTTTTGGGGCATGATGGTTTTCGGCCCCTACTATTTTGTAGATCCGGTCAAGGGAACTACGGTTATGTTCTAATCCAGGGTTAATGGATTGGGGTTTATGTATGCTTTGGCATGTATATATATGTGTTGTAACACTAAAAGTAATATAATGAAAAATCAAGCTGGTCTTCCCGATTTGGGATCCAAGGGAAAATCTCTGTGTATATCTGTTTTATGTTTTATGCTCTTGCTATTGTTTATTTTCTATTTTTAAGATTCGTTTGCAACTAATTTCTGTACAGGGTTAACACCTACATGAAATTCAACCAAACTAGAACTAAAAGAAATCTGCCACCCAACACCAATCAAACTTGGATAAGTGGCGCGCCAGGATTGGCCCACCATGCACATCCACCCTTTGACCAGTCAACCATGCCCAGACAGTTGTACAGACTATTAGTGTCATTTTTTGCATCCTTCCACCAGTGATCAAATAAACTCTTTTCATCTCATATTAGGGTCCCATTTTGAAATTTTTGTCATTCCATTAGGTCATCATGCAAAAATTTGGTCACTTGGTGCAAATTTAGGTCTGATCTCGCTCCTTTCAAAATTTTATCACTTGCTGGCTCATTTCACCACTTTGCTTAGTGTACCATTAGTTATAAGTTGTCATCATCATTTCAGCCATTTTCATCATGGTTTCATTCATTCATAGTCTCCAATAAGTATTAGGGTTTCCAAGGTCATAAAATCACCATTTCATGCATAAAACCCAGCAAGTGAAGGAGTGACAATAAAGAAATTTCATCAGTGAGTTTGATTTGTAAATTTGATTTCAAAGCAAAGTGTAATTTTATATTCCTAATTTGTAATAAGTTCTCAGAAGTTCCAAGTAGCTGCATACTCAAAGTTCCATCAACAAATATCAAAGTTCCAAAAAATTCAATAAGTGTTCCTAAGCCATCAAAAGATGAAGTTAAGTGACCAAATTCAAAAATTAAAGGTAAAGAAGCAATGTAAAGTCAATTTCAAGAAAGGAAAAGTGGGTCCCCATTTTGTTTAATGACATTTTTCCAAAGTATAAAGGCTCCCAAAGACCAAGAAATCATTCATTTTCATCCTCAAGCATCGAGCTCGCAGCCTCTCTAAGAAAAAAATCGACTTCACCTTCAAAAAATCGAGTTATGGGTCATTAATTATGCGTTTTCCAAAGGAGTTGCACTTTTTGTAGGAGGGGCGATGCGCTTTTCACAATCCCTTGTTGCGCTTTTCTTTTGTACGTTGCGCTTTTTGCAGAAGGGAGCCATGGTCCCTAATCTTCATTGCACAGGTTCTTAGCTTTAGTTCATGGTTTCTACAGCTATTTGGAAGTAAGTGGCACCTCCATAGCCCCTCCTTTCAGTTTGTGTTGTCAATTTTGTGGTGCAAACACTCCCTTACATTTTATGTCATGTTTTGAGCAATTGAAACCCTAGTTCATAGTTTGAAATCTTAATTATTTTTCTCTGGACCCCATTTTCCTCCCTACACCCTTACTCACTACCCACTACCATTACATTCACTCATTTCCCATTCCCTAAGCCCTACCACCCTAGTTGTGCTTTCCTAGGCAGCTAGATACCTCCCTGTAATACAAATTTCCTACCCTATTTCCCTAAATATTTCACCCTCACATCACTTCCCTAATGTAAATTTTTGAACATGTTTTATGCCATTTCATATTAGGGCACAAAATACTGAAGCAGATAGAACAATTAAATCGATCGATGGAAGATAAGCCAACAATAGAAAAAATAAAAAGAATGATGGTGTTACGTCGATCAGTAGGATGCTTCAACTAGAAAAGTCTCCAATAGGTCATTCATCCAAGCATGTCACACAACCCTAAAACGCTACATCAAGAAGCCCTAATTCAGCTCCATGAGAAATCCCTAATACAGATGCATCAATAAGAGAGAAGATAATTTCCTCCACACAATGTGTGTGAAATGATCTCCAAAACTCTCCTATTTATAATCATATGTGGGGGTGTGTGACACATCCTTTAAGACATTTAAGTCTATACTATATTCCAGGCTAACCTAGCACATAAGTGGAATAAATTCAAAATACATGTTCTGCTCATCCGATCGAGATGATCTTTAGATCAATATTACACCTCTCTGAAAGAGGAATCCAATAAAAATATCGGGATCATCATCTGAGTAGCACAACCCAGAGTTTGGATCTAGTTGCCCAAAATCAACGCTCCTTCTCAACTAGGGAGAACTCCGTCCACTTGTGCAATCCAAACGTCATGCATCATCCCGCCATAAGGTGCTTTACTGGCATCTTTATTTCAAACATTGAGTCACAAAGATATCACACCCGGCTGACCTGAAGTCAGCTCAAAGGTTAAAACCTCTCCGGGACTCAAAATATTTTCATACTAACCCGAAGTCAGTTTAACTGACCTGAAGTCAATTGGAGGTCCCAAACCCCACTTCACTTGATCCCTGATCAAGTCGTTGGACACATGTCATCCTATCATAGAGAGTACGACAATCCCCGATGTGTCCATCGGCCTTGCTATGGTATCTAACTTTTCCCACTCATTGGCCAAGATGAGGAGTACTTCCCATGATTCCCAGACTCCATGGGTAGGATGCATGCGGGGCACAGACCAAAGAGAGGCGAACCAACTCAATGTCATCACGGTGGGGTCGGAAGCACACCAACAAGGTTTGGCAAGCCTAGCCCTGTGGTTTCTTATAGCTTCAAGAAGCTATTCCCATGCCTCCTAGAGCTCCCAGAGCTCATCGTCCAAGAGGACCTGGAGCTTTCACAGCTCATCATCCTAGAGCTCTCAAAACTCATCATCCTGGAGCTCCCGAAGCTCATCATCCAACCAGACCCTTAGCTTTCATAGCTCATCATTCAACAGGACTGTTTCATGACTCCAAGATTCTCACAGAATGTTAGGAACTTGACCTTCCCCAAGGGCTTAGTGAGAATATCCGTGACCTGCTCATAGTTCCCATATGAGCCTTACGGCGCCACGTACCATGTCCCGGACAAAGTGGTACCTGCTTGGATCGGTCATGAAACACGGGATTCTCGGACAACCGAATCCCACTCTGGTTATCACAAAAGATAATTGTGGTATCTAGCACATGGAAAAACAACTCACTGAAGAGCTTTCGTAACCAAATCGCTTCACAATAGGCCATGCTCGTAGCAATGTATGTGGCCTCAGCAGTGCTCAAAGCTACCGACTTCTGCTTCCTGCTCATCGAAGCAGAACCAAGTGTGAAGCAGCATCTACATGTGCTCTTCCAATCCACCACACTGCTAGCCCAATCAGCATTGGAATATCCATGGAGTGTCCCGCTCCTAGTAGTGTATCTCAGCCCATGGTTTATCATGCCTCGGAGATATCTTAAGAGATTCTCAGCACCAACCCAGTGAAAAATGTTCACTGCAAATCATACGTCCGGATGAGATTTCACTAAGAACACCAGCGCACCTACGAGTTGGTGATACTCGGTAGGATTTCCCAATGTTGGCCCAACAGAATTTCCACACAACTTCTTGAATTTGAGCTCCATCAGTGTCGACACGGACTTATAGTCCACCATACCAAATCTCTCCAGCAGCGTCCTAATATATTTTCCTTGAGATAGGAAAATATTGCCAGGTCTCTGCCAGACCTCCAAGCATAGGAAGTAATGCATCAGTCCTAGGTCTTCAATCTCGAACTCGGAAGCTAGATCCCTCTTACACTGATGAATGAGAGGTTCAACACCTGTCAGGAAGAGATTTTCCACATAGAGAACCAGTATGAGAGTTTTCTCACGATCGACCTTGAAGTAAAGGTTCAGATCAACATTACTTCGAGAGAAGCCCAACTTCATCAAGTAGCTATCAATCCTCTCATACCAAGCCTTGGGTGCTTGCTACAACCCATAGAGAGATTTCTTCAACCTGCATACATGAGACTCTCTATCCTGGACTTTGAACCCCAGAGGTTTCTCCACATACACTTCTTCCTTTATCGACCCATGCAGAAATGCGGTCTTCACATCCATCTGATAGAGACTCCATCCTTGCATAGAGGCAAGGGAAATAATAGATCGGATGGTCATATAGCGAGCCACAGGTGCAAATATATCATCATACTTAATGCTTTCTATTTGAGAGAAGCTCTAGGCGACAAATCTTGCCTAGTATTTTTCAGCACTTCCATCAGATCTATGCTTGATCTTGTAGAGCCATTTCGAGGTGACAATAGCTTTGTCCTACGGTCTTGGAACAACATTCCAGACATCGTTCTTCGTAATGGACTCATATTCTTCGTGCATCGCATCCTTCCAAACTTGATGCTTTACGGATTCTTCAAACGTTCGAGGCTCAGATTATACAATAGTACTCATGGCTGCTAGATACCCTTGGTATCAATTCATCTTCTTGTTTTCATGAAATGTCCCCCTTGGGGCCATATGTCTCTCGGCATCCTCAAGTGTATCCCTGAGCCATGAGGATCTCTTCCTACCAGAAGGAGGAGGATCAATAGGGTCCATTGGACCTTCAACATCGGGCAACGATTCATCCTTCGGCACTTCCTACTTCTTTTTCCCTGCACCATTGTCTTCCTTGGAGCTAGGAAGGTTCATCACTTTCCGGAGGGTAGCGTCTTCATCGAAGGTGAAATCGCGGCTTATCTCCACTTATCTTTGACCAGACACATAGATATTACATGCCTTCGAAGTTTCGGCGTAGCCCACAAACATTTCTTTCTTCCCAGAAGCATCCAACTTACTTCTCTTTTCTTTCGACACATGAAAGAAAAACAGGACAACCAAAAACTCTAAATGAGAAAAATCAGGTTTCTTACCAGAGAATACTTCTTCGAGAGTTTTGGAGTCCAATGCAGAATGCGGGAATTTAATTTGAATGTACACAGCAGTGTTCATAGCTTCTCCCCATAGAAACTTCGGCAAACATGGGTCACATTGCATGGCATGGGCAGCCTCCACAGTGGCTTGATTCATCTTTTCAGCAACATCATTTGCTCAGGATTTTAGGTGATAGAGGTATTCCTCTTAGTCCCAGCATCTTTGCAATGGCTCCCTTGAGTTTTCCTACAGCCCAAACATAAAAATCACAGATACTAATGCCCAATATATACATCATATCACTGTCAAGGTGATTTTATATAAGGCTGCCATCATGACATTTTAGGTATCTTTATATTTCTGTCATATGTGCCACTATCAGACACAAGTGTCACTGACACAAGCACAGATATTAATACCATATATCTCTGTCATGCCATCATCATCTATGTATATCTTACTGTTATCATACTTATCACTGTCATGGTGCTGAAGATATCAAAACAGTGAGGCCATATATACTCTGCCATATGACACATCTACTTCCATGTAGATATACTGCTATCACTGTTCTATAACAGTCAAGGTTATATATATGTATAAAACTTTCATGTACCAGAAACACTCAAGGAGATATTGTCATACGTAGCAGCACATAAATTTCATTGTTATGCAAAGGCTCACATCATATTGTACAGTAATATGTTGATCCAACTGATCAAAAAACACTCTTATAGCAGAAAGTGATAAAGAGACTTCTGTAGAGTTTATGAAAAATCCCTACTTGTTGAATAATACCCAGGGGATGATATAGTGACTGCCACAACCCTTACTACTCTGTTTTGGAATCCTTTATTGCAAGCAATTGATAAGATGTTCTTGCTACAAAATGTTGCTAACAGAATCCACACTTGTAACTTAATGATGAGTGTTCAGGAGTACTATCAATACAAACAATGATGACTTTGTCTACATAATTCAGCCTTCAACTTGTAGGTGTCCTTTTGATATGTAGATATCTTGTAGTGCCATATAATGTTGTTTATACTGAGAATTCAAACTATCATTCAAACAATGTCAAATGCTGCCTATGCAAGATGCATACCATAGTACTACCTTACAATTCAAGTCACAAATCACAACAAATTCAAGCTTCTGATAATATGTTCATTAGTCATTAATATTTCATGAATTTGATTTCTATAGTGATCATAAGCCTTGTTCCTTCAGTCCCTTTTTAGAATTACAAATTCTTTGCATCACAAGGATAATAGCCTATGTATCATAAAGATATTTCATCACCGAGACAGAGATCAGACATTTTATACTTTGTATCAACAGAGAATAATTCATCCAATGCTACAGGCATGCATCCAATCCTTGTCAACCATTTTCTTATTTTCAAGGAGAAATTCTATAATTAAGTCACAAAATAATTTTGATTTTCAACACAGCAGACTTCATTAAATAGGGTACCCAAATCTGCTCGGATATAATCCACAAACAGATCCATAAATTAGGATCTAACATCTACACATATGTATAAAAAAAAACATACCTCAAGCTTACTGTTTAGGTCTTCTTGAATGCTACAAATCAGGGTCTGGTTAGGGCACAAAACGTTGTCCCTAACAGCCATTTATTTTTGGCCCAGAATAGCTCCTTAGAGCTGCGGATTTCCCTAGGAGAGGTCCCCTCCTCCTCTGCTGCAATTCGGGGCATGGATACCCCTACACTGCCCCTCAAATTAATCTGTAGGGCTGCATCCTAATCAAAATAGCTCCTAGAGGCTGTGAATGCCTCTCCCAAGATTCTTTCACTCATAAACAGCCCTTAACCAGTCCTGAAATGGACCTTCTTGGTTTCAGCCCTCAAGTCACTGGTTATGGCTTCTTGACAGTCTATTATAACACTTCTATTTTCACTTCTAGAGCTCCAAATAGTGTGGCCTTCACCCAGACTTGTATCTTCTCCTGCACAGTGGTTTGGACCACCTTTTAAGCCTCCAAACGCTGCTTAACAGCCACTTGATCTTGCATAAACTTCTTGAAGCTTTACACTATAAATCGGCCTCCAGGACAGTGTTATTTAAGCCAGCGTATGGGCTGAAACAACTCCTCCTAGTTGCGACTCACTTGAGGGAGGAATATGCCACAAGAGTTAGGCCTCTACGCTACCCAAACAAGCCCTCAAGTAACGTGGCCTTCCAAAAATTAATGCGGACCTGTGGTGATGCCCAAAACAACTTTCAAAAAAATCCTAAAAAGGTTCCATGTAGCTTCTTCTTCTCCCACGCTGTAGTAGCCTCTCTTTTCTCTCACAAGTTGGGCATTGTCTTCTCCTAAGCTCTAATACCATGTAAATTTCTGAACATGTTCTATGCCATTTCAGATTAGGGCACAAAATACTGAAGTAGATAGAACAAATAAATATATTGATGGAAGACAAGCCAACAATAGAAAAAAGAAGAAGAATGATGGTGTTACGGCGATCAGTAGGATGCTTCAACTAGAAAATTCTCCAATAGGTCATTTAGCCAAGCGTGTCACACAGCCCTAAAACGCTACATCAAGAAGCCCTAATTTAGCTCCATGAGAAAGCCCTAACACAGATGCATCAAGAAGAGAGAAGATAATTTCCTCCACATAATGTGTGTGAAATGATCTCCAAAACTCTCCTATTTATAATCATCTGTGGGGGTGTGTGACGCGTCCTTTAAGACATTTAAGTCTATATTATCTTCCAAACCGACCTAGCACATAAGTGGAATAAATTCAAAATACATGTTCTGCTCATCCGATTGAGATGATATTTAGATCAATCTTACACCTCTCTGAAAGAGGAATCCAATAAAAATATCGAGATCATAATCTGAGCAGCACAACCCGGAGTTTGGATCTATTTTCCAAAAATTAGCACCTAATCTCCCCAATCCCTTTACACATTCCCCCAAATTTTCCCTTACCCATCACAATCCCCTAACCCTACATTCCTACTCCCTTTCCCTTCCCCTTATTCCCTAGGGTTTTCAAAGACAAACTAAACATAATGGAGGAAGAAAGAAATATAATGTAGGAGGAAAGAAATGCCACAGAAGAAGATAGAAAAACATATAACAAAGGAGGGAGAATTCTGAGATTAGTTCCATCAGACACTAGGGAATTAATGGCATCACCCTTATTTGTAAAATGTTTCCATCATGTAGGTTTCTTTGAGTTTTGTGAGATGGTACAAAGAGTCCAAATTCATCCTACTTTGACCAGGGTTTTCATCAGCAACCTCCAAAAAGACAAATTGACTATAGCAGGGGTGACTTTCACTATTTCCACTAACATCATTGCAGCAACAACAGGGATAACCAATGTGGGTGAAAAATGGTTTAAGACTAAGGATTTAGATGCCCAGTTGTATGAGCCTTACCTCAAGGCACCTTACAAATATAACATCAAAAAGATCTTTCCTTTTGGTCAGTTTTTTAACAAGTTTTCCCCCATGATGAAAATCATCATGAAATACTTCACTTGTGAGGGTAGATTCTCTAGATTATATATCTATCACATTAGGTTTCTCATGAATTTCACTAGAGTGAAATTGCTCAACCTCCCCTACTACTTGTACAGAAGCATTGATAAAATGGCCTACATTGTGCAAAACAGATATTATGAGCTTTAGATGAACAGCATCTTCCACCACTCTCTGATTAAAATCATTGTCCTTCACCACCTCAATCAGTTGAACATAGCATGGGAGACCTTCATTGAAACAGATGTCTGCACTGCAACACCAAGTCAACCTACTAGACCTACTCCATCATCAGCATCAGTTCCTCAGAGGAAAACTAGGATATATAGCAGGGCTACAGTGAAATAAACCAAAGAGGTAAAAAAATTCAAAACCTGCCAGAGAGGACCTAGGCAAGTGTTTGCTCCATAGATTGTGGAAGGGGCCTTTCCTTCTTCATCAGCAAAATAGGGAAATCAAAAGTAGAAAGAGGCATTTGTTCAAGAGGAGGAAGACCTTCATGAGCAAGAAAGAGAGTTTGACTTGGTGGACTTGGATGTCCAATATGAACATGAAGCCTCAAATTTTATCATCAAGGATAAATATTCCACCATTAGAGAGTTGTAGGACAATTTGTCCAAAGCTCAATTTGTCATCTCTTTCCTTAAACAAGAAAACAAGCAACTGAAAGACAAACAAGTGCTCTTGGAGTTGGAGTTGTTAAAGGCCAAGAGGAAAAACACCAAAGGTAAAGCAGTGAAGGAACCTGATGATTTTGATCATTATGAGACTTAAAACATCAAGAAAATACCAAAAACAAGAGGTCTTAAGAGAGCATTAGAGTAGGAGAAACATGAGGTATAAGAACTCAGCTTTGAGGAAAGAATAGCAAAGGAAATCAATGATGACAGAGAAGTGTGGCTTGACAAAGTTAACATTCACCTTGAGAATCTCCTCCATAAGGCCAACAAGGATAACGACATGCTCAAACACATGTTTGATAGATACCACACCAAAAACAAGATTTGTAACATCAGGATCAAGCAATTGAAGGACAAACCCAAGAAAACCCTACTCACTCAAAAGGAGGAGGACAAACTTGAGTTTCTTGTTGATGCATCCTTTTTTGCTTGAGACACCTCATCATCAGTTCATCCACCAATTTTGAAGAGTTTTGGGGCAATTTTTGAAGTTTTGGGCATTTTTGTAAATTTTGACAGACTTTTTGCACAATCAGCCTACAAAAAGCGCAGCGTGGGCCACGCTACGCTTTTTTTTGGAGGCCTCCAAATGAGAAAATATTTTCATATTTGGATTTATAATGGTATCTACATACACTTTTGACTATTGGCACATCAAAAATGGATTTTTTGACAGGAGGAAATGGCAAAAAACCTCTCCAAAATCACCTTTCTACCTCCTTTTTGAGTTGCTCGCTGCGCTTGTTGACCAATCTTGGGAGATTGAAATTTTGAGGAGCTTCACTCAACCATTTTCAGAACTTGAAGACATTTTTGACAACTAGACTGGAATATATTTCCAATGAGCCATCTTGGGCCCAATTTTGACTCTGGTAAGTCACTCAAAATTCAATTTGAAGGCCCATGTTGCGCTTTTCACCAGGCACACTACGCTTTTTCCAAGCACGATGAGCTTTTTGCAGTCATCTGTTTTCTCCAGAAATTTCTGGTTTTCTTAGTTGATGGATGAAATCCATGGATATTTACTGATGTAATTATGAAATTTAAATTTAATTATGTCAAAAATAGTTACTAGGGGTAGATGCATCAGGTAAATATGTAATTTTGGCCAAAGTGAATCAGTTTCATGAATGACAGGGATGAGTTGGCTAACCTCCCTAATCACTAGGATTCCAGTTGGGAATTTTGGGGATCATTTCCACAAGTTGGGGATTTGACCCCTCAGCTGGGGAGAATTAGTTTTTGGTCTATATCTTTCACTTCTTTTCTCATTGCAATGGTTGGATGTTGTTGGATTGATCATTGAACACTAGTGTAATCAGACTTTTGGCAAGAATTAATAGACTGAGTTGCAGCTATTTTGGTGGGATTCTTGTGCTAATGTGATTTGACATTTTTTCTTCTTATGTTTTCAAATGTTTGAATGTATTGTGATATCATATTCATTCCATTTATGAATGTAATTGTTTCCTAAGTCAAGAAGACATAATTCATTTAGCTTATGCTCTGTTTTGGAGGAATAGTTACAATTTTGTTTCATATTCTTCTAATTTAAAATAATTCATGTTTTCTTATGCTCTTTTCTGAAACCCTAGAAGTCTCATCCACTCCATCAAGAAAAAAATTTGTGTTAAAGAGCTTACCTACCTTTCCCCATCATATTTTTGCAATTCTTATCCTTATTTTCCTTGACCTAGTTCTTACCTAACTTGATTCATTATCCAACACCCAAAATCAATCAACCAAACCCTTGTGTTACTATACCTAGCCTAAAATCTCATTGATCCAGTCATCTTGGCTGTGATCCATTGGGGAGAGCCCTCTCCTACCTAGTAGGTCTAGCTACGTGGAGAAAGATTGGTCTGTGGTTACCTTTGTTGGTCTCTTCCTTAGCCTCGGAGAACTGGTGGAGTGATAACACAGACTGTTGACTAGGCAACCTACATAGTTTTTTGCCAAAATTTACCTGGTTGGGAAAATGGACAGAACGTGTTTCTGGAAGCATACGGTGTCGGTTTTTCGTGAAACAAGTTACACAAGATTCAGAACAACGAGATCTACAGGGTCGTTCTAGTTCCACACAATTCCGACAAATTTCATTTTTTAGCATAATTTTGAGAACTTGATGAGTTTCCACCACCAATATCCAGAAGGAAAAACCCGAAGATCCAGAGGAGGGGGGGCGCCTCTTCCATTCCCATATGTGTGTTAAGGTTTCCCCGTTGCAGTTGATTGTCGATAGCAGGAGCCAAAAGAACCTCACTTCAGCAAATATCGTAAAGTAGTTGGGCATGTCGATCATAGCACACTCACAACCATATACCATCGGGTGGCTTCACCAAGGACGAGATCTTTGCGTCAGCCAGCAGTTTCGCCTTCCCTACAACACCAAGCCCTTCATGGATGAGGTATTATGTTATGTTTCTCCTCCTTAAGTTTGTGATATATTATTAGGCCAACCATACTTTTGGAAGCGACATGTTGTGTATGATTCTTGGCCTCGTGTTTTTATTGTTACTTTGGGTAATAAGTTGTACAGGATACCAGAGGTAGCATCACCTACCATCATATCTTTGATCATCGTGAAGCAATGCAGTAAGCTCATTTCCCAAACTGGGAAATTTGTTTTCCTTATGATATGCCCTCAGGGAAAGAAGAAGATTGTGGCCACGACCTCCAGATAGGGCTCCTCCGCACGACAAAAACAGATGGACAAGGTCGTGGAGGAGTATGGGGACATCTTCACCTCACCTGCAGGGATGCCTCTACACTTTCAGGTCAGTCACTCCATTGATATGAGCCCAGGCGCGTCGCTACCCAATGGACCAATCTATCGGCGCTCTATTCTGGAGAACGAAGAAATCAAGAGGCAGATTTAGGAGCTGCTGCAGAAAGGTCACATCCAGCCGAGTTCATCGTCCTGTGAGAACTTGATCATGTTGGTGTAGAATAAGGATGGGGCTTGGAGACTTTGTATTGACTATCGGGTGCTGAACAATATTACTGTCCGAAATAGATATCTGATCCCACAGATTGATGACCTTCTGGACCAACTAAAGGGGGAAAAATATTTTAGAAAGATTGACTTGAAGTCTGGGTATCACCAGGTACCAATTGAACCCTCTGATGTGTGGAAGACTACATTAAAAGCTAAGGTGGGCCTTTTTTAATGGTTGTTCATACCTTTCGGGTTGACGACTGCTCCTCTAACCTTCATGATGCTGATGGACGACATATTGTGACAATTCACTAGCTCATTCATGGTAGTGTATTTGGTGTTGAATTCCAACAAGAAATTGCAGCACACACACTAGTGTGGGACCAATAGGTCCTAGCGATACATTAGTGTGAAGGCCAATTTAATTAATTAAATTGGTGCAGTGTCTAATTTAATTTCCCCTTAATTAAATTGGACAATAAATTGTAATCTTATCTCATGATCACTTGTAACAGTTAACTCAGTGTGATAAACTTAGTTAGCTCATGTATTTCGAGTTGAGGGTGGTTGGTGAGGCATGCAGAGTAATTCTATTAGTTATGGAGCTCGAATTGTAGTTGGTGCATTATTTTAATGCATGAGTAATCAGTTAACTCAGTTAAGTGAGTTAGAGTCAGTTGAACTAGTTGTAACTATTTTTTGCACTAGTGAGAGATCAAGTGAATTAAATATTATTTAATTCACAATCAGTGATCTACCATGCAACTGATGATTTACTATTAATAGATGCATTCATGTCAGTTCCAGTGGATACCCAGTTGAGACAAAGGTTAAAGGGATGTTAACTACCATTTGTAGCATTATTGAGTTGCAACCATGAAACCAAACACACATTGGATTTTTCGTGATGCTTGTGCAGTTTAGGAAGGCCAAAATTCCTAAATAATAGGGATTGCATTCATCAGGAATTGCGCAAGCAAGGCAGGCTGTTTAGAGGTTGAGAATTGGATATGTGTTGGTCGATTTTGTCCAGGACAATGTGAGATGATTAGTTGAATGCAAGAGACTCTTGTGAGAAGAGTGCATTGTAATTTTTTCATGATTCCATGTTGAATATACAATAGAAGATAGAGGGGTTTTGAGTAGTAAGCTTTCCCCAAGAAAATATTTGTGTTGTGGTTTGATTTGTTTCTTTCTTCACTTGTTGTGATTGGCAATCATGTTTATTTTCCACAATTGATTTGTATAGAAGTATTGAGTATCTTGCTTTAGCATATCGCATGATCGGATTGAATACATGAAATACATATTGTTTTTATAATTTATACATGGTATTAGAGCACATGAAATCACTATAGTGGAGGAGAAGATTAGTTTGTGACTGAATATAATTCGAATTCGCAAAAGTATTCTTGGTGCGACAGGTGGATCATGATCAAAATGGCTTTCAATGGCTTGAGATTGGAGTATGCACTCGAGGGTATCTCTAACTATATTGTGTGGAAAGAAAAAATGGAGGCAGTACTTGAGGACAATGGGTTGAAATAATTCATCAACGATGACATTCCAAAACCCGTTGTAACAGATGCTACAAATCTTGATGTGTGGCAAAAGAATGTTACAAAGGCGAGGAGGATCTTACTAGAGGGAGTATGAGACCACATTGTCTCAAGTATTTTTTATCACAAAATTAGACCTGATAGGCTGCTAATCAAATCAATCTCATGTAACTGTTTCAAACCAATATTTTGATTGAGGCTTAGCCTCCTCAACTTGAGAGGGCTCTCTCAAAGGGTTAATGATTTTTGATAAAAATATAGATGGCTAACTCTATGTGGGGTAATAAGCAGATAAATGATAGATATCAGTTTCAAATCACATCAAAAAGTACACATTGGGCTTATGTAGTCAAAATAGATTCAGAAAAACCAAACAATCTACTTAGCATGGAAATTGAGGCATATCAGAGTTCTATTTAAGAGATACACATGTGAAACTGTAAAACACACAGTCATTTTACCTATATAGGAAGTCAAAGCATCATAGATGAATTTTGAGTAACATAGACAAACACCACTGCAAGAGGATAGTAAAAATATTCAAAGTAGAACAAGAACACACTAGAAATCTTTTTGAATCTCAAGTTGGCGAAGTAGAAATCTATGTATTAAGCTGAAAACCAGTCACTTAAAATAAACACAGTCTCTTGCTAAAAATTTCCAACCCCTAGCATATTCGACTTCTTGATCTTTTATAGATCATTTACAACATAAGATAACCTTATCCTGAGCTAGATACATGGAACTCCTGACTCTTGACACCTTGCCTAACCATATGACAAGTATTTATTACAAAAAGACAGCCGCAAATCTAATAAATAGTCCTATTACAAATAGGATTAAAACTCCTTATCTCTACTCATAACAACCTTATATAAACTAAATTACATCATTTTCTAAGTGTATTTACGTATAGTCGAATCTAGATGATAAGCTTCAACACTTTATGACCATAACACTGATCTCCATCAAAGTAGGAAATTGTCCCATGTTTTCTAGGCATAGGATCCTTTGTATGCTTGAGACACTCTGACCATCATGAACCCATCACTTCGAGGTTATTTGTTGTTAGAAACTGAAGTAACACCTGCCCAAAAACCTCCCTAAGTCCCAGTTTTCCAAAACCATCATCAAACTGTTCAAAATGAGTGAAATAAAATGTGCTACGAAAACAACACAATTTCGTAGCACGGCTTGTTTACCCTTTTTTCTCCAAAATTTTGATTTATTTCCTCCAGGATTACCTTCAATAACATTTATTACATCCTCCCTAGCAACTTCAGGTAATATTTCACACTTTTTCCCTTCAAAAATTTATGAGAAAGAGTGAAAAAAGCTGCTACAACAGTTTCGTAGCACTTTTCACTCTTTTTACACTGTTTGCGCTACGAAACTGCTGAGTGAGCAGTTTTGTCCAATTTTTTTCAAAATGAAAACCAAAAATGTACCAAAACTCAAAATAACACTGGTTTCATCAAATCAAAAATTCATATGAACTGAAAAACACAGTTTTCATGACGTTCCTTCTTAATTTTCACTTGATTTAACTTTTGACTTTTTAATGATTGTCATTCTGCGCCTTTGTTCTTTAACTCATCCTGAGTCAATTTTAGCTGCTACTCCAAGCCCTCCCTTTGATCTCTAAGTCTTTTATTACTGTCTCTCAAGTGAGTATTGATTACTCTGACAAATTTATCCTCCTTGATGGCTACAACTGTCCATCTGAAAAATTGTTTTGCACTGCTTGGGGTTTAAGAAATAGAACCAGTTTGACCCTCCCACAATGCCTTCATTCTTTTGAATTCTGCTTTTTCAATACTATGCTTCCTAGCCCTCTTTCTCATCATAGTAATTTATTGGTTTTCTAATCTCTATTTCTCCTCAAGATGTTGACACTCTGTCATTTCTTCTTTTCCCTTCATTGTTTTGTTGGCTGCAAGCTCTACTGTTGGTGATGAGAGGTCAACCACTTATTCAGGGACTTTATCTATTTCAATAGTTTCTTGGACTTCCTTTCTGCCTTCCTTGAGTTTCTTAGCATGCCTAGTTAAAGGTTTCCTTGCTTGAAAGATAAAGGTTGCATTTTCACCCTCAAATTCAAGCTTCTTTGCAGTCTTAACCTTTTTCTGTTTGTGTTCATCTACTCCAATGAAGTTAGATTGCACGATGGGTGTCTCATCTATGTCAATATCATGTAGGATTTCATCTAAATTTCCCTTAATTACTGGGCTATCCTCTGAGAATGAAACAATTGTCTTTCCTTTTGATGCCACTGCTTGTCTTCTTGTCACTCTTGTGCTTTCTTGCTTGCTAACATCCTTTTTCTGTTTTTCCTCTTTGACATTCTTTGACCTCTATTTGCAGGTGATGGAGTTGGTGAAATAAGCACTTGTGTCTGCTCTTTCCTTTTCTCAACCTGTTTTCTTGGCTTCAGTTTTGTAAATTCCTTTGGTTTTGCAACCACAGGCTGACTAGACTCTGCTATTGGTCGTGAAGGAGTTCTTTTTGTTTTAGGGTTTCTAGTTGGGGTTAGGGCTTCCAGCTCAAAACCATTCATAAAAAAAAAAAGGAAGACCAATCCCTGCCTATCTTCTGAAGCTCATTCAAAATCAATAACTTCATCAAACCATGATGAAACAAAGATGTTTCACAACCATCAGATTTGGCTTGTACTTTATCAGCCATTTTGGCAATACTACTATGCAGATAAAATGGAAAATTGAGTGAGATCTTACCAGTGAAATGCATAAGCAGCTTGAAATGATATGTATAGACCTTATGGTATCTGCCTTCACATGTAAAGTATCTCTGAATTTTAAACAACAACTTTGCATAGGTGTCTTTAATGCAGCTTCTAGGAATTGCATTATTGAGGTCCATATCTGCATACTCAGGTTTCATGAATTCCTTGCATCGCTCCATGTCAAATTTAAAAGCTTTGAACCAAGTTTCTTGCCCCCTTGGTATTTATGTTACAGAAGCAATAATCTCTAGTGTAATTTTCACATTTAGCATCCCAACCTTGGTAGTTGTTCCATTGAAGTGCAAAGAAAATTCTTTAGACACCTGTGTGTGGAAACCCTGCATCTTTTCACAAAATTGGAGACAACCTACTCTACTGAATGCCTCCATCACTATTTTTACTTCAATTATGGCCTTCATATTTTCAGGCTCATATCTTAAGCAGCGTCCCCCTTTGTAGAATTTATTTTCCTCTGCCATGCTTCTCAAAAAAACCTGTCAGCTTCACTTGAATATATGAAACAACCTCACTTGATTAGGATGAAGATAACCTCTGTATAGAACAACCAAAGGTTTGGCTTGACTACTTCAGAGCTCAGACACTCGAATGGAGGAAAATGAAACGAGGATGACCAAATTAGGCAAGATTTTGAATTTGAAATGTCATCTCATAACTTAATGATGCCTCATCCGTACCCTATCATGACAATGATGACTATAGGATGGGTAAGTACATTGAATCTCATCACTAACTGACTCATCATACCACTAGCCTATCATTTCCCAACGGATTCTGACAAATTTCAGCTCAATTGACAAGACGGTTAAGAAACCGCACTTTCGTAGCGCCCATAGTGTATTTTTCCCAGTTTGTGCTACGAAACTATTAGCGCTTTCGTAACAAAAATCAACTTTTTTGAACTAACGGCGCTATGAAAACGTGGATTCTTGGCTAATTGCACATTTTTAACCCGAAACCTTATGGAATGACTCCTAAATGGAAAATATGAATATTTGACCATGAATGGACCTTCAAAAGACTTTATTTGTACTTGATGATGACCTTTGGACTTGTGAAAATCTAACATACCCTTAACCAAATCCTAAAATGACTTCTAAACCTATTTTGAAATCATGATCGAAAACAGAATTAACCCAATAATGTTTTGAAAATTTTTGGGTGATAACAGTATCCATGGCAAAGTGGCACCATATGAAATGTGGAAAGCTTTGACAGATCTATTTCAGAGCAACAGTGATCAGAGAAAACTGGTACTGAAGGATAAATTGGCACTAAAATGGAGAAAGGCGACACCATTCCGAAATATTTAACAAAGTTTTTCCAATGTTGGGATGAGCTTGGGAGTGTTGGAATTACTATCGCAGATGATGAATTGGTGAGCCTAGCTCTTCTAGGACTTCCCAAGAGTTGGCATAGTTATCAGGACTCAAACAAAGGGAGGGAGAATCTACCAGATTGGGAACGACTTTAGTCGGATTTGGTGCAAGAAGAATTCAGGTAGAATACCAGGGATGGATATTCATATAAGAATGATGATGAAGAAGATTGTGATTTGGCTGCCAAGGCGAAGAAGGGGAAAGGAAATAAATTCCATTCCAAATCTGAGTCCGGTAAAGATGGAAAGAAGCGCAACATGTCCAAATTGAAGTGTTTTCACTGTCACGAGCATGGACATTATGCCACTAATTGTCCACAAAAGAAGAAGAACAAGAAGGCTTTAGGATCTGCAGTTGGTGAGACTTTGGCCTCGCAATTTGAGCTTGAATTCTCGCTCATTGCATGCATGGTTTCAAGTGCAATGGGATCGGTGTGGTACTTGGATAGTGGTGCTTCCTTTCACATGACAGGAGACCAAGAAATTTTCAGTAGCTTGGAGGAGAAGGACCTCCAGATGCATATCGAAATGGGTAATGACAGGCGGTACAGTGCTACCAGGATTGGTACATTTACCTTCTAGAGAAAGTTAAGTAAACCATTTCTATTAAAAGATGTAATGCATGTACTAGGCTTGAAGAAAAATTTGATCTCAGTGGTAATGTTGGAGTATAGAGGCTATGATGTTGTTTTCAGTGAGGGAAAAGTTTTCCTTCGACACAAAGCAACAGGACAAGCCAAGAATATTGGGATTCTTGTGAAGAATATCTATAAACTTGATGTAGATGGTTGCGCAACATTGATGGGTAAGGCGGACAAAGTGGTGATCCGGGATGAGGGTGAGTTATGGCATAGGATATTGGGCCATATACACCACGTAGCCTTGAAGTTCATGTAGCAGATTTCTACAGGTCTTCCCAAGGGTACACTTGCGTAGTCAAACACATGCAAGGGATGTACTATGTGGAAGTATGCAAAGGCCACTTTTCACGAGAGGAGAACTGAGCTTTGGAAATCCTTGAGAGATTTCACTCAGACGTGTGTGGACCATTCTCTACTGCTTCGATAGCCAAGCATAAGTACTATGTGATATTTTTTGATGAATTTTCTAGAAAGTGTTGGATCTACTTCATGCAGAAGAATGATCAGACGTTCTCAAAATTTATTGAGTTCAAAGAACTGGTGGAGAAAGACACGGGGAAGCATGTGAAGGCTCTTAGGAGTGACAATGGTGGTGAGTACATCTCCAATGAATTCAAGAACTTCTGTAGCAAAGAAGGAATTCGGAGAGAACTGATTGCGCCTCATAACCCACAACAAAATGGGGTCGCAGAAAGAAACAATAGAATAATTGTGGGTTTAGAACAAGCGATGTTGCATGATTAGGGCCTACCATTGCTTTTGTGGGCGGAGGAATGAAATACAACGGTATTTGTGCAGAACCGTTGTCCTCATAAAATACTTGGCATTAGTACACTAGAGGAGGCTTTTACTGGTAATAAACCTGATGTTTCATATTTTAAGATTTTTGGCTGATCTATTTATGTGCATGTGAGAAAATATGTCGGGAAGAAGCTCGAACCAACATCTGAGATTGGGATATTTTTGGGGTACATTGATACTCCCCACAACTATTGGGTGTATTTTCCAAACAACAGGGTGACTGTTGTGAGACGAGATATAAAATTTGATGAGGAGAAACCCATGCGATTGTCCCTTGAGAGGGAGTTGGATTTGCATGCAGAGGAGGAACTCTTGGTTCCAAAGGATGAGCCTCAATATGTGGAGCAGCCACATGTGGAGGATCATGGAGTGGCATAAAACACTCATACAGAGGCATCCACCAGAAATGGTAGAAGTCTCACCATGGAAGCTGATAGATTGAGACTTGATGCAACAAAGAATGTAGGAGCACCTACTTCACTGCACAGATGAGACAGTCTCCAGACAGGTTTACTGGATACATGGCTCTTATGAGCAAGTGTATTGTGACAGAACCACCTTCCTTTAAGGAAGCAGTGCAACAACCAATTTGGGTTGACGCTATGGTATAGGAGTATGACTCCATCGTCAAGAACAGTGCATGAAAAATTGTCCCAAGACTGGTCGGAAAATCAATGGTTGGATCTAGATGGATCTATAAGGTGAAGCAAGTAGCAGATGGGAGTGTGGAGACGTAAAAGGCTAGATTTGTGGCCCAAGGATTCTCGCAAGTTGAGGGGATCAACTATGAGGAGACTTTCGCACTAGTCGCTTGGTACTCTTCCATTAGATATATCCTTGCACTCTCAGCACAGATCGGGTGGCGCATTCATCAGATGGATGTGAAAATTGTGTTTCTCAATGGAGTTATTGAGGAAGAAGTGTACATAGAGCAGCCAAAAGGTTTCGAGATATTTGACAATGAGTCACATGTGTGCCCACTCAAGAGAGCATCATATGGGTTGAAGCAAGCACCTCATGCTTGGTACACTCGGATTGATAGTTATTTCACTAGATTGGGCTCCACAAAAAGTGAAGTAGATGCAAACTTGTACCAGATTTTGGTTGATGGTAAGCTCTTGATTATCGTACTTTACATTGATGATCTAATCTTGACAGGTGATGAGCAGTTGGTGCATTCTTGCAAGGAGGATCTTGCAAGAGAGTTCGAAATGAAATACATGGGACTCCTTCACTATTTCCCTGGTTTGGAAATATGGCAGCAGGATGGTGAACTTTTTGTTTCTCAAGGAAATTATGCCAAAGAGATATTGGGTAAGTTTCACATGGAGAGTTGTAAACCCATGGAGACTCCTCTTCCAAGAAACTGGAGGAAATAGGATGCTAATTCAGAAGAAGTAGTGGACGCTACTGTCTATAGGTAGCTAGTGGGTTCACTGGTGTACTTAGTGAACACTAGACTAGACATTTTCTACATAGTTAACCAGCTGAGTCAAGCTATGGTTAAGCCGACCAAGCTCTTTTGAAAGGCAGGGAAGCATGTCTTGAGATATCTTAGGGGCACTACAGAGTATGGATTATGGTATAGACGGACAGAGGGAGTGAAGCTTCAAGGCTTCACGGATGAAAATTGGGCAGGCATTCCATCAGACAGAACGAGCACATTTGGAGGGATCTTCAGCATAGGATCGAGAGTAGTTTCTTGGTACAGTAGGAAGAAGCGATCTGTGGCACTCAGTTCAACCAAGGCAGAATACATGGTATAAATTCAAGCTGCATGTGAGGCCATCTGGATGAGAAAGATCCTGGTTGGTTTGTTTGGTTCTCAGATGGATCCGATGGTGATACATTGTGATAACCAGAGCTGCATTAAACTCTCAGTTAATCCAGTATTTCATGATAGGTCCAAGCACATAGACATCTGGTACCACCATCTCAAATATTGTGTTCAAAGGCACATTATTTTACTTCATTACATTCCCACGGAGGATCAAGATGCAGATATTCTGATGAAGGCGCTCACCAAGAGCAAATTTGAATACCACAAAAACAAGATCAGGGTGGCAGATAATCCCTTTCTTGTTGAGAGGGTGTGTTGAATTCCAATAAGAAATTGTAGAACACACACTAGTGTGGGACCAATATGTCCTAGCGATACATCAATGTTAAGGACAATTTAATTAATTAAATTGGTTTAGTGTCTAATTTAATTTTCCCTTAATTAAATTGGACAATAAATTGTAATCTTATCTCATGATCACTTGTAACAATTAACTCAGTGTGATAAACTCAGTTAGCTCATGTATTTAGAATTGAGGGTGGTTGGTGAGGCATGCAGAGTAATTCTATTATTTATGGAGTTCAAATTGCAGTTGGTGCATTAGTTTAATGCATGAGTAATGAGTTAACTTAGTTAGGTGAGTTAAAGTTGAATTAGTTGTAACTATTTGTTGCACTAGTGAGAAATCAAGTGAATTAAATATTATTTAATTCACAATCAGTGATCTACCATGCAACTGATGATTTACTATTAATAGCTACATGCATGTCAATTCTAGTGGAGACCCAGTTGAGACAAAGGTTAAAGGGATGTTAACTATCTGTTGTAGCGTTATCCGGTTGCACCCATGCAACCAAACACACATTAGATTTCCCATTATGCTTGCGCATTTTAGGAAGGCTAAAATTCCTAAATAATATGGATTGCATTCATTAGGAATTGCGCAAGCAAGGCAGGATGTTTAGAGGCTGATAATTGGCTATGTGTTGGTCGATGTTGTCTGAGATAGTGTGAGACGATTAGTTGAGTGCAGGAGACTCTTGTGAGAAGAGTGCATTGTAATTGTTTCATGATTCCTTGTTGAATATACATTAGAACATAAAGGAGTTTTTAGCAGTAAGCTTTCCCCAGGAAAATATATGTGTCGTGGTTTGATTTGTTTCTTTTTTCACTTGTTGTGATCAGCGATCGTGTTTATTTTCCGCAATTGATTTGTAGAAGTATTCAGTATCTTGCTTTAGCATACCACATGATCAGATTGAACACATGAAATACATATTGTTTGTATAATTTCTACATTTGGATGACATCCTGATCTTTAGCCAGATTTGGGAAGAGCACCTCCACCACATTCAATAGTTCCTCCAAACATTGCGGCAACACAAGTTGTGTGCCAATTTGGAGAAATGCACTTTTGGCATGACCCAAGTTCAATATCTGGGTTACATTATTGATGAGCGGGGGTTGCATGTGGACCCAGCCATGATCCAGGTCATTCAGGATTGGTCAACCCCAACCACTCTAACAGATCTCTGTAGCTTTCTGGATCTTGCCAATTTCTACGGTAGGTTCGTGTTGGGGTTCTCTCATATCACTTGGACTTTGAGTCAAGTCACCAAGGGAGGAGCAAAAGAAAAATTCTTTTGGTATGAATCTCAACTAGAGGTGTTCGCAGAGTTGAAGCATCACCTCTGCTCTGCACTAATTCTTACATTACCAGACTTGCAGCAACCATTTGAGATCGAGACAAATGTCGCTTACTATGTTATTAGGGCAGTACTTACTCAACAGGGGAATCCAATGGCATATCACAGTGAGACACTTTCAGACACAATTTGAAAGTATCCCACCTATGACAAAGATATGTATTTCATTGTGAAAGCCTTCTAAAAATGGAAGCATTACATTTTGGGGAAGGAAACGGTCATCCACACAGATCACCGACCCCTGCATTTCATATAGACACAAGGGAAGTTGTAGAATTATCACCATCAGAAATGGACCACATACCTGCAATAGTTCCATTTGAACATCAAGTACAAGAAGGGAAGCACCAATAATGTTGCAGACTGCCTCAGCCGACCGTCGATCATGGCGTTAACCATTGTGCTCAACTCTTGTGGGCACGAGACTTCGAGTTGGTCGCATCTCTACAAAATTGATCCACAATTCGGCAACACATACCAGACGCTCCTGTAGGGTAAGTAAGTTCCAAATTTTCACCTCCAGGATACATTGGTATTCCACTTGGGACACCTTTGTTTTCATTCAAGAGATCGTTCCAAGATGATTTGGGAAGTGCACTATAATCGGGTCACTGGACATTTTGGGTTTGAGAAAATAATGGCAGTACTGCAGAAGTATTTCTATTGGCCGAACCTTCGACATGATGTTGGGAAGTACATCAGATCCTGCAATGCCTGCAACATTTCCAAACTGACCATCAATAATCAAGGCCTATATACTTTGATGCCTACCCCTATTCGATCAAGGGAATCCATCTCCATATATTACATGTTGGGCCTTCCTTCTACCAAGCATGGAAACAACTGCGTTTTTTTTTTTGTCAACAGATTCTCTAAGATGGCCATTATGGCGGTCTGCAAGAAGAATATCATAGCAAAAGCCACTGCTAAACTCTTCTTTGAGTGAGTGTGGGTACACTTTGGGATCCCACAGTCTATTATCGCAAATCGGGACAGCAGGTTCCTTAGTACATTTTGGACAGGTCTTTGGTCGATGTTGGACACCAAGCTCACTAAGTCCACAACTTTCCACCCCAAACTGTTGAGTAACCAGCTCCAAAAATAGAAGAAAAGAGATATCAACGCCTTAGAAATAAGCCACTTCGAGGGGGCAACCTCCAATACATTACATAAATGAACAATTCTTGGATGATACAATTTACAAAACCTCCTTTCTATATATAGGAGTCCATGTGGCTATAATGTAATCCTAGTGGGCCACAATGTAATCCTAGCCAACCTAACAATAATAATTTAAGGGCATAATAATAACAAATAGAATTCTAGGAATTAAATAATAGCAATAAAGAAGTTACACTAATAACAATAAGGGACTATACTAGTAATATAGGGACCTAACATGCCCCTCTCCTTCAAAAAAGCATTGTCCTCAACGCTTGAGTAGCTCTGGGTGCTTCTGTATAAACTTCTCATCCTCCCATGTAGAATCTTCAGTGGGTAAGTGTCTGCTCAACTTAGTGTTCCTAAATCGATGTCATAAATTGTCAACCAGGGCTAGTAAACTGTTGAAGTGAAGTGCACTATATGTGCCTAGGTATCTTCTTCCTACTTCGTTGTGTTTAGTGTTTTTCTAGTGTTTTTGGTTTTGTGTTTTTATGCTAAGAGGAAAAGAACTAAGTGTTTAACAAAGAGAAGTTATTGGTCACACTAAAACAGAGCAAAAGCTATTCTAAACTATGTATGGCACCTAAGAACAAAAAATGAAAAACTTGACAAGAAAAATAACTCATAACATAGACTCAATCCAATTCATTTCATTAGAAGTATGTTGGCACAACTAGAGAAAAGGATAATTTTAATGCAATGAGGTTCTTCTAAGCAAACAAAAACTTACAAAATCACAGAGAAAATCTCATCTTTGGTTAGAAATTTGTTGGAACACATTTAGAAGAGAGTATCTGCAATATAGTAAGAAACCCTACTCTAAATTAACTTATGACACTAAAATTAATCTATTCTGCAACTCAAAATATCATTGTTAAGCATTATTAAAGTGTTAGAAATCTTTTGGAACAGTTTTGGAAAAAAGGCAGTTTGTAAAATTATGAGAAATTGTAGAACAGTCAAGACTTCAAAATGACATTACCAATTCTTGCCCATATGATGATGTGTTGGAAGAGATTAATAACAAGATTATTTTGTAAATAATGAAGGCCTTGAAGTCTAATGGAACAGAACTAGAATACAACTAACTAATAAAACTTAAAATACATTAAACAGAACTGAACTAGAATGCAATCAATCAAACTTGAAATACAGTGAACAGAACTGAACTAGAGTGCAATTAACCTCCGGAGTACTACAGTTGAACTAAAATGCAACTAATCTCTAAAATAATACAGCTATATCTCATTCATTGTTAGTGATATTTTGGAATAATTCATAAGAATAAGACTGGCTGTAACATTCGATGTAAGTTAGCATAAAACATAGAGTTCAAAAAGCTGCTTGAATTAGGAATGAAACAGAGCTAAAGTTACTTATCTAAACAATATGCACAGAGCTTCTCGGGCATTAGGGGCCCTATACCACCGGATTAGCATACAAATCTCCTCAAGATTTTCTCAGACCATGCAATGAAGTTGGACTTCTTTCATTAAAGGGAAAATACTTCAGAAATAGAGTATTACGGACTTTTGAGATCTAACAAAAAAACATCAATCTAGCTAGTTGTCTCTCGGTCTCCCGAGTCATTATTATAAGAGAAATACATAACTACCCTTGAGAATAAATAGGGATAAGTGTCTTTCCAAATTAAAATCAAATTAGAACTCTTGTGGAAGCCTCGTACTCTTGCTGAAGACATCTGTAGAGTTCTTGTCCCGATAGAAGTCTACCTCTTAGTTTTGATTTCTTCCACGTGCATAACCACTTGGAGATTTTTACTCAGACTTCGTAGAGGACAAGGAATGATGTAGATGAAGTCTGGAATTCAAACATATGCATTTTTCCTCTAAGTGACACCTGTAACTTGTGTGAACATGAAGATAGCTGCGGAATAGGCGACTGGCTACAGAATGGCTGCATTCTATAGCTGAGTCTAGTCAAAAATTACTACAACAACAAAACCACGAAAATATAGCAAGTCAGTCATTATATGCATTCCTAAAGTGAATTTAATTAATCCTATTGATCTTTTAAGCCTGCAACTGATAAAGGACAAAGGAAATGAGGTGAAATTTGGTGAAAGAGAAGGACATCTTTGGGGCTCAACAGTAAGTTCTTCCACTTGACGAGATACTCTGAAATTGATCGATTCCGTAGCTGTCGAGTTCTTATTTCCGTGACCGCTTCAGGTTCCAATATTTTTTTTCCTTCCTCATCAAGTTCTGGCAATATTGTTTGAACTGGAAGATTTTCACCTATAACCTTCTTTAAGCATGAAACATGGAAAACTGGATGCACTCGCGAAGAAGCAGGAAGCTCCAATTTGTATGCCATAGTACCAATCTTTTGCAACACCTTGTAAGGACCATAGTACTTTGGCGATAATTAATTATCCTTCTTAGCTTGCTTGAGGGACATTTGTTTGTATGGTTGTAGCCGTAAAAATACCCAATCTCCTACATCAAAACTTCTCTCGCTGCGATGTTGATCTGCCTGTTTTTTCATTCGATTTTGTGCCAAATTCAGGTTATCCTTTAAGAGTTGGAGAACTTCTTGCTGATGCTCGATGTGATCTTCCACTGCTTGAACCTTCGAATTTTCCCTTAAAGATGATGTGATGGATGGTGGATGATGTCCATAAAGTGCCATAAATGGGGTCATTTTTGCTGCAGTATGGAAGGAAGTGTTATACCACCATTCAGCGAGAGGTAACCACTTGACCCATTGTGTTTGTTTATCAGATACAAAACAACGAAGATATCCTTCCAAACATTTATTTACTATCTCAGTTTGACCATCAGATTGAGGATGATAAGATGAGCTATGAGCTAATTGAGTACCCGAACAAGAAAATAACTCCGTCCAAAAATTTCCAGTAAAAATGGGATCTCTGTCACTCAAAATAACCCTTGGGCTTCCATGTAGCTTTTGAATTCTGTCCATAAATGTAGTAGCAACTGTACTTGCTTTAAATGGATGAGATAATGTGCAAAAGTGTGCATACTTGGTAAGTCTATCAACTACCACCATGATGACACTCTTTCCTTCGGACTTAGGTAAACCTGTGATAAAATCCATTGAAATCTCCTCCCAACGTTGACTTGGAATGGATAAAGGTTGTAGAAGTCTCGGGGTCTTAATTGTCTCAACTTTGTTCTGCTGGAAAACCAAACATTCCGCCACAAACTTTTGAATATCAGATTTAAGGCCATCCCAAAAAAATTCTTTCTTCACCCTGTGGTAAGTTTTTAAAAATTTTGAGTGTCCTCCTAAAGGAGAAGTGTGCAATTCCAAAAGAATCTTTTGTTTTAGTTGGGAATTCTTACAAAGATATAAGCGATCTTTGTACCATAAGGAATCATTTTTCCAACTAAATGTATCAGATATACTAGGATCTTGCTGCAACTTTTGAATGAGTGTCCATACATATTTGTCCTTCTTCCATTCATCTCTTGCTTCGGTTATCCAATCTGGTTGGATAATAGAAATGGCACAAAGCAATGCTTCCACCTCTTCATTCTTTCTTGAGAGTGCATCTGCAACAACATTAAGCTTTCCTTTTTTGTAGATTATTTAAATTTCATAACCCAACATCTTTGTGACCCATTTTTTCTGCTCTTCTGAAGATAGTCTTTGTTCCAAAAAGTGTTTAAGACTATCATGATTAGTTTTTACCTTGAAGTGTCTTCCCATTAGGTAAGCTCTCCATTTCTTTAGTGCATGCAATATTGCTAACATTTCCTTCTCATAAATAGGTTTCTGTAAATACTTTTTTTTGATTGGATGACTTTCAAAAGCAATGGGTCTTCCTTCCTATATTAAAACAGCACCAATTCCATTTCCTGAGGCATCATATTCCACAATAAAGGTTTTGGTGAAGTCTGGCGCAGCTAAGACCGGTGCTAGGCACATTGCCTCTTTAAGATGTTCAAAGGCCTTAGTTGCTTTAGGAGTCCATGAAAATGCATCTTTCTTCAATAATGTTGTTATAGGTGCTGCTATTCTCCCATAATTCTTAACAAACTTGCGATAATACCCTGTTAACCCGAGAAATCCTCGCAACTGCTTTATGGTTATCGGGACTTTCCATTCCTTAATGGCTTTAATTTTGTTAGGGTCTACTTTAACACCCTCGTGAGATACAATATGACCCAGATATTCCACCTCTTGTACTCCAAAGAAACATTTGGATGTTTTGCATATAATTGTTTCTCCTGCAATAGTTTGAGCACCCTGTCAACATGTTCAACATGATCCTTCCAAGACCTGCTATAGATTAGTATATCATCAAAAAATACGAGCACAAATTTTCTAAGGAAGGGTTTGAAAATGGAATTCATCAACCCTTGAAATGTAGAAGGTGCATTGGTAAGGCCAAAAGGCATGACCAAAAATTCATAATGACCCTCATGAGTTCGAAATTCTGTTTTTGGAATATCTTCGGTCTTCATTCTAATTTGATGATATCCTGAATGAAGATCCAACTTGGTAAAATAAATTGCTCCATGTAATTCATCCAATAATTCATCAATCACAGGAATGGAAATTTATCTTTAATGGTGAGCTTATTGAGCTCCCTATAATCCGGACACATTCGCCATGATCCATCCTTCTTGTGTACCAATACTACGGGAGCAGAGAAAGAACTTTGACTAGGTTGAATTATACCTGCCTCTAACATTTCTGCAATCATACGTTCAATTTCGCTCTTTTGGACGTAAGGATATCTATAAGGCCTGATGTTTGGAGGAACACTTCCTGGAATCAGATGAATAGCATGATCATGATCGTGAATAGGTGGGAGTCCTTTGGGAGTTTCAAACACCTTGGAATGATTGTCCAAGACTTGTTGGAGATCTGCAGAAATAGATGATTTTGATGTTGGAACTTCTAGTGAGCATAATTATGCAATTACGCCTCGTTGTTCTTTCTTTGTAACCTTTGTCATGACATTAGAGCTTATTATCTTTCCCGGCTTCCCTGCAATACCCCTTAATTCGACTTCCTTTCCTTCTGAAAAAAAAAATTCAAGAAAAGTTCTTGAAAATTAAAAGCTACCTTCCCCAAAGATTGTAACCATTGTACTCCTAGTACAACATCAGCACCTCCCATAGGAATTTAAAGCATTGGACTAGTCAATACATATTCCCCCATGGTTAGCTTGATATTATGGCATTTTCCGAAGCAATTTATAGTTCCTCCATTTGCAACCATCACTTGACATTCTGGTGTTGGGTATAGGAAACAATTTAATTCCTTGGCTACCTTACAATGAATAAAATTATGGGTGCTAACTGAATCAATCAACACTATTACCTTTTTCTTCTTGATATGTCCTTCTATCTTGAGAGTTTGAGGAGTGGTAATTCCTGCCAGTGCATTACACGATATGGTCGGATTCATTTCTTCCTCTTCTAGAGTTGGTTCCTGGTGTATATCCTCTTCTTGTTCATTTTCTTCTTCCTCTTCACAATCTATGTAAAATAATTTCTTCTCAGCACACTTATGACCTTTAGTGTATTTTCTATCACAACTATAGAAAAGCCCTTTTGCTCTTTTTTCTTCCAATTGTTGTGGTGTCAACCTTGTAGGTTGTGGAAATCTAGGCGTAACAACACTTCCTTCTTTAAAGAATTGAGTGGTAGGCTTCCTTGTCGCCATTATTTTACATTCAAATTTTCTTGCCAACTTGAATGTCTTCTCCAATGAATCTGGTTCCAAAACACAAACTTCATGTTGGATGTTATCCTTTAAATTGCCTATGAAGAGATCGATCATGTGTTCCTTTGGAATATCAGTTACCCTTATATTCAATTTTTGGAAGTCCTCAATGTGCTGCCCCACTAAACCCTTTTGTTTGAGATTTATCAATTGGCTAAAGAAGGTGTTGCTCTTTGTATCCTCATAATGTGATATCATTTCTTCCATAAAAATTGACCAAGTGACAATTTTTTTACGGGAGCAAAGCCATCGATACCATACAAATGTATTTTGTTCTAAATGTAAAGTAGCAATGTGTACCTTTTGTGTGTTTTGCACGTTATGGAGATCAAAATATTGCTCCATCTGTAGTATCCATGTTACAGGATCCTTTCCATCAAACTTCCTCATATCCATTTTTGGAATATGGTGGTTCTTCCCGCCAAAATTATAGTTTATGAAATCACGATTAACATTTATTTTGTTCTCATCATGAGGTTCTTCTACTATCTTTTCACCATTAGGAAACATTTCTTGTATCAACTTTGTCAAACCTTCGATGTCTGCTTTGAGATCATTCTTCATGGTTTCCATGTTGTCTTTCATGTCATCCATCTTAGCTTCCATGCCAGCTTCCATGCCATCCATCTTAGCTTCCACGCCATCCATCTTAGCTTCCATGCCTTTCTTCAAACCGTCCATCTTCACTTCCACGTCTTTCTTCAAAACTTCCATTTCATTTTTTGTTGCTCTTTGCGAGAGCGAAATTTGTTGCACTTGCTCTTGTAATTTTGATAGATCATGTTGCAATTCTTCATCTTCATGAGTCATAGTAGAGCCTTCTAAAGTCTTAATGGGTGTTGAATTATTTTTACGGGGCATATTTTAGAACCCAATACTGCCATATATTCTACAATATGCCCTTGGAATCAATTCAAATGGATTCTTCACATAAGACTTGTGCAATTTGGAAAGAAAAAAAAATATACACACCTTTTTCTTGCTTTTGAGGAGCTCGATATTGAAATTGGATAATATCTATGATTGCAGCACTTAAATATTTGAATTTTAGTATCAACGTAGCCCTCTGAATTATCTTTCGAATGCCACAGGTCTGACTTGATTTGGATTCTCCAAGACAAAGTTGTGTCCAATCTCCCACAATGACCTAATTCTGGACTGGTTCAGTAGAGCGAACTTGTATGAATTTCCACGTGTCAATGTTTCGTCCTTTGTCTCTAAAATTGATAGCCAAGAAACTACAGTCCGTGCAATTGCAACCACTTTTTATGGCACTCCAATCCGATGCCCACAGAGAGAGTTATTGAACTTTTCCCACGATCACCTCTTTGAGATGAAATTCAGGAGCCTGAAAAATCACTACCTTCCACAGATCATATCTCCAAAAATATTGCGAACCAAGCTCTGAAATTTTTTGACGTATTTCCTCAGGATTTCAGCTTCGTACCATATTAATTTCAGATTTTTACCCTTCGTAGAAAAAAATTTATAGCGCAAATTCCACGATGACCTATTTAGGAGCCTGAAAAAAGACCTAACTTCCACAGATGATATCTCCGAAAATATTGCGAACCAAGCTCTGAAATTTTTAGAAAATCTTCCTTAGGATTTCGGCTTTGTACTCTAAAAATTTCAACTTCAGAATCTTCGTAGAAAAAAATTTATAGCGAAAATTCCACGATGACCTGTTTGGAGCAGCGAAACCCTAGAATCCAAAGCTCTGATACCAAATGTTGAGTAACCAGCTCCAAAAATAGAAGAAAAGAGATATCAATGTCTTAGAAATAAGCCACTTAGAGGGGGAAACCTCCAATACATTACATAAATGAACAATTCTTGAATGATACAATTTACAAAACCTCCTTCCTATATATAGGAGTCCATGTGGCCATAATGTAATCCTAGTGGGCCACAATGTAATCCTAGCCGACCTAAAAATAATAATTTAGGGGAACAATAATAACAAAATGGGGTTTACAAGGGTACAATAATAAAAATAAGGGGGTTACATTAATAACAATAAGGGACTATACTAGTAATATAGGGACCTAACACAAACTGATGGCCAATCAGAGGTCTTCAATAGGATGATCATACACATTCTACATGTGTACAACTTGAAGCATCGACACAAATGGGATGAAATCCTCCCCTATGTCTAGCACAAATATAACTGATCTCTCCAAAGTTTAACTAGACACTACCCCTTTCAGGTGGGTTTGGGATTCCATCCACTATGTCCCATTGATGTGGCCATACCATTTGTAGATACTCAGGCAGATTCGGCTCATGTCTAGTCCAAATCCGACAAGGCGAACAACTTCATTAAGCGCATTCAGCACATTCGCCAACAGTTCCATGACATATTGGATAGAGGAAATGCTTAGTACAAGTAGCGACATGATCAACATCAAGTGCCACACAAGTTCCAGGTGGGCGAAAAAGTTTGGCTACATTTGCAGAAGGAGCACCTCATTGCACCCCACAGCAAGCTTCTCCCACTCTGATATGGGCCATACACCATCGCCAAGGTTATCGAGGAAAATGCATTCAAGCTCAATATTCCACCATTCCTTGATCTACACCCAGTGTTCAATGTGGACCACCTTCGACCCTACTTTCCACCGTTAAAGGACACATCAGACATGGCAGAACAACTAACACCAACAGAGCTAAACCCAGACTGCATGGAACATGACACAACTGATCGGATCATGGACAAGAAGATCAAGAACACTCACACATAAATGATCTAGTTGTATTGGGTTGTCAAAGTGATCTAAATTTGAATGTTAATTTTGTTGTGCTAATTTCATTTTCATATATAAAACTTATTTACTAATCTTATACTTGATGTACAGGTTCCCTTGTTGCTTATGTGTGTCAAAGAGATAATTAAAACTGAATTTTATGAGTGAATTTGAAAGCATAAAGCATGACTTGAAATGGTTGAACAACGGCAACATAAATAATAGCAAACCATAACAATTGATCCATTAAAACAGTTTTGATGAAGGAATTCACCCCTCCTGGGCTACATCTCCTTGGTTCAGCTTCATAGCTTAGGCCTCTGTATTAGCTCAATTATGCTCAATTTTTTGTTTACATGCATCAAATTCTTTTGTAACCTATTTCAATGAGTTCAAAATGTCGAAATATATCAGAAATGACTATTTATTTACTTAATTTGGTTACCAAATGCTCCAGGCATGGCCTTCCCTCCTGGTGGCCCTGGATTCAAAATTATTCAAGACAAAAAAAAATATTTGTAGATGACCTCCCCTGCCTTTGCTAACTGTTCCAATGTGTTCATAGCATGCTAATTAGCCAAGAATGACTCTTTCTAAGCTCAATTTGGTCCAAAATTAACTCAGTTATAGCCAAAAACAAACTTTCCCCCAATTTCTCCTCCAAATCTGGAAGGACTCCAGCTAACTCTGAAAAAGTTGGCAGAATCTTTTAATTTAGTGTCGCCACTAATTCCGTTGCTAATTAGTAATTGGATTAATTAGGGCTTAATCTACAGTTAGGTGGATAAGCATGTTTAAAATTCGCATTAGTGGAAGGTGTTGGAATGTGGTCACGTGGAGGAGGGTTGGCCCCCTCCTTCCACCGTCGGAACCTACATAGACCTCAAATATCATTTCGGCTCAACACCTTTCAATGTATAGGAACCATGGCCCAATGGTGGAGGCACGCAATTGCTAGGGGGAGGTCACGAGGTCGAACCCTGACCTCGACCCCCGTTACATTGTTTTGAAACGAATTTTATATGTGTTGTTCGACTATGGTAATTGTTAGTTCCCTGTAATCAGCAAGATTGGAAAAGTCCGATCTTAAGGAGAAACATTGTTTCAACCAACTTTGGGATTATAGGATCTAGCCCTCCTGAATCCGGAGAGGGATCTCTCCAATAAGTGCAAAGATAGATTTGTCTTTGAAATTTGGGGTAATAATATTAGGCTAGTTATGAAGGCCAAGGGTTTTTTTTTTTTTATGGTTGATCATGAATACTGTTTGAGGTGGAAAGTCCTAAGTGCAAAGAGTTTCAAAGGTGAGAAGTTGCAAGTGAATAGAACAGCTAGGCTAAAAAGATAGATATAACGCTGGTTTTTAGTCCATTGGGCTATGGAGTCATAACAGGGCTTTTAATTGAGCAACAACATCAAGAGTGATCCAAGGGGCAAGTCATCTACATCACAAGATCATTGAGATTAAAATTATGGAATGGAAACAATAAAGTGTTGGAGATGGTGGAAACTGATAATAATTTCCCAAAGGATTTATAGTCAGTCCAAACAAGAAAATCCTCTTAAGTAACTGTTTAAAACCAACCAAGGGCAGGGCTAACCATTGACTTCCTGGGCAGGTTTGTATTAAAGCAGCTTAATTGAAAAACAATCCAATAATCCACATAATTACCTTCAGAAAGTATGAAAACATATAAGAGAAGACAGAGTGTAAACTTAAGATCAGATAAAGTACTTTTAAACCTAGTCTACTTTCAAACACCAGAAACTGCATCTCGCTTTGACAATAGGAAGCAGAAACAAAACCATCACTTCTTTCACTTCAATTTTATTGGGCAAATAAGGAAAATAACTTTCAAGAACAATGTTTAAAGCAAACAGTAGGACGATGGAACTCCAACATTCCTAACTTCTTAAACTGTATTAAATCATTCTAAAATAAACAATTTGGTGGAAAACATTGAGATAAAGCTTTTCAGTCAGAGAAGGTTACTGATGTACAACAGGTCCTAACTCTATAAATGTTGTTCTTTATCAGAGAATAGTGAACAAATGTGACATACATAGAAGGAAAACAATAACAAAGAAAGGGGCACTTCACCAGTGATATAGACTAGGATCCCAAGAAACATCTTGTTATTGATGTCAAACTGGTTACAGTACTCAGGTCCAATGTTTCAGTTCAGTAATCATCTTCACTATCCAGCCTAACTAATCTAACACAAACAGAGCTTCAAGGGCCAGTGAACACTATTTACAGATAGAAGTCTCAAGCTCAATTACATTAGAATGTTCAGCGACCTAATCAACCAACATTTTCTCATCTTCTACAGAAGTATTTATAGAAGAATGAGGAGGGGATATCTGATAAAAGATCTCTCAAGGAAATTAATACAGAGTAATGACTTCTCGGCCTTTCAAGGGCTCGATGGAGAATTTTACAAGTGGTCTGTCTGTATTAACTATTTTTCATTTATGAATTAAGCTCGGTGGGAGCTTTTATTGACTTTGAGGCTCTGCATTACATTGGAGTAATTATGCAGATATTTTTTGCATTGAATTCTCTGGCAGAATTAAATCTTTGGTTGCGCTGAGGCAAATATCTTCGTTTGATCAATAACTTCAGCCTCTGTTGAATGCTTTGAGGCACAGGTGGCTTTGTGGTGGCTGGGAGGAATCAATTCGCCTCAGTCGTGGCGTTGAAGGCCTTTATGTTAGATAAAACACTTACGATTTTTCTTTTAACTGTGTTTAATTTAATGGATTAGGCTTATGATAATCAATCTTAGCTATAATCCATTAAAATGTGGAATTAATCTTCAATTTTTTGATTCTGCTGTGTTTTGGTCTTCGACACTGATACTCTTTTTAACTCTGTTTTTAATAAAACAGTGTCTTGTCGATGTGCAAGGCCATGCTGGGCTTTAAAGGCATCAATGCCCATGAAACATTGATAAAACATTGAATCCAACCCTTGCGAATGGTCTCTATTGATAAATCAAAGGCACGGGAAACGTCTTTCCCGGCCTTCGGCATTTCTTTCGAACAAATGGAAAAACCATTAATCCTTGCAAAATACACTGAATATTAGAAAATCCTGTGTTTTTAGGTTTAACTGCTTTGGAGGCTTCGGGGAGGAGCGTAGCCGTTGGATGAAAGCATCCAACGGTGGAGATTTATTTTGGAGGAGGTCAAAGAAGAGCGGGGAAATGAACAAGACGGAGTGATTTTGGACCGTCCAATCTGGACATGTGGATGGTCCGGATCCAATTGGAGGATCGCAATCAGGGGTGGCGAGCAAATGCATTGATTGAAAGTTGCGATGCAATGTAGTGATGGCCGTTGATCTGAGGATCAGATCAACGGTGGGGAAATGAATCGGAAGGAAGGGCGATCGGGAGAACAAACAAATGTATGTGATTTAAACTTTGCGATGCGATTGAAAACTCCAATGCGATGGAGCATTGGCCGTTTGATTGGCTTTCGATCAACGACGGGGATTGGTTTTAGAATGATTCGGCGGAAAAGCTTATGATTTTACAAAACCCAAAAAAACTTTAAATAAAACAAAGGTTTTGGTATGGGCGGGGCGGAAAAAATATTATAAAAAGGTCTGGCGCCCGACTGCGGGGCCTTTGGATGTATGAAACACGATAGGCCTGGGGTTTATACAACAAAGGCAAATCGCAATCGGTGCTTCGAGCCTGGTCCTTTTAATATACCCATTGGAATTCTCCGATGGGATTGCGTGATAAAACAAAGGCCAATCGCAATTGGAGCTTCAGGCCCGGTGCTTTTAATCTACCCATTGGATTTCTCCGATGTGATTGCGCGATCGGTCTTTTTAATCTAACCATTTATTTTTAACACGTGACTTTAGCTCTTTAGAACAAAACTTTGGATAAATGGGTTTTATGATTTATAAAGGAAAAAACGCATCGGGAATGGATTTTCAATGTTTTAAGAGTGGAAGGCGGGCCCATGGGTTATATGGAAATGATAATACGATCGGGGTTTTTACAATACAAAGGCTTAATCGCAT